>JAUPMV010000036.1:0-520497 GCA_030848855.1 Branchinecta sandiegonensis | reverse complement strand
GACTAAAGTGGAAAGACTAAAGTGGAAAGACTAAAGTGGACAGACTGTAGTGGAAAGACTATAGTGGAAAGACTGTAGTGGACAGAATAAAGTGGAGAGTATAGTGGAAAGACTGAAGTAGACGGAGAATAGTGGAAAGACTAAAGTGGACAGACTTTAGTGGAAAGACTATAGTAGAAAGACTGTAGTGGACAGAATAAAGTGGACATTATAGTGGAAAGACTAAAGTGGAAAGACTAAAGTGGACAGACTATAGTGGAAAGACTGAAGTGGACAGACTAAAGTGGAAAAACTAAAGTGGAAAGACTAAAGTGGACAGAGAATAGTGGAAAGACTAAAGTGGACAGACTACAGTGGAAAGACTATAGTGGACAGAATAAAGTGGAGACTATGGTGGGAAAGACTAAAGTGGAAAGAGAATAGTGGACAGAATAAAGTGGAGACTATAGTGGAAAGACTAAAGTGGAAAGACATAAGTGGACAGACCATAGTGGAAAGACTAAAGTGGAAAGACCAAATTAAGACTGTAGTGGACAGAATAAAGTTTAGATTAGTATAGTGGAAAGACTAAAGTGGACAGAGAATAGTGGAAAGACTAAAGTGGACAGACACTTTAGTGGAAAGACTATAGTGGAAAGACTGTAGTGGAAAGAATAAAGTGGAGATTATAGTGGACAGAATAAAGTGGAGACTAGAGTGGAAAGACTAAAGTGGAAAGACTAAAGTGGACAGAGAATAGTGGAAAGACTAAAGTGGACAGACTACTATAGTGGAAAGACTAAAGTGGACAGACTAAAGTGGAAAGACTAAAGTGGAAAGACTAAAGTGGACAGACTATAGTGGAAAGACTATAGTGGAAAGACTGTAGTGGACAGAATAAAGTGGAGAGTATAGTGGAAAGACTAAAGTTGACAGAGAATAGTGGAAAGACTAAAGTGGACAGACTACTATGGTGGACAGACTATAGTGGAAAGACTGTAGTGGACAGAATAAAGTGGAGAGTATAGAGGAAAGACTAAAGTGGACAGACTAAAGTGGAAAGACTAAAGTGGAAAGACTAAAGTGGACAGACTATAGTGGAAAGACTATAGTGGAAAGACTAAAGTGGACAGAGAATAGTGGAAAGACTAAAGTGGACAGACTACTAAAGTGGACAGACTATAGTGGAAAGACTAAAGTGGACAGACTAAAGTGGAAAGACTAAAGTGGAAAGACTAAAGTGGACAGACTATAGTGGAAAGACTATAGTGGAAAGACTATAGTGGACAGAATAAAGTGGAGAGTATAGTGGAAAGACTAAAGTTGACAGAGAATAGTGGAAAGACTAAAGTGGACAGACTACTATGGTGGACAGACTATAGTGGAAAGACTAAAGTGGACAGACTAAAATGGAAAGACTAAAGTTGAAAGACTATAGTGGAAAGACTGAAGTGGACAGACTAAAGTGGAAAAACTAAAGTGGAAAGACTAAAGTGGACAGAGAATAGTGGAAAGACTGTAGTGGACAGAATAAAGTGGAGAGTATAGAGGAAAGACTAAAGTGGACAGACTAAAGTGGAAAGACTAAAGTGGAAAGACTAAAGTGGACAGAGAATAGTGGAAAGACTGTAGTGGACAGAATAAAGTGGAGAGTATAGAGGAAAGACTAAAGTGGACAGACTAAAGTGGAAAGACTAAAGTGGAAAGACTAAAGTGGACAGACTATAGTGGAAAGACTATAGTGGAAAGACTAAAGTGGACAGAGAATAGTGGAAAGACTAAAGTGGACAGACTATAGTGGAAAGACTGTAGTGGACAGAATAAAGTGGAGAGTATAGTGGAAAGACTAAAGTTGACAGAGAATAGTGGAAAGACTGAAGTGGACAGACTATAGTGGAAAGACTAAAGTGGACGGACTAAAATGGAAAGACTAAAGTTGAAAGACTATAGTGGAAAGACTGAAGTGGACAGACTAAAGTGGAAAAACTAAAGTGGAAAGACTAAAGTGGACAGAGAATAGTGGAAAGACTGTAGTGGACAGAATAAAGTGGAGAGTATAGAGGAAAGACTAAAGTGGACAGACTAAAGTGGAAAGACTAAAGTGGAAAGACTAAAGTGGACAGACTATAGTGGAAAGACTATAGTGGAAAGACTAAAGTGGACAGAGAATAGTGGAAAGACTAAAGTGGACAGACTACTAAAGTGGACAGACTATAGTGGAAAGACTAAAGTGGACAGACTAAAGTGGAAAGACTAAAGTGGAAAGACTAAAGTGGACAGACTATAGTGGAAAGACTATAGTGGAAAGACTATAGTGGACAGAATAAAGTGGAGAGTATAGTGGAAAGACTAAAGTTGACAGAGAATAGTGGAAAGACTAAAGTGGACAGACTACTATGGTGGACAGACTATAGTGGAAAGACTAAAGTGGACAGACTAAAATGGAAAGACTAAAGTTGAAAGACTATAGTGGAAAGACTGAAGTGGACAGACTAAAGTGGAAAAACTAAAGTGGAAGGACTAAAGTGGACAGAGAATAGTGGAAAGACTGTAGTGGACAGAATAAAGTGGAGAGTATAGAGGAAAGACTAAAGTGGACAGACTAAAGTGGAAAGACTAAAGTAGAAAGACTAAAGTGGACAGACTATAGTGGAAAGACTATAGTGGAAAGACTAAAGTGGACAGAGAATAGTGGAAAGACTAAAGTGGACAGACTACTATGTTGGACAGACTATAGTGGAAAGACTAAAGTGGACAGACTAAAATGGAAAGACTAAAGTTGAAAGACTATAGTGGAAAGACTGAAGTGGACAGACTTTAGTGGAAAGACTATAGTGGAAAGACTGTAGTGGACAGAATAAAGTGGAGATTATAGTGGAAAGACTAAAGTGGACAGAGAATAGTGGAAGGACTAAATTGGACAGACTACAGTGGAAAGACTATAGTGAACAGAATAAAGTGGAGACTATGGAGGAAAGACTAAAGTGGAAAGAGAATACTGGACAGAGTAAAGTGGAGACTATAGTGGAAAGACTAAAGTGGAAAGACTAAAGTGGACAGACTATAGTGGAAAGACTGAAGTGGAAAGACTCAGTGGAAAGATTAAAGTGGACAGACTATAGTGGAAAGAATAAAGTGGACAGACTAAAGTGGAAAGATTGAAGTGGAAAGACTAAAGAGGACAGACTATAGTGGAAAGACTAAAGTGGACAGAGAATAGTGGAAGGACTAAATTGGACAGACTACAGTGGAAAGACTATAGTGGACAGAATAAAGTGGAGACTATGGTGGAAAGACTAAAGTGGAAAGAGAATAGTGGACAGAATAAAGTGGAGACTATAGTGGAAAGACTAAAGTGGAAAGACTAAAGTGGACAGACTATAGTGGAAAGACTGAAGTGGAAAGACTCAGTGGAAAGATTAAAGTGGACAGACTATAGTGGAAAGAATAAAGTGGACAGACTAAAGTGGAAAGATTGAAGTGGAAAGACTAAAGAGGACAGACTATAGTGGAAAGACTATAGTGGACAGAGAATAGTGGAAATACTAAAGTGGACAGACTGTGGTGGAAAGAATAAAGTTGACAGACTAAAGTGGAAAGACTAAACTTTATTTGTCCACTACAGTCTTTCCACTATAGTCTTTCCACTATAGGCTGTCCACTTTAGTCTTTCCACTTTAGTCTTTCCACTTTAGTCTGTCCACTTTAGTCTTTCCACTATAGTCTGTCCACTTTAGTAGAACTAAAGTGGAAAGACTAAAATGGACAGAGAATAGTGGAAAGACTGTAGTGGACAGAATAAAGTGGATAGTGGAAAGACTAAAGTGGAAAGACTAAAGTGGACAGAGAATAGTGGAAAGACTAAAGTGGACAGACTACTAAAGTGAACAGACTATACTGGAAAGACTAAAGTGGACAAACTAAAGTGGAAAGAATAAAGTGGAAAGACAAAAGTGGACAGACTATAGTGGAGAGACTATAGTGGAAAGACTGTAGTGGACAGAATAAAGTGGAGAGTATAGTTGAAAGACTAAAGTGGACAGAGAATAGTGGAAAGACTAAAGTGGACAGACTTTAGTGGAAAGACTATAGTGGAAAGACTGTAGTGGACAGAATAAAGTGGAGATTATAGTGGAAAGACTAAAGTGGAAAGACTAAAGTGGACAGACTATAGTGGAAAGACTGAAGTGGACAGACTAAAGTGGAAAACTAAAGTGGAAAGACTAAAGTGGACAGAGAATAGTGGAAAGACTAGTAGTGGACAGAATAAAGTGGACACTATAGTGGAAAGACTAAAGTGGAAAGACTAAAGTAGACAGACTATAGTGGAAAGACCATAGTGGAAAGACTGTAGAGGACAGAATAAAGTGGAGACTATAGTGGAAAGACTAAAGTGGACCAAGAATAGTGGAAAGACTAAAGTGTAAAGACTGTAGTGGACAGAATAAAGTGGAGACTATAGTGGAAAGACTAAAGTGGAAGGACTAAAGTGGACAGACTATAGTGGAAAGACTATAGTGGAAAGACTAAAGTGGACAAAGAATAGTGGAAAGACTAAAGTGGAAAGATTAAAGTGGAAAGACTAAAGTGGACAGACTATAGTGGAAAGACGATAGTGGAAAGACTGTAGTGGACAGAATAAAGTGGAGACTATAGTGGAAAGACTAAAGTGGAAAGACTAAAGTGGACATAGAATAGTGGAAAGACTAAAGTGGACAGACTACTAAAGTGGACAGACTATAGTGGAAAGACTAAAGTGGACAGACTAAAGTGGAAAGACTAAAGTGAAAAGACTAAAGTGGACAGACTATAGTGGAAAGACTATAGTGGAAAGACTGTAGTGGACAGAATAAAGTGGAGAGTATAGTGGAAAGACTAAAGTGGGAAGACTAAAGTGGACAGACTATAGTGGAAAGACTGAAGTGGAAAGACTCAGTGGACAGACTAAAGTGTACACACTGAAGTGGACAGAATAAAGTGGAAAGACTAAAGTGGAAAGACTAAAGTGGACAGACTATAGTGGAAAGACTAAAGTGGAAAGACTAAAGTGGACAGAGAATAGTGGAAAGACTAAAGTGGACAGACTACTAAAGTGAACAGACTATACTGGAAAGACTAAAGTGGACAAACTAAAGTGGAAAGAATAAAGTGGAAAGACAAAAGTGGACAGACTATAGTGGAAAAACTATAGTGGAAAGACTGTAGTGGACAGAATAAAGTGGAGAGTATAGTTGAAAGACTAAAGTGGACAGAGAATAGTGGAAAGACTAAAGTGGACAGACTTTAGTGGAAAGACTATAGTGGAAAGACTGTAGTGGACAGAATAAAGTGGAGATTATAGTGGAAAGACTAAAGTGGAAAGACTAAAGTGGACAGACTATAGTGGAAAGACTGAAGTGGACAGACTAAAGTGGAAAAACTAAAGTGGAAAGACTAAAGTGGACAGAGAATAGTGGAAAGACTAGTAGTGGACAGAATAAAGTGGACACTATAGTGGAAAGACTAAAGTGGAAAGACTAAAGTAGACAGACTATAGTGGAAAGACCATAGTGGAAAGACTGTAGAGGACAGAAGAAAGTGGAGACTATAGTGGAAAGACTAAAGTGGACAAAGAATAGTGGAAAGACTAAAGTGGAAAGACTGTAGTGGACAGAATAAAGTGGAGACTATAGTGGAAAGACTAAAGTGGAAGGACTAAAGTGGACAGACTATAGTGGAAAGACTATAGTGGAAAGACTAAAGTGGACAAAGAATAGTGGAAAGACTAAAGTGGAAAGATTAAAGTGGAAAGACTAAAGTGGACAGACTATAGTGGAAAGACGATAGTGGAAAGACTGTAGTGGACAGAATAAAGTGGAGACTATAGTGGAAAGACTAAAGTGGAAAGACTAAAGTGGACATAGAATAGTGGAAAGACTAAAGTGGACAGACTACTAAAGTGGACAGACTATAGTGGAAAGACTAAAGTGGACAGACTAAAGTGGAAAGACTAAAGTGGAAAGACTAAAGTGGACAGACTATAGTGGAAAGACTATAGTGGAAAGACTGTAGTGGACAGAATAAAGTGGAGAGTATAGTGGAAAGACTAAAGTGGGAAGACTAAAGTGGACAGACTATAGTGGAAAGACTAAAGTGGACAGACTAAAGTGGAAAGATTAAAGTGGAAAGACTAAAGTGGACAGACTATAGTGGAAAGACGATAGTGGAAAGACTGTAGTGGACAGAATAAAGTGGAGACTATAGTGGAAAGACTAAAGTGGAAAGACTAAAGCGGACAGAGAATAGTGGAAAGAATAAAGTGGAACTAAAGTGGAACAGAATAAAGTGGAGACTATGGAGGAAAGACTAAAGTGGAAAGAGAATACTGGACAGAGTAAAGTGGAGACTATAGTGGAAAGACTAAAGTGGAAAGACTAAAGTGGACAGACTATAGTGGAAAGACTGAAGTGGAAAGACTCAGTGGAAAGATTAAAGTGGACAGACTATAGTGGAAAGAATAAAGTGGACCGACTAAAGTGGAAAGATTGAAGTGGACAGAAGATAGTGGAAAGACTATAGTGGACAGAGAATAGTGGAAATACTAAAGTGGACAGACTGTGGTGGAAAGACTAAAGTTGACAGACTAAAGTGGAAAGACTAAAGTGGAAAGACTAAAGTGGACAGACTATAGTGGAAAGACTATAGTGGAAAGACTGTAGTGGACAGAATAAAGTGGAGACTATAGTGGAAAGACTAATGTGGAAAGACTAAAGTGGACAAAGAATAGTGGAAAGACTAAAGTGGACAGACTATAGTGGAAAGACTATAAGGGAAAGACTGTAGTGGACAGAAGAAAGTGGAGACTATAATGGAAAGACTAAAGTGAAAAGAATAACGTGGACAGAGAATAGTGGAAAGACTAGTAGTGGACAGAATAAAGTGGAGACTATAGTGGAAAGACAAAAGTGGAAAGACTAAAGTAGACAGACTATAGTGGAAAGACTATAGTGGAAAGACGATAGTGGAAAGACTGTAGTGGACAGAATAAAGTGGAGACTATAGTGGAAAGACTAAAGTGGAAAGACTAAAGTGGACAAAGAATAGTGGAAAGACTAAAGTGGAAAGACTGTAGTGGACAGAATAAAGTGGAGACTATAGTGGAAAGACTAAAGTGGAAAGACTAAAGTGGACAGACTATAGTGGAAAGACTATAGTGGAAAGACTGTAGTGGACAGAATAAAGTGGAGACTATAGTGGAAAGACTAAAGTGGAAAGACTAAAGTGGACAAAGAATAGTGGAAAGACTAAAGTGGAACTAAAGTGGAACAGAATAAAGTGGAGACTATGGAGGAAAGACTAAAGTGGAAAGAGAATACTGGACAGAGTAAAGTGGAGACTATAGTGGAAAGACTAAAGTGGAAAGACTAAAGTGGACAGACTATAGTGGAAAGACTGAAGTGGAAAGACTCAGTGGAAAGATTAAAGTGGACAGACTATAGTGGAAAGAATAAAGTGGACCGACTAAAGTGGAAAGATTGAAGTGGAAAGACTAAAGAGGACAGACTATAGTGGAAAGACTATAGTGGACAGAGAATAGTGGAAATAAGAAAGTGGACAGACTGTAGTGGAAAGACTAAAGTGGACAGAGAATAGTGGAAGGACTAAATTGGACAGACTACAGTGGAAAGACTATAGTGGACAGAATAAAGTGGAGACTATGGTGGAAAGACTAAAGTGGAAAGAGAATAGTGGACAGAATAAAGTGGAGACTATAGTGGAAAGACTAAAGTGGAAAGACTAAAGTGGACAGACTATAGTGGAAAGACTGAAGTGGAAAGACTCAGTGGAAAGATTAAAGTGGACAGACTATAGTGGAAAGAATAAAGTGGACAGACTAAAGTGGAAAGATTGAAGTGGAAAGACTAAAGAGGACAGACTATAGTGGAAAGACTATAGTGGACAGAGAATAGTGGAAATACTAAAGTGGACAGACTGTGGTGGAAAGACTAAAGTTGACAGACTAAAGTGGAAAGACTAAAGTGGAAAGACTAAAGTGGACAGACTATAGTGGAAAGACTATAGTGGAAAGACTGTAGTGGACAGAAGAAAGTGGAGACTATAATGGAAAGACTAAAGTGAAAAGACTAAAGTGGACAGAGAATAGTGGAAAGACTAGTAGTGGACAGAATAAAGTGGAGACTATAGTGGAAAGACTAAAGTGGAAAGACTAAAGTAGACAGACTATAGTGGAAAGACTATAGTGGAAAGACTGTAGAGGACAGAATAAAGTGGAGACTATAGTGGAAAGACTAAAGTGGAAAGACTAAAGTGGACAAAGAATAGTGGAAAGACTAAAGTGGAAAGACTGTAGTGGACAGAATAAAGTGGAGACTATAGTGGAAAGACTAAAGTGGAAAGACTAAAGTGGACAGACTATAGTGGAAAGACTATAGTGGAAAGACTGTAGTGGACAGAATAAAGTGGAGACTATAGTGGAAAGACTAAAGTGGGAAGACTAAAGTGGACAGACTATAGTGGAAAGACTGAAGTGGAAAGACTCAGTTGACAGACTAAAGTGTACACACTGAAGTGGACAGAATAAAGTGGAAAGACTAAAGTGGAAAGACTAAAGTGGACAGACTATAGTGGAAAGACTAAAGTGGACAGACTAAAGTGGAAAGATTAAAGTGGAAAGACTAAAGTGGACAGACTATAGTAGAAAGACTATAGTGGAAAGACTGTAGTGGACAGAATAAAGTGGAGACTATAGTGGAAAGACTAAAGTGGAAAGACTAAAGTGGACAGAGAATAGTGGAAAGACTAAAGTGGACAGACTACTAAAGTGAACAGACTATACTGGAAAGACTAAAGTGGACAAACTAAAGTGGAAAGAATAAAGTGGAAAGACAAAAGTGGACAGACTATAGTGGAAAGACTATAGTGGAAAGACTGTAGTGGACAGAATAAAGTGGAGAGTATAGTTGAAAGACTAAAGTGGACAGAGAATAGTGGAAAGACTAAAGTGGACAGACTTTAGTGGAAAGACTATAGTGGAAAGACTGTAGTGGACAGAATAAAGTGGAGATTATAGTGTAAAGACTAAAGTGGAAAGACTAAAGTGGACAGACTATAGTGGAAAGACTGAAGTGGACAGACTAAAGTGGAAAAACTAAAGTGGAAAGACTAAAGTGGACAGAGAATAGTGGAAAGACTAGTTGTGGACAGAATAAAGTGGACACTATAGTGGAAAGACTAAAGTGGAAAGACTAAAGTAGACAGACTATAGTGGAAAGACCATAGTGGAAAGACTGTAGAGGACAGAATAAAGTGGAGACTATAGTGGAAAGACTAAAGTGGACAAAGAATAGTGGAAAGACTAAAGTGGAAAGACTGTAGTGGACAGAATAAAGTGGAGACTATAGTGGAAAGACTAAAGTGGAAGGACTAAAGTGGACAGACTATAGTGGAAAGACTATAGTGGAAAGACTAAAGTGGACAAAGAATAGTGGAAAGACTAAAGTGGAAAGATTAAAGTGGAAAGACTAAAGTGGACAGACTATAGTGGAAAGACGATAGTGGAAAGACTGTAGTGGACAGAATAAAGTGGAGACTATAGTGGAAAGACTAAAGTGGAAAGATTAAAGTGGACATAGAATAGTGGAAAGACTAAAGTGGACAGACTACTAAAGTGGACAGACTATAGTGGAAAGACTAAAGTGGACAGACTAAAGTGGAAAGACTAAAGTGGAAAGACTAAAGTGGACAGACTATAGTGGAAAGACTATAGTGGAAAGACTGTAGTGGACAGAATAAAGTGGAGAGTATAGTGGAAAGACTAAAGTGGGAAGACTAAAGTGGACAGACTATAGTGGAAAGACTGAAGTGGAAAGACTCAGTGGACAGACTAAAGTGTACACACTGAAGTGGACAGAATAAAGTGGAAAGACTAAAGTGGAAAGACTAAAGTGGACAGACTATAGTGGAAAGACTAAAGTGGACAGACTAAAGTGGAAAGATTAAAGTGGAAAGACTAAAGTGGACAGACTATAGTGGAAAGACGATAGTGGAAAGACTGTAGTGGACAGAATAAAGTGGAGACTATAGTGGAAAGACTAAAGTGGAAAGACTAAAGCGGACAGAGAATAGTGGAAAGAATAAAGTGGACAGACTACTAAAGTGGACAGACTATAGTGGAAAGACTAAAGTGGACGGACTAAAGTGGAAAGACTAAAGTGGAAAGACTAAAGTGGACAGACTATAGTGGAAAGACTACAGTGGAAAGACTGTAGTGGACAGAATAAAGTGGAGAGTATAGTGGAAAGACTAAAGTGGACAGAGAATAGTGGAAAGACTAAAGTGGACAGACTTTAGTGGAAAGACTATAGTGGAAAGACTGTAGTGGACAGAATAAAGTGGAGATTAGAGTGGAAAGACTAAAGTGGAAAGACTAAAGTGGACAGACTATAGTGGAAAGACTGAAGTGGACAGACTAAAGTGGAAAAACTAAAGTGGAAAGACTAAAGTGGACAGAGAAGAGTGGAAAGACTAAAGTGGACAACCTACTATGGTGGACAGACTATAGTGGAAAGACTAAAGTGGACAGACTAAAATGGAAAAACTAAAGTTGAAAGACTATAGTGGAAAGACTGAAGTGGACAGACTAAAGTGGAAAAACTAAAGTGGAAAGACTAAAGTGGACAGAGAATAGTGGAAAGACTAGTAGTGGACAGAATAAAGTGGACACTATAGTGGAAAGACTAAAGTGGAAAGACTAAAGTAGACAGACTATAGTGGAAAGACCATAGTGGAAAGACTGTAGAGGACAGAATAAAGTGGAGACTATAGTGGAAAGACTAAAGTGGACAAAGAATAGTGGAAAGACTAAAGTGGAAAGACTGTAGTGGACAGAATAAAGTGGAGACTATAGTTGAAAGACTAAAGTGGAAGGACTAAAGTGGACAGACTATAGTGGAAAGACTATAGTGGAAAGACTAAAGTGGACAAAGAATAGTGGAAAGACTAAAGTGGAAAGATTAAAGTGGAAAGACTAAAGTGGACAGACTATAGTGGAAAGACGATAGTGGAAAGACTGTAGTGGACAGAATAAAGTGGAGACTATAGTGGAAAGACTAAAGTGGAAAGACTAAAGTGGACATAGAATAGTGGAAAGACTAAAGTGGACAGACTACTAAAGTGGACAGACTATAGTGGAAAGACTAAAGTGGACAGACTAAAGTGGAAAGACTAAAGTGGAAAGACTAAAGTGGACAGACTATAGTGGAAAGACTATAGTGGAAAGACTGTAGTGGACAGAATAAAGTGGAGAGTATAGTGGAAAGACTAAAGTGGGAAGACTAAAGTGGACAGACTATAGTGGAAAGACTGAAGTGGAAAGACTCAGTGGACAGACTAAAGTGTACACACTGAAGTGGACAGAATAAAGTGGAAAGACTAAAGTGGAAAGACTAAAGTGGACAGACTATAGTGGAAAGACTAAAGTGGACAGACTAAAGTGGAAAGATTAAAGTGGAAAGACTAAAGTGGACAGACTATAGTGGAAAGACGATAGTGGAAAGACTGTAGTGGACAGAATAAAGTGGAGACTATAGTGGAAAGACTAAAGTGGAAAGACTAAAGCGGACAGAGAATAGTGGAAAGAATAAAGTGGACAGACTACTAAAGTGGACAGACTATAGTGGAAAGACTAAAGTGGACAGACTAAAGTGGAAAGACTAAAGTGGAAAGACTAAAGTGGACAGACTATAGTGGAAAGACGATAGTGGAAAGACTGTAGTGGACAGAATAAAGTGGAGACTATAGTGGAAAGACTAAAGTGGAAAGACTAAAGCGGACAGAGAATAGTGGAAAGAATAAAGTGGACAGACTACTAAAGTGGACAGACTTTAGTGGAAAGACTATAGTGGAAAGACTGTAGTGGACAGAATAAAGTGGAGATTATAGTGGAAAGACTAAAGTGGAAAGACTAAAGTGGACAGACTATAGTGGAAAGACTGAAGTGGACAGACTAAAGTGGAAAAACTAAAGTGGAAAGACTAAAGTGGACAGAGAATAGTGGAAAGACTAGTAGTGGACAGAATAAAGTGGACACTATAGTGGAAAGACTAAAGTGGAAAGACTAAAGTAGACAGACTATAGTGGAAAGACTGTAGAGGACAGAATAAAGTGGAGACTATAGTGGAAAGACTAAAGTGGACAAAGAATAGTGGAAAGACTAAAGTGGAAAGACTGTAGTGGACAGAATAAAGTGGAGACTATAGTGAAAAGACTAAAGTGGAAGGACTAAAGTGGACAGACTATAGTGGAAAGACTATAGTGGAAAGACTAAAGTGGACAAAGAATAGTGGAAAGACTAAAGTGGAAAGATTAAAGTGGAAAGACTAAAGTGGACAGACTATAGTGGAAAGACGATAGTGGAAAGACTGTAGTGGACAGAATAAAGTGGAGACTATAGTGGAAAGACTAAAGTGGAAAGATTAAAGTGGACATAGAATAGTGGAAAGACTAAAGTGGACAGACTACTAAAGTGGACAGACTATAGTGGAAAGACTAAAGTGGACAGACTAAAGTGGAAAGACTAAAGTGGAAAGACTAAAGTGGACAGACTATAGTGGAAAGACTATAGTGGAAAGACTGTAGTGGACAGAATAAAGTGGAGAGTATAGTGGAAAGACTAAAGTGGGAAGACTAAAGTGGACAGACTATAGTGGAAAGACTGAAGTGGAAAGACTCAGTGGACAGACTAAAGTGTACACACTGAAGTGGACAGAATAAAGTGGAAAGACTAAAGTGGAAAGACTAAAGTGGACAGACTATAGTGGAAAGACTAAAGTGGACAGACTAAAGTGGAAAGATTAAAGTGGAAAGACTAAAGTGGACAGACTATAGTGGAAAGACGATAGTGGAAAGACTGTAGTGGACAGAATAAAGTGGAGACTATAGTGGAAAGACTAAAGTGGAAAGACTAAAGCGGACAGAGAATAGTGGAAAGAATAAAGTGGACAGACTACTAAAGTGGACAGACTATAGTGGAAAGACTAAAGTGGACAGACTAAAGTGGAAAGACTAAAGTGGAAAGACTAAAGTGGACAGACTATAGTGGAAAGACTATAGTGGAAAGACTGTAGTGGACAGAATAAAGTGGAGAGTATAGTGGAAAGACTAAAGTGGACAGAGAATAGTGGAAAGACTAAAGTGGACAGACTTTAGTGGAAAGACTATAGTGGAAAGACTGTAGTGGACAGAATAAAGTGGAGATTAGAGTGGAAAGACTAAAGTGGAAAGACTAAAGTGGACAGACTATAGTGGAAAGACTGAAGTGGACAGACTAAAGTGGAAAAACTAAAGTGGAAAGACTAAAGTGGACAGAGAAGAGTGGAAAGACTAAAGTGGACAACCTACTATGGTGGACAGACTATAGTGGAAAGACTAAAGTGGACAGACTAAAATGGAAAAACTAAAGTTGAAAGACTATAGTGGAAAGACTGAAGTGGACAGACTAAAGTGGAAAAACTAAAGTGGAAAGACTGAAGTGGACAGAGAATAGTGGAAAGACTAGTAGTGGACAGAATAAAGTGGACACTATAGTGGAAAGACTAAAGTGGAAAGACTAAAGTAGACAGACTATAGTGGAAAGACCATAGTGGAAAGACTGTAGAGGACAGAATAAAGTGGAGACTATAGTGGAAAGACTAAAGTGGACAAAGAATAGTGGAAAGACTAAAGTGGAAAGACTGTAGTGGACAGAATAAAGTGGAGACTATAGTGGAAAGACTAAAGTGGAAGGACTAAAGTGGACAGACTATAGTGGAAAGACTATAGTGGAAAGACTAAAGTGGACAAAGAATAGTGGAAAGACTAAAGTGGAAAGATTAAAGTGGAAAGACTAAAGTGGACAGACTATAGTGGAAAGACGATAGTGGAAAGACTGTAGTGGACAGAATAAAGTGGAGACTATAGTGGAAAGACTAAAGTGGAAAGACTAAAGTGGACATAGAATAGTGGAAAGACTAAAGTGGACAGACTACTAAAGTGGACAGACTATAGTGGAAAGACTAAAGTGGACAGACTAAAGTGGAAAGACTAAAGTGGAAAGACTAAAGTGGACAGACTATAGTGGAAAGATTATAGTGGAAAGACTGTAGTGGACAGAATAAAGTGGAGAGTATAGTGGAAAGACTAAAGTGGGAAGACTAAAGTGGACAGACTATAGTGGAAAGACTGAAGTGGAAAGACTCAGTGGACAGACTAAAGTGTACACACTGAAGTGGACAGAATAAAGTGGAAAGACTAAAGTGGAAAGACTAAAGTGGACAGACTATAGTGGAAAGACTAAAGTAGACAGACTATAGTGGAAAGACCATAGTGGAAAGACTGTAGAGGACAGAATAAAGTGGAGACTATAGTGGAAAGACTAAAGTGGACAAAGAATAGTGGAAAGACTAAAGTGGAAAGACTGTAGTGGACAGAATAAAGTGGAGACTATAGTGGAAAGACTAAAGTGGAAGGACTAAAGTGGACAGACTATAGTGGAAAGACTATAGTGGAAAGACTAAAGTGGACAGACTATAGTGGACAGACTATAGTGGAAAGACTATAGTGGAAAGACTGTAGTGGACAGAATAAAGTGGAGACTATAGTGGAAAGACTAAAGTGGAAAGACTAAAGTGGACAAAGAATAGTGGAAAGACTAAAGTGGAAAGACTGTAGTGGACAGAATAAAGTGGAGACTATAGTGGAAAGACTAAAGTGGAAAGATTAAAGTGGAAAGACTAAAGTGGACAGACTATAGTGGAAAGACGATAGTGGAAAGACTGTAGTGGACAGAATAAAGTGGAGACTATAGTGGAAAGACTAAAGTGGAAAGACTAAAGTGGACATAGAATAGTGGAAAGACTAAAGTGGACAGACTACTAAAGTGGACAGACTATAGTGGAAAGACTAAAGTGGACAGACTAAAGTGGAAAGACTAAAGTGGAAAGACTAAAGTGGACAGACTATAGTGGAAAGATTATAGTGGAAAGACTGTAGTGGACAGAATAAAGTGGAGAGTATAGTGGAAAGACTAAAGTGGGAAGACTAAAGTGGACAGACTATAGTGGAAAGACTGAAGTGGAAAGACTCAGTGGACAGACTAAAGTGTACACACTGAAGTGGACAGAATAAAGTGGAAAGACTAAAGTGGAAAGACTAAAGTGGACAGACTATAGTGGAAAGACTAAAGTGGACAGACTAAAGTGGAAAGATTAAAGTGGAAAGACTAAAGTGGACAGACTATAGTGGAAAGACGATAGTGGAAAGACTGTAGTGGACAGAATAAAGTGGAGACTATAGTGGAAAGACTAAAGTGGAAAGACTAAAGCGGACAGAGAATAGTGGAAAGAATAAAGTGGACAGACTACTAAAGTGGACAGACTATAGTGGAAAGACTAAAGTGGACAGACTAAAGTGGAAAGACTAAAGTGGAAAGACTAAAGTGGACAGACTATAGTGGAAAGACTATAGTGGAAAGACTGTAGTGGACAGAATAAAGTGGAGAGTATAGTGGAAAGACTAAAGTGGACAGAGAATAGTGGAAAGACTAAAGTGGACAGACTTTAGTGGAAAGACTATAGTGGAAAGACTGTAGTGGACAGAATAAAGTGGAGATTAGAGTGGAAAGACTAAAGTGGAAAGACTAAAGTGGACAGACTATAGTGGAAAGACTGAAGTGGACAGACTAAAGTGGAAAAACTAAAGTGGAAAGACTAAAGTGGACAGAGAAGAGTGGAAAGACTAAAGTGGACAACCTACTATGGTGGACAGACTATAGTGGAAAGACTAAAGTGGACAGACTAAAATGGAAAGACTAAAGTTGAAAGACTATAGTGGAAAGACTGAAGTGGACAGACTAAAGTGGAAAAACTAAAGTGGAAAGACTAAAATGGACAGAGAATAGTGGAAAGACTGTAGTGGACAGAATAAAGTGGAGAGTATAGTAGAAAGACTAAAGTGGACAGACTAAAGTGGAAAGACTAAAGTGGAAAGACTAAAGTGGACAGACTATAGTGGAAAGACTATAGTGGAAAGACTGTAGTGGACAGAATAAAGTGGAGACTATAGTGGAAAGACTAAAGTGGAAAGACTAAAGTAGACAGACTATAGTGGAAAGACTATAGTGGAAAGACTGTAGAGGACAGAATAAAGTGGAGACTATAGTGGAAAGACTAAAGTGGAAAGACTAAAGTGGACAAAGAATAGTGGAAAGACTAAAGTGGACAGACTATAGTGGAAAGACTATAGGGGAAAGACTGTAGTGGACAGAAGAAAGTGGAGACTATAATGGAAAGACTAAAGTGAAAAGAATAACGTGGACAGAGAATAGTGGAAAGACTAGTAGTGGACAGAATAAAGTGGAGACTATAGTGGAAAGACAAAAGTGGAAAGACTAAAGTAGACAGACTATAGTGGAAAGACTATAGTGGAAAGACGATAGTGGAAAGACTGTAGTGGACAGAATAAAGTGGAGACTATAGTGGAAAGACTAAAGTGGACAAAGAATAGTGGAAAGACTAAAGTGGAAAGACTGTAGTGGACAGAATAAAGTGGAGACTATAGTGGAAAGACTAGAGTGGAAAGACTAAAGTGGACAGACTATAGTGGAAAGACTATAGTGGAAAGACTGTAGTGGACAGAATAAAGTGGAGACTATAGTGGAAAGACTAAAGTGGAAAGACTAAAGTGGACAAAGAATAGTGGAAAGACTAAAGTGGAAAGACTGTAGTGGACAGAATAAAGTGGAGACTATAGTGGAAAGACTAAAGTGGAAAGACTAAAGTGGACAGACTATAGTGGACAGACTATAGTGGACAGACTATAGTGGAAAGACTGAAGTGGACAGAGAATAGTGGAAAGACTAAAGTGGAAAGACTGTAGTGGACAGAATAAAGTGGAGACTATAGTGGAAAGACTAAAGTGGAAAGACTAAAGTGGACAGACTATAGAGGAAAGACTATAGTGGAAAGACTGTAGTGGACAGAATAAAGTGGAGACTATAGTGGAAAGACTAAAGTGGAAAGACTAAAAGTGGACAGAGAATAGTGGAAAGACTAAAGTGGACAGACTACTAAAGTGAACAGACTATACTGGAAAGACTAAAGTGGAAAGACTAAAGTGGACAGACTATAGTGGAAAGACTATAGTGGAAAGACTGTAGTGGACAGAATAAAGTGGAGAGTATAGTGGAAAGACTAAAGTGGACAGAGAATAGTGGAAAGACTAAAGTGGACAGACTTTAGTGGAAAGACTATAGTGGAAAGACTGTAGTGGACAGAATAAAGTGGAGATTATAGTGGAAAGACTAAAGTGGACAAAGAATAGTGGAAAGACTAAAGTGGAAAGACTGTAGTGGACAGAATAAAGTGGAGACTATAGTGGAAAGACTAAAGTGGAAGGACTAAAGTGGACAGACTATAGTGGAAAGACTATAGTGGATAGACTAAAGTGGACAAAGAATAGTGGAAAGACTAAAGTGGAAAGATTAAAGTGGAAAGACTAAAGTGGACAGACTATAGTGGAAAGACGATAGTGGAAAGACTGTAGTGGACAGAATAAAGAGGAGACTATAGTGGAAAGACTAAAGTGGAAAGACTAAAGTGGACATAGAATAGTGGAAAGACTAAAGTGGACAGACTACTAAAGTGGACAGACTATAGTGGAAAGACTAAAGTGGACAGACTAAAGTGGAAAGACTAAAGTGGAAAGACTAAAGTGGACAGACTATAGTGGAAAGACTATAGTGGAAAGACTGTAGTGGACAGAATAAAGTGGAGAGTATAGTGGAAAGACTAAAGTGGGAAGACTAAAGTGGACAGACTATAGTGGAAAGACTGAAGTGGAAAGACTCAGTGGACAGACTAAAGTGTACACACTGAAGTGGACAGAATAAAGTGGAAAGACTAAAGTGGAAAGACTAAAGTGGACAGACTATAGTGGAAAGACTAAAGTGGACAGACTAAAGTGGAAAGATTAAAGTGGAAAGACTAAAGTGGACAGACTATAGTGGAAAGACGATAGTGGAAAGACTGTAGTGGACAGAATAAAGTGGAGACTATAGTGGAAAGACTAAAGTGGAAAGACTAAAGCGGACAGAGAATAGTGGAAAGAATAAAGTGGGCAGACTACTAAAGTGGACAGACTATAGTGGAAAGACTAAAGTGGACAGACTAAAGTGGAAAGACTAAAGTGGAAAGACTAAAGTGGACATACTATAGTGGAAAGACTATAGTGGAAAGACTGTAGTGGACAGAATAAAGTGGAGAGTATAGTGGAAAGACTAAAGTGGACAGAGAATAGTGGAAAGACTAAAGTGGACAGACTTTAGTGGAAAGACTATAGTGGAAAGACTGTAGTGGACAGAATAAAGTGGAGATTAGAGTGGAAAGACTAAAGTGGAAAGACTAAAGTGGACAGACTATAGTGGAAAGACTGAAGTGGACAGACTAAAGTGGAAAAACTAAAGTGGAAAGACTAAAGTGGACAGAGAAGAGTGGAAAGACTAAAGTGGACAACCTTTTATGGTGGACAGACTATAGTGGAAAGACTAAAGTGGACAGACTAAAATGGAAAGACTAAAGTTGAAAGACTATAGTGGAAAGACTGAAGTGGACAGACTAAAGTGGAAAAACTAAAGTGGAAAGACTAAAATGGACAGAGAATAGTGGAAAGACTGTAGTGGACAGAATAAAGTGGAGAGTATAGTAGAAAGACTAAAGTGGACAGACTAAAGTGGAAAGACTAAAGTGGAAAGACTAAAGTGGACAGACTATAGTGGAAAGACTATAGTGGAAAGACTGTAGTGGACAGAATAAAGTGGAGACTATAGTGGAAAGACTAAAGTGGAAAGACTAAAGTAGACAGACTATAGTGGAAAGACTATAGTGGAAAGACTGTAGAGGACAGAAGAAAGTGGAGACTATAGTGGAAAGACTAAAGTGGAAAGACTAAAGTGGACAAAGAATAGTGGAAAGACTAAAGTGGACAGACTATAGTGGAAAGACTATAGGGGAAAGACTGTAGTGGACAGAAGAAAGTGGAGACTATAATGGAAAGACTAAAGTGAAAAGAATAACGTGGACAGAGAATAGTGGAAAGACTAGTAGTGGACAGAATAAAGTGGAGACTATAGTGGAAAGACAAAAGTGGAAAGACTAAAGTAGACAGACTATAGTGGAAAGACTATAGTGGAAAGACGATTTTGGAAAGACTGTAGTGGACAGAATAAAGTGGAGACTATAGTGGAAAGACTAAAGTGGAAAGACTAAAGTGGACAAAGAATAGTGGAAAGACTAAAGTGGAAAGACTGTAGTGGACAGAATAAAGTGGAGACTATAGTGGAAAGACTAAAGTGGAAAGACTAAAGTGGACAGACTATAGTGGAAAGACTATAGTGGAAAGACTGTAGTGGACAGAATAAAGTGGAGACTATAGTGG
The DNA here is from genome assembly GCA_030848855.1 of Branchinecta sandiegonensis. Lineage (NCBI taxonomy): Eukaryota > Metazoa > Arthropoda > Branchiopoda > Anostraca > Branchinectidae > Branchinecta > Branchinecta sandiegonensis. Next base: position 501,051 of record JAUPMV010000036.1, on the reverse strand, counting down.
AAAGACTAAAGTGGAAAGACTAAAGTGGACAAAGAATAGTGGAAAGACTAAAGTGGAAAGACTGTAGTGGACAGAATAAAGTGGAGACTATAGTGGAAAGACTAAAGTGGAAAGACTAAAGTGGACAGACTATAGTGGACAGACTATAGTGGACAGACTATAGTGGAAAGACTGAAGTGGACAGAGAATAGTGGAAAGACTAAAGTGGAAAGACTGTAGTGGACAGAATAAAGTGGAGACTATAGTGGAAAGACTAAAGTGGAAAGACTAAAGTGGACAGACTATAGAGGAAAGACCATAGTGGAAAGACTGTAGTGGACAGAATAAAGTGGAGACTATAGTGGAAAGACTAAAGTGGAAAGACTAAAAGTGGACAGAGAATAGTGGAAAGACTAAAGTGGACAGACTACTAAAGTGAACAGACTACACTGGAAAGACTAAAGTGGAAAGACTAAAGTGGACAGACTATAGTGGAAAGACTATAGTGGAAAGACTGTAGTGGACAGAATAAAGTGGAGAGTATAGTGGAAAGACTAAAGTGGACAGAGAATAGTGGAAAGACTAAAGTGGACAGACTTTAGTGGAAAGACTGTAGTGGAAAGACTGTAGTGGACAGAATAAAGTGGAGATTATAGTGGAAAGACTAAAGTGGAAAGACTAAAGTGGACAGACTATAGTGGAAAGACTGAAGTGGACAGACTAAAGTGGAAAAACTAAAGTGGAAAGACTAAAGTGGACAGAGAATAGTGGAAAGACTAGTAGTGGACAGAATAAAGTGGACACTATAGTGGAAAGACTAAAGTGGAAAGACTAAAGTAGACAGACTATAGTGGAAAGACTATAGTGGAAAGACTGTAGAGGACAGAATAAAGTGGAGACTATAGTGGAAAGACTAAAGTGGAAAGACTAAAATGGACAAAGAATAGTGGAAAGACTATAGTGGAAAGACTGTAGTGGACAGAATAAAGTGGAGACTATAGTGGAAAGACTAAAGTGGAAAGACTAAAGTGGAAAGACTAAAGTGGAAAGACTAAAGTGGACAGACTATAGTGGAGAGACTATAGTGGAAAGACTGTAGTGGAAAGACTAAAGTGGACAGAGAATAGTGGAAAGATAGTGGAAAGACTAAAGTAGACGGAGAATAGTGGAAAGACTAAAGTGGACAGACTTTAGTGGAAAGACTATAGTGGAAAGACTGTAGTGGACAGAATAAAGTGGACATTATAGTGGAAAGACTAAAGTGGAAAGACTAAAGTGGACAGACTATAGTGGAAAGACTAAAGTGGAAAGACTAAAGTGGAAAGACTAAAGTGGAAAGACTAAAGTGGACAGACTATAGTGGAGAGACTATAGTGGAAAGACTGTAGTGGAAAGACTAAAGTGGACAGAGAATAGTGGAAAGATAGTGGAAAGACTAAAGTAGACGGAGAATAGTGGAAAGACTAAAGTGGACAGACTTTAGTGGAAAGACTATAGTGGAAAGACTGTAGTGGACAGAATAAAGTGGACATTATAGTGGAAAGACTAAAGTGGAAAGACTAAAGTGGACAGACTATAGTGGAAAGACTGAAGTGGACAGACTAAAGTGGAGAAACTAAAGTGGACAGAGAATAGTGGAAAGACTAAAGTTGACAGACTACTTTGGTGTACAGACTATAGTGGAAAGATTAAAGTTGACAGACTAAAGGGGAAAAACTAAAGTGGAAAGACTAAAGTCGACAGAGAATAGTGGAAAGACTATAGTGAAAAGACTGTAGTGGACAGAATGAAGTGGAGAGTATAGTGGAAAGACTAAAGGGACAGACTAAAGTGGAAAGACTAAAGTGGACAGACTATAGTGGAAAGACTATAGTGGAAAGACTGTAGTGGACAGAATAAAGTGGAGAGTATAGTGGAAAGACTAAAGTGGACAGAGAATAGTGGAAAGACTAAAGTGGACAGACTTTAGTGGAAAGACTATAGTGGAAAGACTGTAGTGGACAGAATAAAGTGGAGATTATAGTGAAAAGACTAAAGTGGAAAGACTATAGTGGAAAGACTATAGTGGAAAAACTAAAGTGGACAGAGAATAGTGGAAGGACTAAATTGGACAGACTACAGTGGAAAGACTATAGTGGACAGAATAAAGTGGAGATTATGGTGGAAAGACTAAAGTGGAAAGACATAAGTGGACAGACTATAGTGGAAAGACTAAAGTGGAAAGACCAAATTAAGACTGTAGTGGACAGAATAAAGTGGAGATTAGTATAGTGGAAAGACTAAAGTGGACAGAGAATAGTGGAAAGACTAAAGTGGACAGACTTTAGTGGAAAGACTATAGTGGAAAGACTGTAGTGGACAGAATAAAGTGGAGATTATAGTGGACAGAATAAAGTGGAGACTATAGTGGAAAGACTAAAGTGGAAAGACTAAAGTGGACAGAGAATAGTGTTAAGACTAAAGTGGACAGACTACTAAAGTGGACAGACTATAGTAGAAGGCTAAAGTGGACAGACTAAAGTGGAAAGACTAAAGTGGAAAGACTAAAGTGGACAGAGAATAGTGGAAGGACTAAATTGGAAAGACTACATTGGAAAGACTATAGTGGACAGAACAAAGTGGAGACGATGGTGGAAAGACTAAAGTGGAAAGAGAATAGTGGACAGGATAAAGTGGAGAGTATAGTGGAAAGACTAAAGTGGACAGACTGTAGTGGAAAGACTAAAGTGGACAGACTAAAGTGAAAAGACTAAAGTGGACAGACTATAGTGGAAAGACGTTAGTGGAACGACTGTAGTGGACAGAATAAAGTGGAGAGTATAGTGGAAAGACTAAAGTGGACAGAGAATAGTGGAAAGACTAAAGTGGACAGACTATAGTGGAAAGACTATAGTGGAAAGACTTTAGTGGACAGAAGAAAGGGGAGACTATAATGGAAAGACTAAAGTGAAAAGACTAAAGTGGACAGAGAATAGTGGAAAGACTTGTAGTGGACAGAATAAAGTGAAGACTATAGTGGAAAGACTAAAGTGGAAAGACTAAAGTAGACAGACTATAGTGGAAAGACTATAGTGGAAAGACTGTAGAGGACAGAATAAAGTGGAGACTATAGTGGAAAGACTAAAGTGGAAAGACTAAAGTGGACAAAGAATAGTGGAAAGACTAAAGTGGAAAGACTGTAGTGGACAAAATAAAGTGGAGACTATAGTGGAAAGACTAAAGTGGAAAGACTAAAGTGGACAGACTATAGTGGAAAAACTATATTGGAAAGACTGTAGTGGACAGAATAAAGTGGAGACTATAGTGGAAAGACTAAAGTGGAAAGACTAAAGTGGACAGACTAAAGTGGAAAGACTGAAGTGGAAAGACTCAGTGGACAGACTAAAGTGTACACACTGAAGGTGAGAGAATAAAGTGGAAAGACTAAAGTGGAAAGACTAAAGTGGACAGACGATAGTGGAAAGACTAAAGTGGACAGACTAAAGTGGAAAGATTAAAGTGGAAAGACTAAAGTGGACAGACTATAGTGGAAAGACTATAGTGGAAAGACTGTAGTGGACAGAATAAAGTGGAGACTATACTGGAAAGACTAAAGTGGAAAGACTAAAGTGGACAGAGAATAGTGGAAAGACTAAAGTGGACAGACTACTAAAGTGGACAGACTATAGTGGAAAGACTAAAGTGGACAGACTAAAGTGGAAAGACTAAAGTGGAAAGACTAAAGTGGACAGACTTTAGTGGAAAGACTATAGTGGAAAGACTGTAGTGGACAGAATAAAGTGGAGTTTATGGTGGAAAGACTAAAGTGGAAAGAGAATAGTGGACAGGATAAAGTGGAGACTACAGTGGAGAGAATAAAGTGGAGAGTATAGTGGAAAGACTAAAGTGGACAGACTGTAGTGGAAAGACTAAAGTGGACAGACTAAAGTGAAAAGACTAAAGTGGACAGACTATAGTGGAAAGACGATAGTGGAAAGACTGTAGTGGACAGAATAAAGTGGAGAGTATAGTGGAAAGACTAAAGTGGACAGAGAATAGTGGAAAGACTAAAGTGGACAGACTATAGTGGAAAGACTATAGTGGAAAGACTTTAGTGGACAAAAGAAAGGGGAGACTATAATGGAAAGACTAAAGTGAAAAGACTAAAGTGGACAGAGAATAGTGGAAAGACTAGTAGTGGACAGAATAAAGTGAAGACTATAGTGGAAAGAGTAAAGTGGAAAGACTAAAGTAGACAGACTATAGTGGAAAGACTATAGTGGAAAGACTGTAGAGGACAGAATAAAGTGGAGACTATAGTGCAAGGACTAAAGTGGAAAGACTAAAGTGGACAGACTATAGTGGAAAGACTATAGTGGAAAGACTGTAGTGGACAGAATACAGTGGAGACTATAGTGGAAAGACTAAAGTGGAAAGACTAAAGTTGACAGACTATAGTGGAAAGACTAAAGTGGAAAGACTAAAGTGGACAGACGATAGTGGAAAGACTAAAGTGGACAGACTAAAGTGGAAAGATTAAAGTGGAAAGACTAAAGTGGACAGACTATAGTGGAAAGACTAAAGTGGACAGAGAATAGTGGAAAGACTAAAGTGGACAGACTACTAAAGTGGACAGACTATAGTGGAAAGACTAAAGTGGACAGACTAAAGTGGAAAGACTAAAGTGGAAAGACTAAAGTGGACAGACTTTAGTGGAAAGACTATAGTGGAAAGACTGTAGTGGACAGAATAAAGTGGAGATTATAGTGGAAAGACTAAAGTGGAAAGACTATAGAGGAATGACTATAGTGGAAAAAATAAAGTGGACAGAGAATAGTGGAAGGACTAAATTGGACAGACTACAGTGGAAAGACTATAGTGGACAGAATAAAGTGGAGACTATGGTGGAAAGACTAAAGTGGAAAGAGAATAGTGGACAGGATAAAGTGGAGACTATAGTGGAAAGACTAAAGTGGGCAAAGAATAGTGGAAAGACTAAAGTGGAAAGAGTGTAGTGGACAAAATAAAGTGGAGACTATAGTGGAAAGACTAAAGTGGAAAGACTAAAGTGGACAGACTATAGTGGAAAGACTATAGTGGAAAGACTGTAGTGGACAGAATAAAGTGGAGACTATAGTGGAAAGACTAAAGTGGAAAGACTAAAGTTGACAGACTATAGTGGAAAGACTAAAGTGGAAAGACTAAAGTGGACAGACGATAGTGGAAAGACTAAAGTGGACAGACTAAAGTGGAAAGATTAAGTGGAAAGACTAAAGTGGACAGACTATTGTGGAAAGACTATAGTGGAAAGACTGTAGTGGACAGAATAAAGTGGAGACTATACTGAAAAGACTAAAGTGGAAAGACTAAAGTGGACAGAGAATAGTGGGAAGACTAAAGTGGACAGACTACTAAAGTGGACAGACTATAGTGGAAAGACTAAAGTGGACGGACTAAAGTGGAAAGACTAAAGTGGAAAGACTAAAGTGGACAGACTTTAGTGGAAAGACTATAGTGGAAAGACTGTAGTGGACAGAATAAAGTGGAGATTATAGTGGAAAGACTAAAGTGGAAAGACTATAGAGGAATGACTATAGTGGAAAAACTAAAGTGGACAGAGAATAGTGGAAGGACTAAATTGGACAGACTACAGTGGAAAGACTATAGTGGACAGAATAAAGTGGAGACTATGGTGGAAAGACTAAAGTGGAAAGAGAATAGTGGACAGGATAAAGTGGAGACTATAGTGCAAAGACTAAAGTGGAAAGACTAAAGTGGACAGACTATAGTGGAAAGACTGAAGTGAAAAGACTAAAGTGGACAGAGAATAGTGGAAAGACTAGTAGTGGACAGAATAAAGTGAAGACTATAGTGGAAAGAGTAAAGTGGAAAGACTAAAGTAGACAGACTATAGTGGAAAGACTATAGTGGAAAGACTGTAGAGGACAGAATAAAGTGGAGACTATAGTGGAAGGACTAAAGTGGAAAGACTAAAGTGGACAAAGAATAGTGGAAAGACTAAAGTGGAAAGACTGTAGTGGACAAAATAAAGTGGAGACTATTGTGGAAAGACTAAAGTGGAAAGACTAAAGTGGACAGACTATAGTGGAAAGACTATAGTGGACAGACTAAAGTGGAAAGATTGAAGTGGAAAGACTAAAGAGGACAGACTATAGTGGAAAGACTATAGTGGACAGAGAATAGTGGAAATACTAAAGTGGACAGACTGTAGTGGAAAGACTAAAGTGGACAGACTAAAGTGGAAAGACTAAAGTGGAAAGAGAATAGTGGACAGGATAAAGTGGAGACTATAGTGGAAAGACTAAAGTGGAAAGACTAAAGTGGACAGACTATAGTGGAAAGACTGAAGTGGAAAGACTCAGTGGAAAGATTAAAGTGGACAGACTATAGTGGAAAGAATAAAGTGGACAGACTAAAGTGGAAAGATTGAAGTGGAAAGACTAAAGAGGATAGACTATAGTGGAAAGACTATAGTGGACAGAGAATAGTGGAAATACTAAAGTGGACAGACTGTAGTGGAAAGACTAAAGTGGACAGACTATAGTGGAAAGACTATAGTGGACAGACTAAAGTGGAAAGATTGAAGTGGAAAGACTAAAGAGGACAGACTATAGTGGAAAGACTATAGTGGACAGAGAATAGTGGAAATACTAAAGTGGACAGACTGTAGTGGAAAGACTAAAGTGGACAGACTAAAGTGGAAAGACTAAAGTGGAAAGAGAATAGTGGACAGGATAAAGTGGAGACTATAGTGGAAAGACTAAAGTGGAAAGACTAAAGTGGACAGACTATAGTGGAAAGACTGAAGTGGAAAGACTCAGTGGAAAGATTAAAGTGGACAGACTATAGTGGAAAGAATAAAGTGGACAGACTAAAGTGGAAAGATTGAAGTGGAAAGACTAAAGAGGATAGACTATAGTGGAAAGACTATAGTGGACAGAGAATAGTGGAAATACTAAAGTGGACAGACTGTAGTGGAAAGACTAAAGTGGACAGACTAAAGTGGAAAGACTAAAGTGGAAAGACTAAAGTGGACAGACTATAGTGGAAAGACTATAGTGGAAAGACTGTAGTGGACAGAATAAAGTGGAGAGTATAGTGGAAAGACTAAAGTGGACAGACTGTAGTGGAAAGACTAAAGTGGACAGACTAAAGTGGAAAGACTAAAGTGGAAAGACTAAAGTGGACAGACTATAGTGGAAAGACTATAGTGGAAAGACTGTAGTGGACAGAATAAAGTGGAGAGTATAGTGGAAAGACTAAAGTGGACAGAGAATAGTGAAAAGACTAAAGTGGACAGACTATAGTGGAAAGACTATAGTGGAAAGACTGTAGTGGACAGAAGAAAGGGAAGACTATAATGGAAAGACTAAAGTGAAAAGACTAAAGTGGACAGAGAATAGTGGAAAGACTAGTAGTGGACAGAATAAAGTGAAGACTATAGTGGAAAGACTAAAGTGGAAAGACTAAAGTAGACAGACTATAGTGGAAAGACTATAGTGGAAAGACTTTAGAGGACAGAATAAAGTGGAGACTATAGTGGAAAGACTAAAGTGGAAAGACTAAAGTGGACAAAGAATAGTGGAAAGACTAAAGTGGAAAGACTGTAGTGGACAAAATAAAGTGGAGACTATAGTGGAAAGACTGAAGTGGAAAGACTAAAGTGGACAGACTATAGTGGAAAGACTATAGTGGAAAGACTGTAGTGGACAGAATAAAGTGGAGACTATAGTGGAAAGACTAAAGTGGAAAGACTAAAGTGGACAGACTATAGTGGAAAGACTGAAGTGGAAAGACTCAGTGGACAGACTAAAGTGTACACACTAAAGTGGACAGAATAAAGTGGAAAGACTAAAGTGGAAAGACTAAAGTGGACAGACTATAGTGGAAAGACTAAAGTGGACAGACTAAAGTGGAAAGATTAAAGTGGAAAGACTAAAGTGGACAGACTATAGTGGAAAGACTATAGTGGAAAGACTATAGTGGACAGAATAAAGTGGAGACTATACTGGAAAGACTAAAGTGGACAGAGAATAGTGGAAAGACTAAAGTGGACAGACTACTAAAGTGGACAGACTATAGTGGAAAGACTAAAGTGGACAGACTAAAGTGGAAAGACTAAAGTGGAAAGACTAAAGTGGACAGACTTTAGTGGAAAGACTATAGTGGAAAGACTGTAGTGGACAGAATAAAGTGGAGATTATAGTGGAAAGACTAAAGTGGAAAGACTATAGAGGAATGACTATAGTGGAAAAAATAAAGTGGACAGAGAATAGTGGAAGGACTAAATTGGACAGACTACAGTGGAAAGACTATAGTGGACAGAATAAAGTGGAGACTATGGTGGAAAGACTAAAGTGGAAAGAGAATAGTGGACAGGATAAAGTGGAGACTATAGTGGAAAGACTAAAGTGGACAAAGAATAGTGGAAAGACTAAAGTGGAAAGAGTGTAGTGGACAAAATAAAGTGGAGACTATAGTGGAAAGACTAAAGTGGAAAGACTAAAGTGGACAGACTATAGTGGAAAGACTATAGTGGAAAGACTGTAGTGGACAGAATAAAGTGGAGACTATAGTGGAAAGACTAAAGTGGAAAGACTAAAGTTGACAGACTATAGTGGAAAGACTAAAGTGGAAAGACTAAAGTGGACAGACGATAGTGGAAAGACTAAAGTGGACAGACTAAAGTGGAAAGATTAAAGTGGAAAGACTAAAGTGGACAGACTATTGTGGAAAGACTATAGTGGAAAGACTGTAGTGGACAGAATAAAGTGGAGACTATACTGGAAAGACTAAAGTGGAAAGACTAAAGTGGACAGAGAATAGTGGGAAGACTAAAGTGGACAGACTACTAAAGTGGACAGACTATAGTGGAAACACTAAAGTGGACGGACTAAAGTGGAAAGACTAAAGTGGAAAGACTAAAGTGGACAGACTTTAGTGGAAAGACTATAGTGGAAAGACTGTAGTGGACAGAATAAAGTGGAGATTATAGTGGAAAGACTAAAGTGGAAAGACTATAGAGGAATGACTATAGTGGAAAAACTAAAGTGGACAGAGAATAGTGGAAGGACTAAATTGGACAGACTACAGTGGAAAGACTATAGTGGACAGAATAAAGTGGAGACTATGGTGGAAAGACTAAAGTGGAAAGAGAATAGTGGACAGGATAAAGTGGAGACTATAGTGCAAAGACTAAAGTGGAAAGACTAAAGTGGACAGACTATAGTGGAAAGACTGAAGTGAAAAGACTAAAGTGGACAGAGAATAGTGGAAAGACTAGTAGTGGACAGAATAAAGTGAAGACTATAGTGGAAAGAGTAAAGTGGAAAGACTAAAGTAGACAGACTATAGTGGAAAGACTATAGTGGAAAGACTGTAGAGGACAGAATAAAGTGGAGACTATAGTGGAAGGACTAAAGTGGAAAGACTAAAGTGGACAAAGAATAGTGGAAAGACTAAAGTGGAAAGACTGTAGTGGACAAAATAAAGTGGAGACTATTGTGGAAAGACTAAAGTGGAAAGACTAAAGTGGACAGACTATAGTGGAAAGACTATAGTGGACAGACTAAAGTGGAAAGATTGAAGTGGAAAGACTAAAGAGGACAGACTATAGTGGAAAGACTATAGTGGACAGAGAATAGTGGAAATACTAAAGTGGACAGACTGTAGTGGAAAGACTAAAGTGGACAGACTAAAGTGGAAAGACTAAAGTGGAAAGAGAATAGTGGACAGGATAAAGTGGAGACTATAGTGGAAAGACTAAAGTGGAAAGACTAAAGTGGACAGACTATAGTGGAAAGACTGAAGTGGAAAGACTCAGTGGAAAGATTAAAGTGGACAGACTATAGTGGAAAGAATAAAGTGGACAGACTAAAGTGGAAAGATTGAAGTGGAAAGACTAAAGAGGATAGACTATAGTGGAAAGACTATAGTGGACAGAGAATAGTGGAAATACTAAAGTGGACAGACTGTAGTGGAAAGACTAAAGTGGACAGACTAAAGTGGAAAGACTAAAGTGGAAAGACTAAAGTGGACAGACTATAGTGGAAAGACTATAGTGGAAAGACTGTAGTGGACAGAATAAAGTGGAGAGTATAGTGGAAAGACTAAAGTGGACAGACTGTAGTGGAAAGACTAAAGTGGACAGACTAAAGTGGAAAGACTAAAGTGGAAAGACTAAAGTGGACAGACTATAGTGGAAAGACTATAGTGGAAAGACTGTAGTGGACAGAATAAAGTGGAGAGTATAGTGGAAAGACTAAAGTGGACAGAGAATAGTGAAAAGACTAAAGTGGACAGACTATAGTGGAAAGACTATAGTGGAAAGACTATAGTGGACAGAAGAAAGGGAAGACTATAATGGAAAGACTAAAGTGAAAAGACTAAAGTGGACAGAGAATAGTGGAAAGACTAGTAGTGGACAGAATAAAGTGAAGACTATAGTGGAAAGACTAAAGTGGAAAGACTAAAGTAGACAGACTATAGTGGAAAGACTATAGTGGAAAGACTTTAGAGGACAGAATAAAGTGGAGACTATAGTGGAAAGACTAAAGTGGAAAGACTAAAGTGGACAAAGAATAGTGGAAAGACTAAAGTGGAAAGACTGTAGTGGACAAAATAAAGTGGAGACTATAGTGGAAAGACTGAAGTGGAAAGACTAAAGTGGACAGACTATAGTGGAAAGACTATAGTGGAAAGACTGTAGTGGACAGAATAAAGTGGAGACTATAGTGGAAAGACTAAAGTGGAAAGACTAAAGTGGACAGACTATAGTGGAAAGACTGAAGTGGAAAGACTCAGTGGACAGACTAAAGTGTACACACTAAAGTGGACAGAATAAAGTGGAAAGACTAAAGTGGAAAGACTAAAGTGGACAGACTATAGTGGAAAGACTAAAGTGGACAGACTAAAGTGGAAAGATTAAAGTGGAAAGACTAAAGTGGACAGACTATAGTGGAAAGACTATAGTGGAAAGACTATAGTGGACAGAATAAAGTGGAGACTATACTGGAAAGACTAAAGTGGACAGAGAATAGTGGAAAGACTAAAGTGGACAGACTACTAAAGTGGACAGACTATAGTGGAAAGACTAAAGTGGACAGACTAAAGTGGAAAGACTAAAGTGGAAAGACTAAAGTGGACAGACTTTAGTGGAAAGACTATAGTGGAAAGACTGTAGTGGACAGAATAAACTGGAGATTATAGTGGAAAGACTAAAGTGGAAAGACTATAGAGGAATGACGATAGTGGAAAAACTAAAGTGGACAGAGAATAGTGGAAGGACTAAATTGGACAGACTACAGTGGAAAGACTATAGTGGACAGAATAAAGTGGAGACTATGGTGGAAAGACTAAAGTGGAAAGAGAATAGTGGACAGGATAAAGTGGAGACTATAGTGGAAAGACTAAAGTGGAAAGACTAAAGTGGACAGAATATAGTGGAAAGACTGAAGTGGAAAGACTCAGTGGAAAGATTAAAGTGGACAGACTATAGTGGAAAGAATAAAGTGGACAGACTGAAGTGGAAAGATTGAAGTGGAAAGACTAAAGAGGACAGACTATAGTGGAAAGACTATAGTGGACAGAGAATAGTGGAAATACTAAAGTGGACAGACTGTAGTGGAAAGACTAAAGTGGAAAGACTAAAGTGGAAGGACTAAAGTGGAAAGACTAAAGTGGACAGACTATAGTGGAAAGACTATAGTGGAAAGATTGTAGTGGACAGAATAAAGTGGAGAGTATAGTGGAAAGACTAAAGTGGACAGACTGTAGTGGAAAGACTAAAGTGGACAGACTAAAGTGGAAAGACTAAAGTGGAAACACTAAAGTGGACAGACTATAGTGGAAAGACTATAGTGGAAAGACTGTAGTGGACAGAATAAAGTGGAGAGTATAGTGGAAAGACTAAAGTGGACAGAGAATAGTGGAAAGACTAAAGTGGACAGACTATAGTGGAAAGACTATAGTGGAAAGACTGTAGTGGACAGAAGAAAGGTGAGACTATAATGGAAAGACTAAAGTGAAAAGACTAAATTGGACAGAGAATAGTGGAAAGACTAGTAGTGGACAGAATAAAGTGAAGACTATAGTGGAAAGACTAAAGTGGAAAGACTAAAGTAGACAGACTATAGTGGAAAGACTATAGTGGAAAGACTGTAGAGGACAGAATAAAGTGGAGACTATAGTGGAAAGACTAAAGTGGACAAAGAATAGTGGAAAGACTAAAGTGGAAAGACTGTAGTGGACAAAATAAAGTGGAGACTATAGTGGAAAGACTAAAGTGGAAAGACTAAAGTGGACAGACTATAGTGGAAAGACTATAGTGGAACGACTGTAGTGGACAGAATAAAGTGGAGACTATAGTTCAAAGACTAAAGTGAAAAGACTAAAGTGGACAGAGAATAGTGGAAAGACTAAAGTGGACAGACTACTAAAGTGGACAGACTATAGTGGAAAGACTAAAGTGGAAAGACTAAAGTGGAAAGACTAAAGTGGAAAGACTAAAGTGGACAGACTATAGTGGAGAGACTATAGTGGAAAGACTGTAGTGGAAAGACTAAAGTGGACAGAGAATAGTGGAAAGATAGTGGAAAGACTAAAGTAGACGGAGAATAGTGGAAAGACTAAAGTGGACAGACTTTAGTGGAAAGACTATAGTGGAAAGACTGTAGTGGACAGAATAAAGTGGACATTATAGTGGAAAGACTAAAGTGGACAGACTATAGTGGAAAGACTGAAGTGGACAGACTAAAGTGGAAAAACTAAAGTGGAAAGACTAAAGTGGACAGAGAATAGTGGAAAGACTAAAGTGGACAGACTACTAAAGTGGACAGACTATAGTGGAAAGACTAAAGTGGAAAGACTAAAGTGGAAAGACTAAAGTGGAAAGACTAAAGTGGACAGACTTTAGTGGAAAGACTATAGTGGAAAGACTGTAGTGGACAGAATAAAGTGGAGAGTATAGTGGAAAGACTAAAGTGGACAGACTGTAGTGGAAAGACTAAAGTGGACAGACTAAAGTGGAAAGACTAAAGTGGAAAGTCTAAAGTGGACAGACTATAGTGGAAAGACTATAGTGGAAAGACTGTAGTGGACAGAATAAAGTGGAGAGTATAGTGGAAAGACTAAAGTGGACAGAGAATAGTGGAAAGACTAAAGTGGACAGACTATAGTGGAAAGACCATAGTGGAAAGACTGTAGTGGACAGAAGAAAGGGGAGACTATAATGGAAAGACTAAAGTGAAAAGACTAAAGTGGACAGAGAATAGTGGAAAGACTAGTAGTGGACAGAATAAAGTGAAGACTATAGTGGAAAGACTAAAGTGGAAAGACTAAAGTAGACAGAATATAGTGGAAAGACTATAGTGGAAAGACTGTAGAGGACAGAATAAAGTGGAGACTATAGTAGAAAGACTAAAGTGGAAAGACTAAAGTGGACAAAGAATAGTGGAAAAACTAAAGTGGAAAGACTGTAGTGGACAAAATAAAGTGGAGACTATAGTGGAAAGACTAAAGTGGAAAGACAAAAGTGGACAGACTATAGTGGAAAGACTATAGTGGAAAGACTATAGTGGAAAGACTGTAGTGGACAGAATAGAGTGGAGACTATAGTGGAAAGACTAAAGTGGAAAGACTAAAGTGGACAGAGAATAGTGGAAAGACTAAAGTGGACAGACTATAGTGGAAAGACTAAAGTGGAAAGACTAAAGTGGAAAGACTAAAGTGGAAAGACTAAAGTGGACAGACTATAGTGGAGAGACTATAGTGGAAAGACTGTAGTGGAAAGACTAAAGTGGACAGAGAATAGTGGAAAGATAGTGGAAAGACTAAAGTAGACGGAGAATAGTGGAAAGACTAAAGTGGACAGACTTTAGTGGAAAGACTATAGTGGAAAGACTGTAGTGGACAGAATAAAGTGGACATTATAGTGGAAAGACTAAAGTGGAAAGACTATAGTGGAAAGACTATAGTAGAAAAACTAAAGTGGACAGAGAATAGTGGAAGGACTAAATTGGACAGACTACAGTGGAAAGACTATAGTGGACAGAATAAAGTGGAGACTATGGTGGAAAGACTATAGACAGACTATAGACAGACTAGACAGACGAAAGACAGACTATAGTGGAAAGACTATAGTGGAAAGACTTTAGTGGACAGAAGAAAGGGGAGACTATAATGGAAAGACTAAAGTGAAAAGACTAAAGTGGACAGAGAATAGTGGAAAGACTAGTAGTGGACAGAATAAAGTGAAGACTATAGTGGAAAGACTAAAGTGGAAAGACTAAAGTAGACAGACTATAGTGGAAAGACTATAGTGGAAAGACTGTAGAGGACAGAATAAAGTGGAGACTATAGTGGAAAGACTAAAGTGGACAGAGAATAGTGGAAAGACTAAAGTGGACAGACTACGAAAGTGGACAGACGATAGTGGAAAGACTAAAGTGGAAAGACTAAAGTGGAAAGACTAAAGTGGAAAGACTAAAGTGGAAAGACTAAAGTGGAAAGACTAAAGTGGACAGACTATAGTTGAGAGACTATAGTGGAAAGACTGTAGTGGAAAGACTAAAGTGGACAGAGAATAGTGGAAAGATAGTGGAAAGACTAAAGTAGACGGAGAATAGTGGAAAGACTAAAGTGGACAGACTTTAGTGGAAAGACTATAGTGGAAAGACTGTAGTGGACAGAATAAAGTGGACATTATAGTGGAAAGACTAAAGTGGAAAGACTAAAGTGGACAGACTATAGTGGAAAGACTGAAGTGGACAGACTAAAGTTGAGAAACTAAAGTGGACAGAGAATAGTGGAAAGACTAAAGTGGACAGAATAAAGTGGAGACTATGGTGGAAAGACTATAGACAGACTATAGACAGACTAGACAGACGAAAGACAGACTATAGTGGAAAGACTATAGTGGAAAGACTTTAGTGGAAAGACTGTAGTGGACAGAAGAAAGGGAAGACTATAATGGAAAGACTAAAGTGAAAAGACTAAAGTGAACAGAGAATAGTGGAAAGACTAGTAGTGGACAGAATAAAGTGAAGACTATAGTGGAAAGACTAAAGTGGAAAGACTAAAGTAGACAGACTATAGTGGAAAGACTATAGTGGAAAGACTGTAGTGGACAGAATAAAGTGGAGAGTATAGTGGAAAGACTAAAGTGGACAGAGAATAGTGAAAAGACTAAAGTGGACAGACTATAGTGGAAAGACTATAGTGGAAAGACTGTAGTGGACAGAAGAAAGGGAAGACTATAATGGAAAGACTAAAGTGAAAAGACTAAAGTGGACAGAGAATAGTGGAAAGACTAGTAGTGGACAGAATAAAGTGAAGACTATAGTGGAAAGACTAAAGTGGAAAGACTAAAGTAGACAGACTATAGTGGAAAGACTATAGTGGAAAGACTGTAGAGGACAGAATAAAGTGGAGACTATAGTGGAAAGACTAAAGTGGAAAGACTAAAGTGGACAAAGAATAGTGGAAAGACTAAAGTGGAAAGACTGTAGTGGACAAAATAAAGTGGAGACTATAGTGGAAAGACTGAAGTGGAAAGACTAAAGTGGACAGACTATAGTGGAAAGACTATAGTGGAAAGACTGTAGTGGACAGAATAAAGTGGAGACTATAGTGGAAAGACTAAAGTGGAAAGACTAAAGTGGACAGACTATAGTGGAAAGACTGAAGTGGAAAGACTCAGTGGACAGACTAAAGTGTACACACTAAAGTGGACAGAATAAAGTGGAAAGACTAAAGTGGAAAGACTAAAGTGGACAGACTATGGTGGAAAGACTAAAGTGGACAGACTAAAGTGGAAAGATGAAAGTGGAAAGACTAAAGTGGACAGACTATAGTGGAAAGACTATAGTGGAAAGACTATAGTGGACAGAATAAAGTGGAGACTATACTGGAAAGACTAAAGTGGACAGAGAATAGTGGAAAGACTAAAGTGGACAGACTACTAAAGTGGACAGACTATAGTGGAAAGACTAAAGTGGACAGACTAAAGTGGAAAGACTAAAGTGGATAGACTAAAGTGGACAGAAATTAGTGGAAAGACTATAGTGGAAAGACTGTAGTGGACAGAATAAACTGGAGATTATAGTGGAAAGACTAAAGTGGAAAGACTATAGAGGAATGACTATAGTGGAAAAACTAAAGTGGACAGAGAATAGTGGAAGGACTAAATTGGACAGACTACAGTGGAGAGACTATAGTGGACAGAATAAAGTGGAGACTATGGTGGAAAGACTAAAGTGGAAAGAGAATAGTGGACAGGATAAAGTGGAGACTATAGTGGAAAGACTAAAGTGGAAAGACTAAAGTGGACAGAATATAGTGGAAAGACTGAAGTGGAAAGACTCAGTGGAAAGATTAAAGTGGACAGACTATAGTGGAAAGAATAAAGTGGACAGACTGAAGTGGAAAGATTGAAGTGGAAAGACTAAAGAGGACAGACTATAGTGGAAAGACTATAGTGGACAGAGAATAGTGGAAATACTAAAGTGGACAGACTGTAGTGGAAAGACTAAAGTGGAAAGACTAAAGTGGAAGGACTAAAGTGGAAAGACTAAAGTGGACAGACTATAGTGGAAAGACTATAGTGGAAAGATTGTAGTGGACAGAATAAAGTGGAGAGTATAGTGGAAAGACTAAAGTGGACAGACTGTAGTGGAAAGACTAAAGTGGACAGACTAAAGTGGAAAGACTAAAGTGGAAACACTAAAGTGGACAGACTATAGTGGAAAGACTATAGTGGAAAGACTGTAGTGGACAGAATAAAGTGGAGAGTATAGTGGAAAGACTAAAGTGGACAGAGAATAGTGGAAAGACTAAAGTGGACAGACTATAGTGGAAAGACTATAGTGGAAAGACTGTAGTGGACAGAAGAAAGGTGAGACTATAATGGAAAGACTAAAGTGAAAAGACTAAAGTGGACAGAGAATAGTGGAAAGACTAGTAGTGGACAGAATAAAGTGAAGACTATAGTGGAAAGACTAAAGTGGAAAGACTAAAGTAGACAGACTATAGTGGAAAGACTATAGTGGAAAGACTGTAGAGGACAGAATAAAGTGGAGACTATAGTGGAAAGACTAAAGTGGACAAAGAATAGTGGAAAGACTAAAGTGGAAAGACTGTAGTGGACAAAATAAAGTGGAGACTATAGTGGAAAGACTAAAGTGGAAAGACTAAAGTGGACAGACTATAGTGGAAAGACTATAGTGGAACGACTGTAGTGGACAGAATAAAGTGGAGACTATAGTTCAAAGACTAAAGTGAAAAGACTAAAGTGGACAGAGAATAGTGGAAAGACTAAAGTGGACAGACTACTAAAGTGGACAGACTATAGTGGAAAGACTAAAGTGGAAAGACTAAAGTGGAAAGACTAAAGTGGAAAGACTAAAGTGGACAGACTATAGTGGAGAGACTATAGTGGAAAGACTGTAGTGGAAAGACTAAAGTGGACAGAGAATAGTGGAAAGATAGTGGAAAGACTAAAGTAGACGGAGAATAGTGGAAAGACTAAAGTGGACAGACTTTAGTGGAAAGACTAGAGTGGAAAGACTGTAGTGGAAAGAATAAAGTGGACATTATAGTGGAAAGACTAAAGTGGACAGACTATAGTGGAAAGACTGAAGTGGACAGACTAAAGTGGAAAAACTAAAGTGGAAAGACTAAAGTGGACAGAGAATAGTGGAAAGACTAAAGTGGACAGACTACTAAAGTGGACAGACTATAGTGGAAAGACTAAAGTGGAAAGACTAAAGTGGAAAGACTAAAGTGGACAGACTTTAGTGGAAAGACTGTAGTGGAAAGACTGTAGTGGACAGAATAAAGTGGAGAGTATAGTGGAAAGACTAAAGTGGACAGACTGTAGTGGAAAGACTAAAGTGGACAGACTAAAGTGGAAAGACTAAAGTGGAAAGTCTAAAGTGGACAGACTATAGTGGAAAGACTATAGTGGAAAGACTGTAGTGGACAGAATAAAGTGGAGAGTATAGTGGAAAGACTAAAGTGGACAGAGAATAGTGGAAAGACTAAAGTGGACAGACTATAGTGGAAAGACCATAGTGGAAAGACTGTAGTGGACAGAAGAAAGGGGAGACTATAATGGAAAGACTAAAGTGAAAAGACTAAAGTGGACAGAGAATAGTGGAAAGACTAGTAGTGGACAGAATAAAGTGAAGACTATAGTGGAAAGACTAAAGTGGAAAGACTAAAGTAGACAGACTATAGTAGAAAGACTATAGTGGAAAGACTGTAGAGGACAGAATAAAGTGGAGACTATAGTAGAAAGACTAAAGTGGAAAGACTAAAGTGGACAAAGAATAGTGGAAAGACTAAAGTGGAAAGACTGTAGTGGACAAAATAAAGTGGAGACTATAGTGGAAAGACTAAAGTGGAAAGACAAAAGTGGACAGACTATAGTGGAAAGACTATAGTGGAAAGACTGTAGTGGACAGAATAAAGTGGAGACTATAGTGGAAAGACTAAAGTGGAAAGACTAAAGTGGACAGAGAATAGTGGAAAGACTAAAGTGGACAGACTATAGTGGAAAGACTAAAGTGGAAAGACTAAAGTGGAAAGACTAAAGTGGAAAGACTAAAGTGGACAGACTATAGTGGAGAGACTATAGTGGAAAGACTGTAGTGGAAAGACTAAAGTGGACAGAGAATAGTGGAAAGATAGTGGAAAGACTAAAGTAGACGGAGAATAGTGGAAAGACTAAAGTGGACAGACTTTAGTGGAAAGACTATAGTGGAAAGACTGTAGTGGACAGAATAAAGTGGACATTATAGTGGAAAGACTAAAGTGGAAAGACTATAGTGGAAAGACTATAGTGGAAAAACTAAAGTGGACAGAGAATAGTGGAAGGACTAAATTGGACAGACTACAGTGGAAAGACTATAGTGGACAGAATAAAGTGGAGACTATGGTGGAAAGACTATGGACAGACTATAGACAGACAAGACAGACGAAAGACAGACTATAGTGGAAAGACTATAGTGGAAAGACTTTAGTGGACAGAAGAAAGGGGAGACTATAATGGAAAGACTAAAGTGAAAAGACTAAAGTGGACAGAGAATAGTGGAAAGACTAGTAGTGGACAGAATAAAGTGAAGACTATAGTGGAAAGACTAAAGTGGAAAGACTAAAGTAGACAGACTATAGTGGAAAGACTATAGTGGAAAGACTGTAGAGGACAGAATAAAGTGGAGACTATAGTGGAAAGACTAAAGTGGACAGAGAATAGTGGAAAGACTAAAGTGGACAGACTACTAAAGTGGACAGACTATAGTGGAAAGACTAAAGTGGAAAGACTAAAGTGGAAAGACTAAAGTGGAAAGACTAAAGTGGACAGACTATAGTGGAGAGACTATAGTGGAAAGACTGTAGTGGAAAGACTAAAGTGGACAGAGAATAGTGGAAAGATAGTGGAAAGACTAAAGTAGACGGAGAATAGTGGAAAGACTAAAGTGGACAGACTTTAGTGGAAAGACTATAGTGGAAAGACTGTAGTGGACAGAATAAAGTGGACATTATAGTGGAAAGACTAAAGTGGACAGACTATAGTGGAAAGACTGAAGTGGACGGACTAAAGTGGAAAAACTAAAGTGGAAAGACTAAAGTGGACAGAGAATAGTGGAAAGACTAAAGTGGACAGACTACTAAAGTGGACAGACTATAGTGGAAAGACTAAAGTGGAAAGACTAAAGTGGAAAGACTAAAGTGGAAAGACTAAAGTGGAAAGACTAAAGTGGACAGACTTTAGTGGAAAGACTATAGTGGAAAGACTGTAGTGGACAGAATAAAGTGGAGAGTATAGTGGAAAGACTAAAGTGGACAGACTGTAGTGGAAAGACTAAAGTGGACAGACTAAAGTGGAAAGACTAAAGTGGAAAGTCTAAAGTGGACAGACTATAGTGGAAAGACTATAGTGGAAAGACTGTAGTGGACAGAATAAAGTGGAGAGTATAGTGGAAAGACTAAAGTGGACAGAGAATAGTGGAAAGACTAAAGTGGACAGACTATAGTGGAAAGACCATAGTGGAAAGACTGTAATGGACAGAAGAAAGGGGAGACTATAATGGAAAGACTAAAGTGAAAAGACTAAAGTGGACAGAGAATAGTGGAAAGACTAGTAGTGGACAGAATAAAGTGAAGACTATAGTGGAAAGACTAAAGTGGAAAGACTAAAGTAGACAGACTATAGTGGAAAGACTATAGTGGAAAGACTGTAGAGGACAGAATAAAGTGGAGACTATAGTAGAAAGACTAAAGTGGAAAGACTAAAGTGGACAAAGAATAGTGGAAAGACTAAAGTGGAAAGACTGTAGTGGACAAAATAAAGTGGAGACTATAGTGGAAAGACTAAAGTGGAAAGACAAAAGTGGACAGACTATAGTGGAAAGACTATAGTGGAAAGACTGTAGTGGACAGAATAAAGTGGAGACTATAGTGGAAAGACTAAAGTGGAAAGACTAAAGTGGACAGACTAAAGTGGAAAGACTAAAGTGGAAAGACTAAAGTGGACAGACTATAGTGGAAAGACTATAGTGGAAAGACTAAAGTGGAAAGACTAAAGTAGACAGACTATAGTGGAAAGACTATAGTGGAAAGACTGTAGAGGACAGAATAAAATGGAGACTATAGTGGAAAGACTAAAGTGGAAAGACTAAAGTGGACAAAGAATAGTGGAAAGACTAAAGTGGAAAGACTGTAGTGGACAGAATAAAGTGGAGACTATAGTGGAAAGACTAAAGTGGAAAGACTAAAGTGGACAGACTATAGTGGAAAGACGATAGTGGAAAGACTGTAGTGGACAGAATAAAGTGGAGACTATAGTGGAAAGACTAAAGTGGAAAGACTACTAAAGTGGACAGACTATAGTGGAAAGACTAAAGTGGACAGACTAAAGTGGAAAGACTAAAGTGGAAAGACTAAAGTGGACAGACTATAGTGGAAAGACTATAGTGGAAAGACTGTAGTGGACAGAATAAAGTGGAGAGTATAGTGGAAAGACTAAAGTTGACAGAGAATAGTGGAAAGACTAAAGTGGACAGACTACTATGGTGGACAGACTATAGTGGAAAGACTAAAGTGGACAGACTAAAATGGAAAGACTAAAGTTGAAAGACTATAGTGGAAAGACTGAAGTGGACAGACTAAAGTGGAAAAACTAAAGTGGAAAGACTAAAGTGGACAGAGAATAGTGGAAAGACTGTAGTGGACAGAATAAAGTGGAGAGTATAGAGGAAAGACTAAAGTGGACAGACTAAAGTGGAAAGACTAAAGTGGAAAGACTAAAGTGGACAGACTATAGTGGAAAGACTATAGTGGAAAGACTAAAGTGGACAGAGAATAGTGGAAAGACTAAAGTGGACAGACTACTAAAGTGGACAGACTATAGTGGAAAGACTAAAGTGGACAGACTAAAGTGGAAAGACTAAAGTGGAAAGACTAAAGTGGACAGACTATAGTGGAAAGACTATAGTGGAAAGACTGTAGTGGACAGAATAAAGTGGAGAGTATAGTGGAAAGACTAAAGTTGACAGAGAATAGTGGAAAGACTAAAGTGGACAGACTACTATGGTGGACAGACTATAGTGAAAAGACTAAAGTGGACAGACTAAAGTGGAAAAACTAAAGTGGAAAGACTAAAGTGGACAGAGAATAGTGGAAAGACTGTAGTGGACAGAATAAAGTGGAGAGTATAGAGGAAAGACTAAAGTGGACAGACTAAAGTGGAAAGACTAAAGTGGAAAGACTAAAGTGGACAGACTATAGTGGAAAGACTATAGTGGAAAGACTAAAGTGGACAGAGAATAGTGGAAAGACTAAAGTGGACAGACTACTATGTTGGACAGACTATAGTGGAAAGACTAAAGTGGACAGACTAAAATGGAAAGACTAAAGTTGAAAGACTATAGCGGAAAGACTGAAGTGGACAGACTTTAGTGGAAAGACTATAGTGGAAAGACTGTAGTGGACAGAATAAAGTGGAGATTATAGTGGAAAGACTAAAGTGGACAGAGAATAGTGGAAGGACTAAATTGGACAGACTACAGTGGAAAGACTATAGTGAACAGAATAAAGTGGAGACTATGGAGGAAAGACTAAAGTGGAAAGAGAATACTGGACAGAGTAAAGTGGAGACTATAGTGGAAAGACTAAAGTGGAAAGACTAAAGTGGACAGACTATAGTGGAAAGACTGAAGTGGAAAGACTCAGTGGAAAGATTAAAGTGGACAGACTATAGTGGAAAGAATAAAGTGGACAGACTAAAGTGGAAAGATTGAAGCGGAAAGACTAAAGAGGACAGACTATAGTGGAAAGACTATAGTGGACAGAGAATAGTGGAAATAAGAAAGTGGACAGACTGTAGTGGAAAGACTAAAGTGGACAGAGAATAGTGGAAGGACTAAATTGGACAGACTACAGTGGAAAGACTATAGTGGACAGAATAAAGTGGAGACTATGGTGGAAAGACTAAAGTGGAAAGAGAATAGTGGACAGAATAAAGTGGAGACTATAGTGGAAAGACTAAAGTGGAAAGACTAAAGTGGACAGACTATAGTGGAAAGACTGAAGTGGAAAGACTCAGTGGAAAGATTAAAGTGGACAGACTATAGTGGAAAGAATAAAGTGGACAGACTAAAGTGGAAAGATTGAAGTGGAAAGACTAAAGAGGACAGACTATAGTGGAAAGACTATAGTGGACAGAGAATAGTGGAAATACTAAAGTGGACAGACTGTGGTGGAAAGACTAAAGTTGACAGACTAAAGTGGAAAGACTAAAGTGGAAAGACTAAAGTGGACAGACTATAGTGGAAAGACTATAGTGGAAAGACTGTAGTGGACAGAAGAAAGTGGAGACTATAATGGAAAGACTAAAGTGAAAAGACTAAAGTGGACAGAGAATAGTGGAAAGACTAGTAGTGGACAGAATAAAGTGGAGACTATAGTGGAAAGACTAAAGTGGAAAGACTAAAGTAGACAGACTATAGTGGAAAGACTATAGTGGAAAGACTGTAGAGGACAGAATAAAGTGGAGACTATAGTGGAAAGACTAAAGTGGAAAGACTAAAGTGGACAAAGAATAGTGGAAAGACTAAAGTGGAAAGACTGTAGTGGACAGAATAAAGTGGAGACTATAGTGGAAAGACTAAAGTGGAAAGACTAAAGTTTACAGACTATAGTGGAAAGACTATAGTGGAAAGACTGTAGTGGACAGAATAAAGTGGAGACTATAGTTGAAAGACTAAAGTGTACACACTGAAGTGGACAGAATAAAGTGGAAAGACTAAAGTGGAAAGACTAAAGTGGACAGACTATAGTGGAAAGACTAAAGTGGACCAACTAAAGTGGAAAGATTAAAGTGGAAAGACTAAAGTGGACAGACTATAGTAGAAAGACTATAGTGGAAAGACTGTAGTGGACAGAATAAAGTGGAGACTATAGTGGAAAGACTAAAGTGGAAAGACTAAAGTGGACAGAGAATAGTGGAAAGACTAAAGTGGACAGACTACTAAAGTGAACAGACTATACTGGAAAGACTAAAGTGGACAAACTAAAGTGGAAAGAATAAAGTGGAAAGACAAAAGTGGACAGACTATAGTGGAAAGACTATAGTGGAAAGACTGTAGTGGACAGAATAAAGTGGAGAGTATAGTTGAAAGACTAAAGTGGACAGAGAATAGTGGAAAGACTAAAGTGGACAGACTTTAGTGGAAAGACTATAGTGGAAAGACTGTAGTGGACAGAATAAAGTGGAGATTATAGTGGAAAGACTAAAGTGGAAAGACTAAAGTGGACAGACTATAGTGGAAAGACTGAAGTGGACAGACTAAAGTGGAAAAACTAAAGTGGAAAGACTAAAGTGGACAGAGAATAGTGGAAAGACTAGTAGTGGACAGAATAAAGTGGACACTATAGTGGAAAGACTAAAGTGGAAAGACTAAAGTAGACAGACTATAGTGGAAAGACCATAGTGGAAAGACTGTAGAGGACAGAATAAAGTGGAGACTATAGTGGAAAGACTAAAGTGGACAAAGAATAGTGGAAAGACTAAAGTGGAAAGACTGTAGTGGACAGAATAAAGTGGAGACTATACTGGAAAGACTAAAGTGGAAGGACTAAAGTGGACAGACTATAGTGGAAAGACTATAGTGGAAAGACTAAAGTGGACAAAGAATAGTGGAAAGACTAAAGTGAAAAGATTAAAGTGGAAAGACTAAAGTGGACAGACTATAGTGGAAAGACGATAGTGGAAAGACTGTAGTGGACAGAATAAAGTGGAGACTATAGTGGAAAGACTAAAGTGGAAAGACTAAAGTGGACATAGAATAGTGGAAAGACTAAAGTGGACAGACTACTAAAGTGGACAGACTATAGTGGAAAGACTAAAGTGGACAGACTAAAGTGGAAAGACTAAAGTGGAAAGACTAAAGTGGACAGACTATAGTGGAAAGACTATAGTGGAAAGACTGTAGTGGACAGAATAAAGTGGAGAGTATAGTGGAAAGACTAAAGTGGGAAGACTAAAGTGGACAGACTATAGTGGAAAGACTGAAGTGGAAAGACTCAGTGGACAGACTAAAGTGTACACACTGAAGTGGACAGAATAAAGTGGAAAGACTAAAGTGGAAAGACTAAAGTGGACAGACTATAGTGGAAAGACTAAAGTGGACAGACTAAAGTGGAAAGATTAAAGTGGAAAGACTAAAGTGGACAGACTATAGTGGAAAGACGATAGTGGAAAGACTGTAGTGGACAGAATAAAGTGGAGACTATAGTGGAAAGACTAAAGTGGAAAGACTAAAGCGGACAGAGAATAGTGGAAAGAATAAAGTGGACAGACTACTAAAGTGGACAGACTATAGTGGAAAGACTAAAGTGGACAGACTAAAGTGGAAAGACTAAAGTGGAATCACTAAAGTGGACAGACTATAGTGGAAAGACTATAGTGGAAAGACTGTAGTGGACAGAATAAAGTGGAGAGTATAGTGGAAAGACTAAAGTGGACAGAGAATAGTGGAAAGACTAAAGTGGACAGACTTTAGTGGAAAGACTATAGTGGAAAGACTGTAGTGGACAGAATAAAGTGGAGATTAGAGTGGAAAGACTAAAGTGGAAAGACTAAAGTGGACAGACTATAGTGGAAAGACTGAAGTGGACAGACTAAAGTGGAAAAACTAAACTGGAAAGACTAAAGTGGACAGAGAAGAGTGGAAAGACTAAAGTGGACAGAATAAAGTGGAGAGTATAGTAGAAAGACTAAAGTTGACAGACTAAAGTGGAAAGACTAAAGTGGACAGACTATAGTGGAAAGACTATAGTGGAAAGACTGTAGTGGACAGAATAAAGTGGAGACTATAGTGGAAAGACTAAAGTAGACAGACTGTAGTGGAAAGACTGTAGAGGACAGAATAAAGTGGAGACTATAGTGGAAAGACTAAAGTGGAAAGACTAAAGTGGACAAAGAATAGTGGAAAGACTAAAGTGGACAGACTATAGTGGAAAGACTATAGGGGAAAGACTGTAGTGGACAGAAGAAAGTGGAGACTATAATAGAAAGACTAAAGTGAAAAGAATAACGTGGACAGAGAATAGTGGAAAGACTAGTAGTGGACAGAATAAAGTGGAGACTATAGTGGAAAGACAAAAGTGGAAAGACTAAAGTAGACAGACTATAGTGGAAAGACTATAGTGGAAAGACTGTAGAGGACAGAATAAAGTGGAGACTATAGTGGAAAGACTAAAGTGGAAAGACTAAAGTGGACAAAGAATAGTGGAAAGACTAAAGTGGAAAGACTGTAGTGGACAGAATAAAGTGGAGACTATAGTGGAAAGACTAAAGTGGAAAGACTAAAGTGGACAGACTATAGTGGAAAGACTATAGTGGAAAGACTGTAGTGGACAGAATAAAGTGGAGACTATAGTGGAAAGACTAAAGTGGAAAGACTAAAGTGGACAAAGAATAGTGGAAAGACTAAAGTGGAAAGACTGTAGTGGACAGAATAAAGTGGAGACTATAGTGGAAAGACTAAAGTGGAAAGACTAAAGTGGACAGACTATAGTGGACAGACTATAGTGGACAGACTATAGTGGAAAGACTGAAGTGGACAGAGAATAGTGGAAAGACTAAAGTGGAAAGACTGTAGTGGACAGAATAAAGTGGAGACTATAGTGGAAAGACTAAAGTGGAAAGACTAAAGTGGACAAAGAATAGTGGAAAGACTAAAGTGGAAAGACTGTAGTGGACAGAATAAAGTGGAGACTATAGTGGAAAGACTAAAGTGGAAAGACTAAAGTTGACAGACTATAGTGGACAGACTATAGTGGACAGACTATAGTGGAAAGACTGAAGTGGACAGAGAATAGTGGAAAGACTAAAGTGGAAAGACTGTAGTGGACAGAATAAAGTGGAGACTATAGTGGAAAGACTAAAGTGGAAAGACTAAAAGTGGACAGAGAATAGTGGAAAGACTAAAGTGGACAGACTACTAAAGTGAACAGACTATACTGGAAAGACTAAAGTGGAAAGACTAAAGTGGACAGACTATAGTGGAAAGACTATAGTGGAAAGACTGTAGTGGACAGAATAAAGTGGAGAGTATAGTGGAAAGACTAAAGTGGACAGAGAATAGTGGAAAGACTAAAGTGGACAGACTTTAGTGGAAAGACTATAGTGGAAAGACTGTAGTGGACAGAATAAAGTGGAGATTATAGTGGAAAGACTAAAGTGGAAAGACTAAAGTGGACAGACTATAGTGGAAAGACTGAAGTGGACAGACTAAAGTGGAAAAACTAAAGTTGAAAGACTAAAGTGGACAGAGAATAGTGGAAAGACTAGTAGTGGACAGAATAAAGTGGACACTATAGTGGAAAGACTATAGTGGAAAGACTGTAGAGGACAGAATAAAGTGGAGACTATAGTGGAAAGACTAAAGTGGAAAGACTAAAATGGACAAAGAATAGTGGAAAGACTAAAGTGGAAAGACTGTAGTGGACAGAATAAAGTGGAGACTAAAGTGGAAAGACTAAAGTGGAAGGACTAAAGTGGACAGACTATAGTGGAAAGACTATAGTGGAAAGACTAAAGTAGACAGACTAAAGTGGAAAGATTAAAGTGGAAAGACTAAAGTGGACAGACTATAGTGGAAAGACGATAGTGGAAAGACTGTAGTGGACAGAATAAAGTGGAGACTATAGTGGAAAGACTAAAGTGGAAAGACTAAAGTGGACATAGAATAGTGGAAAGACTAAAGTGGACAGACTACTAAAGTGGACAGACTATAGTGGAAAGACTAAAGTGGACAGACTAAAGTGGAAAGACTAAAGTGGAAAGACTAAAGTGGACAGACTATAGTGGAAAGACTATAGTGGAAAGACTGTAGTGGACAGAATAAAGTGGAGAGTATAGTGGAAAGACTAAAGTGGGAAGACTAAAGTGGACAGACTATAGTGGAAAGACTGAAGTGGAAAGACTCAGTGGACAGACTAAAGTGTACACACTGAAGTGGACAGAATAAAGTGGAAAGACTAAAGTGGAAAGACTAAAGTGGACAGACTATAGTGGAAAGACTAAAGTGGACAGACTAAAGTGGAAAGACTAAAGTGGAAAGACTAAAGTGGACAGACTATAGTGGAAAGACTATAGTGGAAAGACTGTAGTGGACAGAATAAAGTGGAGAGTATAGTGGAAAGACTAAAGTGGACAGAGAATAGTGGAAAGACTAAAGTGGACAGACTATAGTGGAAAGACTATAGTGGAAAGACTGTAGTGGACAGAATAAAGTGGAGACTATAGTGGAAAGACTAAAGTGGAAAGACTAAAGTGGACAGACTATAGTGAAAAGACTGAAGTGGAAAGACTCAGTGGAAAGATTAAAGTGGACAGACTATAGTGGAAAGAATAAAGTGGACAGACTAAAGTGGAAAGATTGAAGTGGAAAGACTAAAGAGGACAGACTATAGTGGAAAGACTATAGTGGACAGAGAATAGTGGAAATACTAAAGTGGACAGACTGTGGTGGAAAGACTAAAGTTGACAGACTAAAGTGGAAAGACTAAAGTGGAAAGACTAAAGTGGACAGACTAGTCCACTTTAGAAAGTGGACAGAGAATAGTGGAAAGACTAAAGTGGACAGACTACTAAAGTGAACAGACTATACTGGAAAGACTAAAGTGGAAAGACTAAAGTGGACAGACTATAGTGGAAAGACTATAGTTGAAAGACTGTAGTGGACAGAATAAAGTGGAGAGTATAGTGGAAAGACTAAAGTGGACAGAGAATAGTGGAAAGACTAAAGTGGACAGACTTTAGTGGAAAGACTATAGTGGAAAGACTGTAGTGGACAGAATAAAGTGGAGATTATAGTGGAAAGACTAAAGTGGAAAGACTAAAGTGGACAGACCATAGTGGAAAGACTGAAGTGGACAGACTAAAGTGGAAAAACTAAAGTGGAAAGACTAAAGTGGACAGAGAATAGTGGAAAGACTAGTAGTGGACAGAATAAAGTGGACACTATAGTGGAAAGACTAAAGTGGAAAGACTAAAGTAGACAGACTATAGTGGAAAGACTATAGTGGAAAGACTGTAGAGGACAGAGTAAAGTGGAGACTATAGTGGAAAGACTAAAGTGGAAAGACTAAAATGGACAAAGAATAGTGGAAAGACTAAAGTGGAAAGACTGTAGTGGACAGAATAAAGTGGAGACTAAAGTGGAAAGACTAAAGTGGAAGGACTAAAGTGGACAGACTATAGTGGAAAGACTATAGTGGAAAGACTAAAGTAGACAGACTAAAGTGGAAAGATTAAAGTGGAAAGACTAAAGTGGACAGACTATAGTGGAAAGACGATAGTGGAAAGACTGTAGTGGACAGAATAAAGTGGAGACTATAGTGGAAAGACTAAAGTGGACAGACTAAAGTGGAAAGACTAAAGTGGAAAGACTAAAGTGGACAGACTATAGTGGAAAGACTATAGTGGAAAGACTGTAGTGGACAGAATAAAGTGGAGAGTATAGTGGAAAGACTAAAGTGGGAAGACTAAAGTGGACAGACTATAGTGGAAAGACTGAAGTGGAAAGACTCAGTGGACAGACTATAGTGTACACACTGAAGTGGACAGAATAAAGTGGAAAGACTAAAGTGGAAAGACTAAAGTGGACAGACTATAGTGGAAAGACTAAAGTGGACAGACTAAACTGGAAAGATTAAAGTGGAAAGACTAAAGTGGACAGACTACAGTGGAAAGACGTTAGTGGAAAGACTGTAGTGGACAGAATAAAGTGGAGACTATAGTGGAAAGACTAAAGTGGAAAGACTAAAGCGGACAGAGAATAGTGGAAAGAATAAAGTGGACAGACTACTAAAGTGGACAGACTATAGTGGAAAGACTAAAGTGGACAGACTAAAGTGGAAAGACTAAAGTGGACAGACTAAAGTGGAAAGACTAAAGTGGAAAGACTAAAGTGGACAGACTATAGTGGAAAGACTATAGTGGAAAGACTGTAGTGGACAGAATAAAGTGGAGAGTATAGTGGAAAGACTAAAGTGGACAGAGAATAGTGGAAAGACTAAAGTGGACAGACTTTAGTGGAAAGACTATAGTGGAAAGACTTTAGTGGACAGAATAAAGTGGAGATTAGAGTGGAAAGACTAAAGTGGAAAGACTAAAGTGGACAGACTATAGTGGAAAGACTGAAGTGGACAGACTAAAGTGGAAAAACTAAAGTGGAAAGACTAAAGTGGACAGAGAAGAGTGGAAAGACTAAAGTGGACAACCTACTATGGTGGACAGACTATAGTGGAAAGACTAAAGTGGACAGACTAAAATGGAAAGACTAAAGTTGAAAGACTATAGTGGAAAGACTGAAGTGGACAGACTAAAGTGGAAAAACTAAAGTGGAAAGACTAAAGTGGACAGAGAATAGTGGAAAGACTGTAGTGGACAGAATAAAGTGGAGAGTATAGTAGAAAGACTAAAGTGGACAGACTAAAGTGGAAAGACTAAAGTGGAAAGACTAAAGTGGACAGACTATAGTGGAAAGACTATAGTGGAAAGACTGTAGTGGACAGAATAAAGTTGAGACTATAGTGGAAAGACTAAAGTGGAAAGACTAAAGTAGACAGACTATAGTGGAAAGACTATAGTGGAAAGACTGTAGAGGACAGAATAAAGTGGAGACTATAGTGGAAAGACTAAAGTGGAAAGACTAAAGTGGACAAAGAATAGTGGAAAGACTAAAGTGGACAGACTATAGTGGAAAGACTATAGGGGAAAGACTGTAGTGGACAGAAGAAAGTGGAGACTATAATGGAAAGACTAAAGTGAAAAGACTAACGTGGACAGAGAATAGTGGAAAGACTAGTAGTGGACAGAATAAAGTGGAGACTATAGTGGAAAGACTAAAGTGGAAAGACTAAAGTAGACAGACTATAGTGGAAAGACTATAGTGGAAAGACTGTAGAGGACAGAATAAAGTGGAGACTATAGTGGAAAGACTAAAGTGGAAAGACTAAAGTGGACAAAGAATAGTGGAAAGACTAAAGTGGAAAGACTGTAGTGGACAGAATAAAGTGGAGACTATAGTGGAAAGACTAAAGTGGAAAGACTAAAGTGGACAGACTATAGTGGAAAGACAATAGTGGAAAGACTGTAGTGGACAGAATAAAGTGGAGACTATAGTGGAAAGACTAAAGTGGAAAGACTAAAGTGGACAAAGAATAGTGGAAAGACTAAAGTGGAAAGACTAAAGTGGACAGACTATAGTGGACAGACTATAGTGGACAGACTATAGTGGAAAGACTGAAGTGGAAAGACTCAGTTGACAGACTAAAGTGTACACACTGAAGTGGACAGAATAAAGTGGAAAGACTAAAGTGGAAAGACTAAAGTGGACAGACTATAGTGGAAAGACTAAAGTGGACAGACTAAAGTGGAAAGATTGAAGTGGAAAGACTAAAGTGGACAGACTATAGTGGAAAGACTATAGTGGAAAGACTGTAGTGGACAGAATAAAGTGGAGACTATAGTGGAAAGACTAAAGTGGAAAGACTAAAGTGGACAGAGAATAGTGGAAAGACTAAAGTGGACAGACTACTAAAGTGAACAGACTATACTGGAAAGACTAAAGTGGACAAACTAAAGTGGAAAGACTAAAGTGGAAAGACTAAAGTGGACAGACTATAGTGGAAAGACTATAGTGGAAAGACTGTAGTGGACAGAATAAAGTGGAGAGTATAGTGGAAAGACTAAAGTGGACAGAGAATAGTGGAAAGACTAAAGTGGACAGACTTTAGTGGAAAGACTGTAGTGGACAGAATAAAGTGGAGATTATAGTGGAAAGACTAAAGTGGAAAGACTAAAGTGGACAGACTATAGTGGAAAGACTGAAGTGGACAGACTAAAGTGGAAAAACTAAAGTGGAAAGACTAAAGTGGACAGAGAATAGTGGAAAGACTAGTAGTGGACAGAATAAAGTGGACACTATAGTGGAAAGACTAAAGTGGAAAGACTAAAGTAGACAGACTATAGTGGAAAGACTATAGTGGAAAGACTAAAGTGGAAAGACTAAAGTGGACAAAGAATAGTGGAAAGACTAAAGTGGAAAGACTGTAGTGGACAGAATAAAGTGGAGACTATAGTGGAAAGACTAAAGTGGAAGGACTAAAGTGGACAGACTATAGTGGAAAGACTATAGTGGAAAGACTAAAGTGGACAGACTAAAGTGGAAAGATTAAAGTGGAAAGACTAAAGTGGACAGACTATGGACAGATTGAAGTGGAAAGACTAAAGTGGACAGACTATAGTGGAAAGACTATAGTGGAAAGACTGTAGTGGACAGAATAAAGTGGAGACTATAGTGGAAAGACTAAAGTGGAAAGACTAAAGTGGACAGAGAATAGTGGAAAGACTAAAGTGGACAGACTACTAAAGTGAACAGACTATACTGGAAAGACTAAAGTGGACAAACTAAAGTGGAAAGACTAAAGTGGAAAGACTAAAGTGGACAGACTATAGTGGAAAGACTATAGTGGAAAGACTGTAGTGGACAGAATAAAGTGGAGAGTATAGTGGAAAGACTAAAGTGGACAGAGAATAGTGGAAAGACTAAAGTGGACAGACTTTAGTGGAAAGACTGTAGTGGACAGAATAAAGTGGAGATTATAGTGGAAAGACTAAAGTGGAAAGACTAAAGTGGACAGACTATAGTGGAAAGACTGAAGTGGACAGACTAAAGTGGAAAAACTAAAGTGGAAAGACTAAAGTGGACAGAGAATAGTGGAAAGACTAGTAGTGGACAGAATAAAGTGGACACTATAGTGGAAAGACTAAAGTGGAAAGACTAAAGTAGACAGACTATAGTGGAAAGACTATAGTGGAAAGACTAAAGTGGAAAGACTAAAGTGGACAAAGAATAGTGGAAAGACTAAAGTGGAAAGACTGTAGTGGACAGAATAAAGTGGAGACTATAGTGGAAAGACTAAAGTGGAAGGACTAAAGTGGACAGACTATAGTGGAAAGACTGAAGTGGAAAGACTCAGTGGACAGACTAAAGTGTACACACTGAAGTGGACAGAATAAAGTGGAAAGACTAAAGTGGAAAGACTAAAGTGGACAGACTATAGTGGAAAGACTAAAGTGGACAGACTAAAGTGGAAAGACTAAAGTGGAAAGACTAAAGTGGACAGACTATAGTGGAAAGACTATAGTGGAAAGACTGTAGTGGACAGAATAAAGTGGAGAGTATAGTGGAAAGACTAAAGTGGACAGAGAATAGTGGAAAGACTAAAGTGGACAGACTTTAGTGGAAAGACTGTAGTGGACAGAATAAAGTGGAGATTATAGTGGAAAGACTAAAGTGGAAAGACTAAAGTGGACAGACTATAGTGGAAAGACTGAAGTGGACAGACTAAAGTGGAAAAACTAAAGTGGAAAGACTAAAGTGGACAGAGAATAGTGGAAAGACTAGTAGTGGACAGAATAAAGTGGACACTATAGTGGAAAGACTAAAGTGGAAAGACTAAAGTAGACAGACTATAGTGGAAATACTATAGTGGAAAGACTAAAGTGGAAAGACTAAAGTGGACAAAGAATAGTGGAAAGACTATAGTGGAAAGACTGTAGTGGACAGAATAAAGTGGAGAGTATAGTGGAAAGACTAAAGTGGGAAGACTAAAGTGGACAGACTATAGTGGAAAGACTGAAGTGGAAAGACTCAGTGGACAGACTAAAGTGTACACACTGAAGTGGACAGAATAAAGTGGAAAGACTAAAGTGGAAAGACTAAAGTGGACAGACTATAGTGGAAAGACTAAAGTGGACAGACTAAAGTGGAAAGACTAAAGTGGAAAGACTAAAGTGGACAGACTATAGTGGAAAGACTATAGTGGAAAGACTGTAGTGGACAGAATAAAGTGGAGAGTATAGTGGAAAGACTAAAGTGGACAGAGAATAGTGGAAAGACTAAAGTGGACAGACTATAGTGGAAAGACTATAGTGGAAAGACTGTAGTGGACAGAATAAAGTGGAGACTATAGTGGAAAGACTAAAGTGGAAAGACTAAAGTGGACAGACTATAGTGAAAAGACTGAAGTGGAAAGACTCAGTGGAAAGATTAAAGTGGACAGACTATAGTGGAAAGAATAAAGTGGACAGACTAAAGTGGAAAGATTGAAGTGGAAAGACTAAAGAGGACAGACTATAGTGGAAAGACTATAGTGGACAGAGAATAGTGGAAATACTAAAGTGGACAGACTGTGGTGGAAAGACTAAAGTTGACAGACTAAAGTGGAAAGACTAAAGTGGAAAGACTAAAGTGGACAGACTAGTCCACTTTAGAAAGTGGACAGAGAATAGTGGAAAGACTAAAGTGGACAGACTACTAAAGTGAACAGACTATACTGGAAAGACTAAAGTGGAAAGACTAAAGTGGACAGACTATAGTGGAAAGACTATAGTTGAAAGACTGTAGTGGACAGAATAAAGTGGAGAGTATAGTGGAAAGACTAAAGTGGACAGAGAATAGTGGAAAGACTAAAGTGGACAGACTTTAGTGGAAAGACTATAGTGGAAAGACTGTAGTGGACAGAATAAAGTGGAGATTATAGTGGAAAGACTAAAGTGGAAAGACTAAAGTGGACAGACCATAGTGGAAAGACTGAAGTGGACAGACTAAAGTGGAAAGACTAAAGTGGAAAGACTAAAGTGGACAGAGAATAGTGGAAAGACTAGTAGTGGACAAAATAAAGTGGACACTATAGTGGAAAGACTAAAGTGGAAAGACTAAAGTAGACAGACTATAGTGGAAAGACTATAGTGGAAAGACTGTAGAGGACAGAATAAAGTGGAGACTATAGTGGAAAGACTAAAGTGGAAAGACTAAAATGGACAAAGAATAGTGGAAAGACTAAAGTGGAAAGACTGTAGTGGACAGAATAAGTGGAAAGACTAAAGTAGACAGACTAAAGTGGAAAGATTAAAGTGGAAAGACTAAAGTGGACAGACTATAGTGGAAAGACGATAGTGGAAAGACTGTAGTGGACAGAATAAAGTGGAGACTATAGTGGAAAGACTAAAGTGGACAGACTAAAGTGGAAAGACTAAAGTGGAAAGACTAAAGTGGACAGACTATAGTGTACACACTGAAGTGGACAGAATAAAGTGGAAAGACTAAAGTGGAAAGACTAAAGTGGACAGACTATAGTGGAAAGACTAAAGTGGACAGACTAAACTGGAAAGATTAAAGTGGAAAGACTAAAGTGGACAGACTACAGTGGAAAGACGTTAGTGGAAAGACTGTAGTGGACAGAATAAAGTGGAGAGTATAGTGGAAAGACTAAAGTGGACAGAGAATAGTGGAAAGACTAAAGTGGACAGACTTTAGTGGAAAGACTATAGTGGAAAGACTGTAGTGGACAGAATAAAGTGGAGACTATAGTGGAAAGACTAAAGTGGAAAGACTAAAGCGGACAGAGAATAGTGGAAAGAATAAAGTGGACAGACTACTAAAGTGGACAGACTATAGTGGAAAGACTAAAGTGGACAGACTAAAGTGGAAAGACTAAAGTGGACAGACTAAAGTGGAAAGACTAAAGTGGAAAGACTAAAGTGGACAGACTATAGTGGAAAGACTATAGTGGAAAGACTGTAGTGGACAGAATAAAGTGGAGAGTATAGTGGAAAGACTAAAGTGGACAGAGAATAGTGGAAAGACTAAAGTGGACAGACTTTAGTGGAAAGACTATAGTGGAAAGACTGTAGTGGACAGAATAAAGTGGAGATTAGAGTGGAAAGACTAAAGTGGAAAGACTAAAGTGGACTGACTATAGTGGAAAGACTGAAGTGGACAGACTAAAGTGGAAAAACTAAAGTGGAAAGACTAAAGTGGACAGACTATAGTGGAAAGACTATAGTGGAAAGACTAAAGTGGACAGACTAAAGTGGAAAGATTAAAGTGGAAAGACTAAAGTGGACAGACTATAGTGGAAAGACGATAGTGGAAAGACTGTAGTGGACAGAATAAAGTGGAGACTATAGTGGAAAGACTAAAGTGGAAAGACTAAAGGGGACATAGAATAGTGGAAAGACTAAAGTGGACAGACTACTAAAGTGGAGAGACTATAGTGGAAAGACTAAAGTGGACAGACTAAAGTGGAAAGACTAAAGTGGAAAGACTAAAGTGGACAGACTATAGTGGAAAGACTGTAGTGGACAGAATAAAGTGGAGAGTATAGTGGAAAGACTAAAGTGGGAAGACTAAAGTGGAAAGACTGTAGTGGACAGAATAAAGTGGAGACTATAGTGGAAAGACTAAAGTGGAAAGACTAAAGTAGACAGACTATAGTGGAAAGACTATAGTGGAAAGACTGTAGAGGACAGAATAAAGTGGAGACTATAGTGGAAAGACTAAAGTGGAAAGACTAAAGTGGACAAAGAATAGTGGAAAGACTAAAGTGGACAGACTATAGTGGAAAGACTATAGGGGAAAGACTGTAGTGGACAGAAGAAAGTGGAGACTATAATGGAAAGACTAAAGTGAAAAGACTAACGTGGACAGAGAATAGTGGAAAGACTAGTAGTGGACAGAATAAAGTGGAGACTATAGTGGAAAGACTAAAGTGGAAAGACTAAAGTAGACAGACTATAGTGGAAAGACTATAGTGGAAAGACTGTAGAGGACAGAATAAAGTGGAGACTATAGTGGAAAGACTAAAGTGGAAAGACTAAAGTGGACAAAGAATAGTGGAAAGACTAAAGTGGAAAGACTGTAGTGGACAGAATAAAGTGGAGACTATAGTGGAAAGACTAAAGTGGAAAGACTAAAGTGGACAGACTATAGTGGAAAGACTATAGTGGAAAGACTGTAGTGGACAGAATAAAGTGGAGACTATAGTGGAAAGACTAAAGTGGAAAGACTAAAGTGGACAAAGAATAGTGGAAAGACTAAAGTGGAAAGACTGTAGTGGACAGAATAAAGTGGAGACTATAGTGGAAAGACTAAAGTGGAAAGACTAAAGTGGACAGACTATAGTGGACAGACTATAGTGGACAGACTATAGTGGAAAGACTGAAGTGGAAAGACTCAGTTGACAGACTAAAGTGTACACACTGAAGTGGACAGAATAAAGTGGAAAGACTAAAGTGGAAAGACTAAAGTGGACAGACTATAGTGGAAAGACTAAAGTGGACAGACTAAAGTGGAAAGATTGAAGTGGAAAGACTAAAGTGGACAGACTATAGTGGAAAGACTATAGTGGAAAGACTGTAGTGGACAGAATAAAGTGGAGACTATAGTGGAAAGACTAAAGTGGAAAGACTAAAGTGGACAGAGAATAGTGGAAAGACTAAAGTGGACAGACTACTAAAGTGAACAGACTATACTGGAAAGACTAAAGTGGACAAACTAAAGTGGAAAAACTAAAGTGGAAAGACTAAAGTGGACAGACTATAGTGGAAAGACTATAGTGGAAAGACTGTAGTGGACAGAATAAAGTGGAGAGTATAGTGGAAAGACTAAAGTGGACAGAGAATAGTGGAAAGACTAAAGTGGACAGACTTTAGTGGAAAGACTGTAGTGGACAGAATAAAGTGGAGATTATAGTGGAAAGACTAAAGTGGAAAGACTAAAGTGGACAGACTATAGTGGAAAGACTGAAGTGGACAGACTAAAGTGGAAAAACTAAAGTGGAAAGACTAAAGTGGACAGAGAATAGTGGAAAGACTAGTAGTGGACAGAATAAAGTGGACACTATAGTGGAAAGACTAAAGTGGAAAGACTAAAGTAGACAGACTATAGTGGAAAGACTATAGTGGAAAGACTAAAGTGGAAAGACTAAAGTGGACAAAGAATAGTGGAAAGACTAAAGTGGAAAGACTGTAGTGGACAGAATAAAGTGGAGACTATAGTGGAAAGACTAAAGTGGAAGGACTAAAGTGGACAGACTATAGTGGAAAGACTATAGTGGAAAGACTAAAGTGGACAGACTAAAGTGGAAAGATTAAAGTGGAAAGACTAAAGTGGACAGACTATAGTGGAAAGACGATAGTGGAAAGACTGTAGTGGACAGAATAAAGTGGAGACTATAGTGGAAAGACTAAAGTGGAAAGACTAAAGGGGACATAGAATAGTGGAAAGACTAAAGTGGACAGACTACTAAAGTGGAGAGACTATAGTGGAAAGACTAAAGTGGACAGACTAAAGTGGAAAGACTAAAGTGGAAAGACTAAAGTGGACAGACTATAGTGGAAAGACTGTAGTGGACAGAATAAAGTGGAGAGTATAGTGGAAAGACTAAAGTGGGAAGACTAAAGTGGACAGACTATAGTGGAAAGACTGAAGTGGAAAGACTCAGTGGACAGACTAAAGTGTACACACTGAAGTTTACAGAATAAAGTGGAAAGACTAAAGTGGAAAGACTAAAGCGGACAGACTATAGTGGAAAGACTAAAGTGGACAGACTAAAGTGGAAAGATTAAAGTGGAAAGACTAAAGTGGACAGACTATAGTGGAAAGACGATAGTGGAAAGACTGTAGTGGACAGAATAAAGTGGAGACTATAGTGGAAAGACTAAAGTGGAAAGACTAAAGCGGACAGAGAATAGTGGAAAGAATAAATTGGACAGACTACTAAAGTGGACAGACTATAGTGGAAAGACTAAAGTGGACAGACTAAAGTGGAAAGAATAAAGTGGACAGACTATAGTGGAAAGACTATAGTGGAAAGACTGTAGTGGACAGAATAAAGTGGAGAGTATAGTGGAAAGACTAAAGTGGACAGAGAATAGTGGAAAGACTAAAGTGGACAGACTTTAGTGGAAAGACTATAGTGGAAAGACTGTAGTGGACAGAATAAAGTGGAGATTAGAGTTGAAGTGGACAGACTAAAGTGGAAAAACTAAAGTGGAAAGACTATAGTGGAAAGACTGTAGTGGACAGAATAAAGTGGAGACTATAGTGGAAAGACTAAAGTGGAAAGACTAAAGTGGACAGAGAATATTGGAAAGACTAAAGTGGACAGACTACTAAAGTGAACAGACTATACTGGAAAGACTAAAGTGGACAAACTAAAGTGGAAAGACTAAAGTGGAAAGACTAAAGTGGACAGACTATAGTGGAAAGACTATAGTGGAAAGACTGTAGTGGACAGAATAAAGTGGAGAGTATAGTGGAAAGACTAAAGTGGACAGAGAATAGTGGAAAGACTAAAGTGGACAGACTTTAGTGGAAAGACTAAAGTAAAGTGGAAAAAGTGGAAAGACTAAAGTAGACAGACTATAGTGGAAAGACTATAGTGGAAAGACTGTAGAGGACAGAATAAAGTGGAGACTATAGTGGAAAGACTAAAGTGGAAAGACTAAAGTGGACAAAGAATAGTGGAAAGACTAAAGTGGAAAGACTGTAGTGGACAGAATAAAGTGGAGACTATAGTGGAAAGACTAAAGTGGAAAGACCAAAGTGGACAGACTATAGTGGAAAGACTATAGTGGAAAGACTGTAGTGGACAGAATAAAGTGGAGACTATAGTGGAAAGACTAAAGTGGAAAGACTAAAGTTTACAGACTATAGTGGAAAGACTGAAGTGGAAAGACTCAGTTGACAGACTAAAGTGTACACACTGAAGTGGACAGAATAAAGTGGAAAGACTAAAGTGGAAAGACTAAAGTGGACAGACTATAGTGGAAAGACTAAAGTGGACAGACTAAAGTGGAAAGATTCAAGTGGAAAGACTAAAGTGGACAGACTATAGTGGAAAGACTATAGTGGAAAGACTGTAGTGGACAGAATAAAGTGGAGACTATAGTGGAAAGACTAAAGTGGAAAGACTAAAGTGGACAGAGAATAGTGGAAAGACTAAAGTGGACAGACTAAAGTGGAAAGACTAAAGTGGAAAGACTAAAGTGGACAGACTATAGTGGAAAGACTAAAGTGGACAAACTAAAGTGGAAAGACTAAAGTGGAAAGACTAAAGTGGACAGACTATAGTGGAAAGACGATAGTGGAAAGACTGTAGTGGACAGAATAAAGTGGAGACTATAGTGGAAAGACTAAAGTGGAAAGACTAAAGGGGACATAGAATAGTGGAAAGACTAAAGTGGACAGACTACTAAAGTGGACAGACTATAG
Organism: Branchinecta sandiegonensis; assembly: GCA_030848855.1. Taxonomy (NCBI): domain Eukaryota; kingdom Metazoa; phylum Arthropoda; class Branchiopoda; order Anostraca; family Branchinectidae; genus Branchinecta; species Branchinecta sandiegonensis. The sequence continues at coordinate 461,437 of JAUPMV010000036.1, read as the reverse complement.
TGGAAAGACTAAAGTGGACAGACTAAAGTGGAAAGACTAAAGTGGAAAGACTAAAGTGGACAGACTATAGTGGAAAGACTATAGTGGAAAGACTGTAGTGGACAGAATAAAGTGGAGAGTATAGTGGAAAGACTAAAGTGGGAAGACTAAAGTGGACAGACTATAGTGGAAAGACTGAAGTGGAAAGACTCAGTGGACAGACTAAAGTGTACACTCTGAAGTGGACAGAATAAAGTGGAAAGACTAAAGTGGAAAGACTAAAGTGGACAGACTATAGTGGAAAGACTAAAGTGGACAGACTAAAGTGGAAAGATTAAAGTGGAAAGACTAAAGTGGACAGACTATAGTGGAAAGACGATAGTGGAAAGACTGTAGTGGACAGAATAAAGTGGAGACTATAGTGGAAAGACTAAAGTGGAAAGACTAAAGCGGACAGAGAATAGTGGAAAGAATAAAGTGGACAGACTACTAAACTGGACAGACTATAGTGGAAAGACTAAAGTGGACAGACTAAAGTGGAAAGACTAAAGTGGAAAGACTAAAGTGGACAGACTATAGTGGAAAGACTATAGTGGAAAGACTGTAGAGGACAGAATAAAGTGGAGACTATAGTGGAAAGACTAAAGTGGACAAAGAATAGTGGAAAGACTAAAGTGGACAGACTATAGTGGAAAGACTATAGTGGAAAGACTGTAGTGGACTAGACTAAAGGGGACATAGAATAGTGGAAAGACTAAAGTGGACAGACTACTAAAGTGGACAGACTATAGTGGAAAGACTAAAGTGGACAGACTAAAGTGGAAAGACTAAAGTGGAAAGACTAAAGTGGACAGACTATAGTGGAAAGACTATAGTGGAAAGACTGTAGTGGACAGAATAAAGTGGAGAGTATAGTGGAAAGACTAAAGTGGGAAGACTAAAGTGGACAGACTATAGTGGAAAGACTGAAGTGGAAAGACTCAGTGGACAGACTAAAGTGTACACTCTGAAGTGGACAGAATAAAGTGGAAAGACTAAAGTGGAAAGACTAAAGTGGACAGACTATAGTGGAAAGACTAAAGTGGACAGACTAAAGTGGAAAGATTAAAGTGGAAAGACTAAAGTGGACAGACTATAGTGGAAAGACGATAGTGGAAAGACTGTAGTGGACAGAATAAAGTGGAGACTATAGTGGAAAGACTAAAGTGGAAAGACTAAAGCGGACAGAGAATAGTGGAAAGAATAAAGTGGACAGACTACTAAACTGGACAGACTATAGTGGAAAGACTAAAGTGGACAGACTAAAGTGGAAAGACTAAAGTGGAAAGACTAAAGTGGACAGACTATAGTGGAAAGACTATAGTGGAAAGACTGTAGTGGACAGAATAAAGTGGAGAGTATAGTGGAAAGACTAAAGTGGACAGAGAATAGTGGAAAGATAAAGTGGACAGACTTTAGTGGAAAGACTATAGTGGAAAGACTGTAGTGGACAGAATAAAGTGGAGAGTATAGTGGAAAGACTAAAGTGGACAGACTAAAGTGGAAAGACTAAAGTGGAAAGACTAAAGTGGACAGACTATAGTGGAAAGACTATAGTGGAAAGACTGTAGTGGACAGAATAAAGTGGAGACTATAGTGGAAAGACTAAAGTGGAAAGACTAAAGTAGACAGACTATAGTGGAAAGACTATAGTGGAAAGACTGTAGAGGACAGAATAAAGTGGAGACTATAGTGGAAAGACTAAAGTGGACAAAGAATAGTGGAAAGACTAAAGTGGACAGACTATAGTGGAAAGACTATAGTGGAAAGACTGTAGTGGACAGAAGAAAGTGGAGACTATAATGGAAAGACTAAAGTGAAAAGACTAAAGTGGACAGAGAATAGTGGAAAGACTAGTAGTGGACAGAATAAAGTGGAGACTATAGTGGAAAGACTAAAATGGAAAGACTAAAGTAGACAGACTATAGTGGAAAGACTATAGTGGAAAGACTGTAGAGGACAGAATAAAGTGGAGACTATAGTGGAAAGACTAAAGTGGAAAGACTAAAGTGGACAAAGAATAGTGGAAAGACTAAAGTGGAAAGACTGTAGTGGACAGAATAAAGTGGAGACTATAGTGGAAAGACTAAAGTGGAAAGACCAAAGTGGACAGACTATAGTGGAAAGACTATAGTGGAAAGACTGTAGTGGACAGAATAAAGTGGAGACTATAGTGGAAAGACTAAAGTGGAAAGACTAAAGTTTACAGACTATAGTGGAAAGACTGAAGTGGAAAGACTCAGTTGACAGACTAAAGTGTACACACTGAAGTGGACAGAATAAAGTGGAAAGACTAAAGTGGAAAGACTAAAGTGGACAGACTATAGTGGAAAGACTAAAGTGGACAGACTAAAGTGGAAAGATTCAAGTGGAAAGACTAAAGTGGACAGACTATAGTGGAAAGACTATAGTGGAAAGACTGTAGTGGACAGAATAAAGTGGAGACTATAGTGGAAAGACTAAAGTGGAAAGACTAAAGTGGACAGAGAATAGTGGAAAGACTAAAGTGGACAGACTAAAGTGGAAAGACTAAAGTGGAAAGACTAAAGTGGACAGACTATAGTGGAAAGACTAAAGTGGACAAACTAAAGTGGAAAGACTAAAGTGGAAAGACTAAAGTGGACAGACTATAGTGGAAAGACGATAGTGGAAAGACTGTAGTGGACAGAATAAAGTGGAGACTATAGTGGAAAGACTAAAGTGGAAAGACTAAAGGGGACATAGAATAGTGGAAAGACTAAAGTGGACAGACTACTAAAGTGGACAGACTATAGTGGAAAGACTAAAGTGGACAGACTAAAGTGGAAAGACTAAAGTGGAAAGACTAAAGTGGACAGACTATAGTGGAAAGACTATAGTGGAAAGACTGTAGTGGACAGAATAAAGTGGAGAGTATAGTGGAAAGACTAAAGTGGGAAGACTAAAGTGGACAGACTATAGTGGAAAGACTGAAGTGGAAAGACTCAGTGGACAGACTAAAGTGTACACTCTGAAGTGGACAGAATAAAGTGGAAAGACTAAAGTGGAAAGACTAAAGTGGACAGACTATAGTGGAAAGACTAAAGTGGACAGACTAAAGTGGAAAGATTAAAGTGGAAAGACTAAAGTGGACAGACTATAGTGGAAAGACGATAGTGGAAAGACTGTAGTGGACAGAATAAAGTGGAGACTATAGTGGAAAGACTAAAGTGGAAAGACTAAAGCGGACAGAGAATAGTGGAAAGAATAAAGTGGACAGACTACTAAACTGGACAGACTATAGTGGAAAGACTAAAGTGGACAGACTAAAGTGGAAAGACTAAAGTGGAAAGACTAAAGTGGACAGACTATAGTGGAAAGACTATAGTGGAAAGACTGTAGAGGACAGAATAAAGTGGAGACTATAGTGGAAAGACTAAAGTGGACAAAGAATAGTGGAAAGACTAAAGTGGACAGACTATAGTGGAAAGACTATAGTGGAAAGACTGTAGTGGACAGAAGAAAGTGGAGACTATAATGGAAAGACTAAAGTGAAAAGACTAAAGTGGACAGAGAATAGTGGAAAGACTAGTAGTGGACAGAATAAAGTGGAGACTATAGTGGAAAGACTAAAGTGGAAAGACTAAAGTAGACAGACTATAGTGGAAAGACTATAGTGGAAAGACTGTAGAGGACAGAATAAAGTGGAGACTATAGTGGAAAGACTAAAGTGGACAAAGAATAGTGGAAAGACTAAAGTGGACAGACTATAGTGGAAAGACTATAGTGGAAAGACTGTAGTGGACAGAAGAAAGTGGAGACTATAATGGAAAGACTAAAGTGAAAAGACTAAAGTGGACAGAGAATAGTGGAAAGACTAGTAGTGGACAGAATAAAGTGGAGACTATAGTGGAAAGACTAAAGTGGAAAGACTAAAGTAGACAGACTATAGTGGAAAGACTATAGTGGAAAGACTGTAGAGGACAGAATAAAGTGGAGACTATAGTGGAAAGACTAAAGTGGAAAGACTAAAGTGGACAAAGAATAGTGGAAAGACTAAAGTGGAAAGACTGTAGTGGACAGAATAAAGTGGAGACTATAGTGGAAAGACTAAAGTGGAAAGACCAAAGTGGACAGACTATAGTGGAAAGACTATAGTGGAAAGACTGTAGTGGACAGAATAAAGTGGAGACTATAGTGGAAAGACTAAAGTGGAAAGACTAAAGTTTACAGACTATAGTGGAAAGACTGAAGTGGAAAGACTCAGTTGACAGACTAAAGTGTACACACTGAAGTGGACAGAATAAAGTGGAAAGACTAAAGTGGAAAGACTAAAGTGGACAGACTATAGTGGAAAGACTAAAGTGGACAGACTAAAGTGGAAAGATTCAAGTGGAAAGACTAAAGTGGACAGACTATAGTGGAAAGATTATAGTGGAAAGACTGTAGTGGACAGAATAAAGTGGAGACTATAGTGGAAAGACTAAAGTGGAAAGACTAAAGTGGACAGAGAATAGTGGAAAGACTAAAGTGGACAGACTAAAGTGGAAAGACTAAAGTGGAAAGACTAAAGTGGACAGACTATAGTGGAAAGACTAAAGTGGACAAACTAAAGTGGAAAGACTAAAGTGGAAAGACTAAAGTGGACAGACTATAGTGGAAAGACGATAGTGGAAAGACTGTAGTGGACAGAATAAAGTGGAGACTATAGTGGAAAGACTAAAGTGGAAAGACTAAAGGGGACATAGAATAGTGGAAAGACTAAAGTGGACAGACTACTAAAGTGGACAGACTATAGTGGAAAGACTAAAGTGGACAGACTAAAGTGGAAAGACTAAAGTGGAAAGACTAAAGTGGACAGACTATAGTGGAAAGACTATAGTGGAAAGACTGTAGTGGACAGAATAAAGTGGAGAGTATAGTGGAAAGACTAAAGTGGGAAGACTAAAGTGGACAGACTATAGTGGAAAGACTGAAGTGGAAAGACTCAGTGGACAGACTAAAGTGTACACTCTGAAGTGGACAGAATAAAGTGGAAAGACTAAAGTGGAAAGACTAAAGTGGACAGACTATAGTGGAAAGACTAAAGTGGACAGACTAAAGTGGAAAGATTAAAGTGGAAAGACTAAAGTGGACAGACTATAGTGGAAAGACGATAGTGGAAAGACTGTAGTGGACAGAATAAAGTGGAGACTATAGTGGAAAGACTAAAGTGGAAAGACTAAAGCGGACAGAGAATAGTGGAAAGAATAAAGTGGACAGACTACTAAACTGGACAGACTATAGTGGAAAGACTAAAGTGGACAGACTAAAGTGGAAAGACTAAAGTGGAAAGACTAAAGTGGACAGACTATAGTGGAAAGACTATAGTGGAAAGACTGTAGTGGACAGAATAAAGTGGAGAGTATAGTGGAAAGACTAAAGTGGACAGAGAATAGTGGAAAGATAAAGTGGACAGACTTTAGTGGAAAGACTATAGTGGAAAGACTGTAGTGGACAGAATAAAGTGGAGATTAGAGTGGAAAGACTAATGTGGACAGACTATAGTGAAAAGACTGAAGTGGACAGACTAAAGTGGAAAAACTGAAGTGGAAAGACTAAAGTGGACAGAGAATAGTGGAAAGACTAAAGTGGACAGACTATAGTGGAAAGACGATAGTGGAAAGACTGTAGTGGACAGAATAAAGTGGAGACTATAGTGGAAAGACTAAAGTGGAAAGACTAAAGCGGACAGAGAATAGTGGAAAGAATAAAGTGGACAGACTACTAAAGTGGACAGACTATAGTGGAAAGACTAAAGTGGACAGACTAAAGTGGAAAGACTAAAGTGGAAAGACTAAAGTGGACAGACTATAGTGGAAAGACTATAGTGGAAAGACTGTAGTGGACAGAATAAAGTGGAGACTATAGTGGAAAGACTAAAGTGGAAAGACTAAAGTAGACAGACTATAGTGGAAAGACTATAGTGGAAAGACTGTAGAGGACAGAATAAAGTGGAGACTATAGTGGAAAGACTAAAGGGGACATAGAATAGTTAGGACATAGGACATAGACTAAAGTGGAAAACCTACTATGGTGGACAGACTATAGTGGAAAGACTAAAGTGGACAGAAAATAAATGGAAAGACTAAAGTCGAAAGACTATAGTGGAAAGACTGAAGTGGACAGACTAAAGTGGAAAAACTAAAGTGGAAAGACTAAAGTGGGCAGAGAATAGTGGAAAGACTGTAGTGGACAGAATAAAGTGGAGAGTATAGTGGAAAGACTAAAGTGGACAGACTAAAGTGGAAAGACTAAAGTGGAAAGACTAAAGTGGACAGACTATAGTGGAAAGACTATAGTGGAAAGACTGTAGTGGACAGAATAAAGTGGAGACTATAGTGGAAAGACTAAAGTGGAAAGACTAAAGTAGACAGACTATAGTGGAAAGACTATAGTGGAAAGACTGTAGAGGACAGAATAAAGTGGAGACTATAGTGGAAAGACTAAAGTGGACAAAGAATAGTGGAAAGACTAAAGTGGACAGACTATAGTGGAAAGACTATAGTGGAAAGACTGTAGTGGACAGAAGAAAGTGGAGACTATAATGGAAAGACTAAAGTGAAAAGACTAAAGTGGACAGAGAATAGTGGAAAGACTAGTAGTGGACAGAATAAAGTGGAGACTATAGTGGAAAGACTAAAGTGGAAAGACTAAAGTAGACAGACTATAGTGGAAAGACTATAGTGGAAAGACTGTAGAGGACAGAATAAAGTGGAGACTATAGTGGAAAGACTAAAGTGGAAAGACTAAAGTGGACAAAGAATAGTGGAAAGACTAAAGTGGAAAGACTGTAGTGGACAGAATAAAGTGGAGACTATAGTGGAAAGACTAAAGTGGAAAGACCAAAGTGGACAGACTATAGTGGAAAGACTATAGTGGAAAGACTGTAGTGGACAGAATAAAGTGGAGACTATAGTGGAAAGACTAAAGTGGAAAGACTAAAGTTTACAGACTATAGTGGAAAGACTGAAGTGGAAAGACTCAGTTGACAGACTAAAGTGTACACACTGAAGTGGACAGAATAAAGTGGAAAGACTAAAGTGGAAAGACTAAAGTGGACAGACTATAGTGGAAAGACTAAAGTGGACAGACTAAAGTGGAAAGATTCAAGTGGAAAGACTAAAGTGGACAGACTATAGTGGAAAGACTATAGTGGAAAGACTGTAGTGGACAGAATAAAGTGGAGACTATAGTGGAAAGACTAAAGTGGAAAGACTAAAGTGGACAGAGAATAGTGGAAAGACTAAAGTGGACAGACTAAAGTGGAAAGACTAAAGTGGAAAGACTAAAGTGGACAGACTATAGTGGAAAGACTAAAGTGGACAAACTAAAGTGGAAAGACTAAAGTGGAAAGACTAAAGTGGACAGACTATAGTGGAAAGACTATAGTGGAAAGACTGTAGTGGACAGAATAAAGTGGAGAGTATAGTGGAAAGACTAAAGTGGACAGAGAATAGTGGAAAGACTAAAGTGGACAGACTTTAGTGGAAAGACTATAGTGGAAAGACTGTAGTGGACAGAATAAAGTGGAGATTAGAGTGGAAAGACTAAAGTGGACAGACTATAGTGGAAAGACTGAAGTGGGCAGACTAAAGTGGAAAAACTGAAGTGGAAAGACTAAAGTGGACAGAGAATAGTGGAAAGACTAAAGTGGACAGACTATAGTGGAAAGACGATAGTGGAAAGACTGTAGTGGACAGAATAAAGTGGAGACTATAGTGGAAAGACTAAAGTGGAAAGACTAAAGCGGACAGAGAATAGTGGAAAGAATAAAGTGGACAGACTACTAAAGTGGACAGACTATAGTGGAAAGACTAAAGTGGACAGACTAAAGTGGAAAGACTAAAGTGGAAAGACTAAAGTGGACAGACTATAGTGGAAAGACTATAGTGGAAAGACTGTAGTGGACAGAATAAAGTGGAGACTATAGTGGAAAGACTAAAGTGGAAAGACTAAAGGGGACATAGAATAGTTAGGACATAGGACATAGACTAAAGTGGACAACCTACTATGGTGGACAGACTATAGTGGAAAGACTAAAGTGGACAGACTAAAATGGAAAGACTAAAGTTGAAAGACTATAGTGGAAAGACTGAAGTGGACAGACTAAAGTGGAAAAACTAAAGTGGAAAGACTAAAGTGGACAGAGAATAGTGGAAAGACTGTAGTGGACAGAATAAAGTGGAGAGTATAGTGGAAAGACTAAAGTGGACAGACTAAAGTGGAAAGACTAAAGTGGAAAGACTAAAGTGGACAGACTATAGTGGAAAGACTATAGTGGAAAGACTGTAGTGGACAGAATAAAGTGGAGACTATAGTGGAAAGACTAAAGTAGACAGACTATAGTGGAAAGACTATAGTGGAAAGACTGTAGAGGACAGAATAAAGTGGAGACTATAGTGGAAAGACTGTAGAGGACAGAATAAAGTGGAGACTATAGTGGAAAGACTAAAGTGGAAAGACTAAAGTGGACAAAGAATAGTGGAAAGACTAAAGTGGACAGACTATAGTGGAAAGACTATAGTGGAAAGACTGTAGTGGACAGAAGAAAGTGGAGACTATAATGGAAAGACTAAAGTGAAAAGACTAAAGTGGACAGAGAATAGTGGAAAGACTAGTAGTGGACAGAATAAAGTGGAGACTATAGTGGAAAGACTAAAGTGGAAAGACTAAAGTAGACAGACTATAGTGGAAAGACTATAGTGGAAAGACTGTAGAGGACAGAATAAAGTGGAGACTATAGTGGAAAGACTAAAGTGGAAAGACTAAAGTGGACAAAGAATAGTGGAAAGACTAAAGTGGAAAGACTGTAGTGGACAGAATAAAGTGGAGACTATAGTGGAAAGACTAAAGTGGAAATACTAAAGTGGACAGACTATAGTGGAAAGACTGTAGTGGAAAGACTGCAGTGGACAGAATAAAGTGGAGACTATAGTGGAAAGACTAAAGTGGAAAGACTAAAGTGGACAGACTATAGTGGAAAGACTAAAGTGGACAGACTAAAGTGGAAAGATTAAAGTGGAAAGACTAAAGTGGACAGACTATAGTGGAAAGACTATAGTGGAAAGACTGTAGTGGACAGAATAAAGTGGAGACTATAGTGGAAAGACTAAAGTGGAAAGACTAAAGTGGACAGAGAATAGTGGAAAGACTAAAGTGGACAGACTAAAGTTGAAAGACTAAAGTGGACAGAGAATAGTGGAAAGACTAGTAGTGGACAGAATAAAGTGGAAAGACTAAAGTGGAAAGACTAAAGTGGACAGACTATAGTGGAAAGACTAAAGTGGACAAACTAAAGTGGAAAGACTAAAGTGGAAAGACTAAAGTGGACAGACTATAGTGGAAAGACTATAGTGGAAAGACTAAAGTGGAAGGACTAAAGTGGACAGACTATAGTGGAAAGACTATAGTGGAAAGACTAGAGTGGACAGACTAAAGTGGAAAGATTAAAGTGGAAAGACTAAAGTGGACAGACTATAGTGGAAAGACGATAGTGGAAAGACTGTAGTGGACAGAATAAAGTGGAGACTATAGTGGAAAGACTAAAGTGGAAAGACTAAAGGGGACATAGAATAGTGGAAAGACTAAAGTGGACAGACTACTAAAGTGGACAGACTATAGTGGAAAGACTAAAGTGGACAGACTAAAGTGGAAAGACTAAAGTGGAAAGACTAAAGTGGACAGACTATAGTGGAAAGACTATAGTGGAAAGACTGTGTTGGACAGAATAAAGTGGAGAGTATAGTGGAAAGACTAAAGTGGGAAGACTAAAGTGGACAGACTTTAGTGGAAAGACTATAGTGGAAAGACTGTAGAGGACAGAATAAAGTGGAGACTATAGTGGAAAGACTAAAGTGGAAAGACTAAAGTGGACAGACTATAGTGGAAAGACTATAGTGGAAAGACTAAAGTGGAAGGACTAAAGTGGACAGACTATAGTGGAAAGACTATAGTGGAAAGACTAGAGTGGACAGACTAAAGTGGAAAGATTAAAGTGGAAAGACTAAAGTGGACAGACTATAGTGGAAAGACGATAGTGGAAAGACTGTAGTGGACAGAATAAAGTGGAGACTATAGTGGAAAGACTAAAGTGGAAAGACTAAAGGGGACATAGAATAGTGGAAAGACTAAAGTGGACAGACTACTAAAGTGGACAGACTATAGTGGAAAGACTAAAGTGGACAGACTAAAGTGGACAGACTATAGTGGAAAGACTATAGTGGAAAGACTGTGTTGGACAGAATAAAGTGGAGAGTATAGTGGAAAGACTAAAGTGGGAAGACTAAAGTGGACAGACTTTAGTGGAAAGACTATAGTGGAAAGACTGTAGAGGACAGAATAAAGTGGAGACTATAGTGGAAAGACTGTAGTGGACAGAATAAAGTGGAGAGTATAGTGGAAAGACTAAAGTGGACAGAGAATAGTGGAAAGACTAAAGTGGACAGACTTTAGTGGAAAGACTATAGTGGAAAGACTGTAGTGGACAGAATAAAGCGGAGATTATAGTGGAAAGACTAAAGTGGACAGACTATAGTGGAAAGACTGAAGTGGACAGACTAAAGTGGAAAAACTAAAGTGGAAAGACTAAAGTGGACAGAGAATAGTGGAAAGACTAGTAGTGGACAGAATAAAGTGGACACTACAGTGGAAAGACTAAAGTGGAAAGACTAAAGTAGACAGACTATAGTGGAAAGACTATAGTGGAAAGACTGTAGTGGACAGAATAAAGTGGAGAGTATAGTGGAAAGACTAAAGTGGACAGAGAATAGTGGAAAGACTAAAGTGGACAGACTTTAGTGGAAAGACTATAGTGGAAAGACTGTAGTGGACAGAATAAAGTGGAGATTATAGTGGAAAGACTAAAGTGGACGGACTATAGTGGAAAGACTGAAGTGGACAGACTAAAGTGGAAAAACTAAAGTGGAAAGACTAAAGTGGACAGAGAATAGTGGAAAGACTAGTAGTGGACAGAATAAAGTGGACACTATAGTGAAAAGACTAAAGTGGAAAGACTAAAGTAGACAGACTATAGTGGAAAGACTATAGTGGAAAGACTGTAGAGGACAGAATAAAGTGGAGACTATAGTGGAAAGACTAAAGTGGAAAGACTAAAGTGGACAGACTATAGTGGAAAGACTATAGTGGAAAGACTAAAGTGGAAGGACTAAAGTGGACAGACTATAGTGGAAAGACTATAGTGGAAAGACTAGAGTGGACAGACTAAAGTGGAAAGATTAAAGTGGAAAGACTAAAGTGGACAGACTATAGTGGAAAGACGATAGTGGAAAGACTGTAGTGGACAGAATAAAGTGGAGACTATAGTGGAAAGACTAAAGTGGAAAGACTAAAGGGGACATAGAATAGTGGAAAGACTAAAGTGGACAGACTACTAAAGTGGACAGACTATAGTGGAAAGACTAAAGTGGACAGACTAAAGTGGAAAGACTAAAGTGGAAAGACTAAAGTGGACAGACTATAGTGGAAAGACTATAGTGGAAAGACTGTGTTGGACAGAATAAAGTGGAGAGTATAGTGGAAAGACTAAAATGGGAAGACGAAAGTGGACAGACTTTAGTGGAAAGACTATAGTGGAAAGACTGTAGTGGACAGAATAAAGTGGAGACTATAGTGGAAAGACTAAAGTGGAAAGACTAAAGTGGACAAAGAATAGTGGAAAGACTAAAGTGGAAAGACTGTAGTGGACAGAATAAAGTGGAGACTATAGTGGAAAGACTAAAGTGGAAAGACTAAAGTGGACAGACTATAGTGGAAAGACTATAGTGGAAAGACTAAAGTGGAAAGACTAAAGTGGAAAAACTAAAGTGGAAAGACTAAAGTGGACAGATAATAGTGGAAAGACTAGTAGTGGACAGAATAAAGTGGACACTATAGTGAAAAGACTAAAGTGGAAAGACTAAAGTAGACAGACTATAGTGGAAAGACTATAGTGGAAAGACTGTAGAGGACAGAATAAAGTGGAGACTATAGTGGAAAGACTAAAGTGGAAAGACTAAAGTGGACAAAGAATAGTGGAAAGACTAAAGTGGAAAGACTGTAGTGGACAGAATAAAGTGGAGACTATAGTGGAAAGACTAAAGTGGAAAGACTAAAGTGGACAGACTATAGTGGAAAGACTAAAGTGGAAAGACTAAAGTGGACAAAGAATAGTGGAAAGACTAAAGTGGAAAGACTGTAGTGGACAGAATAAAGTGGAGACTATAGTGGAAAGACTAAAGTGGAAAGACTAAAGTGGACAGACTATAGTGGAAAGACTATAGTGGAAAGACTGTAGAGGACAGAATAAAGTGGAGACTATAGTGGAAAGACTAAAGTGGAAAGACTAAAGTGGACAAAGAATAGTGGAAAGACTAAAGTGGAAAGACTGTAGTGGACAGAATAAAGTGGAGACTATAGTGGAAAGACTAAAGTGGAAAGACTAAAGTGGACAGACTATAGTGGAAAGACGATAGTGGAAAGACTAAAGTGGAAAGACTAAAGTGGAAAAACTAAAGTGGAAAGACTAAAGTGGACAGAGAATAGTGGAAAGACTAGTAGTGGACAGAATAAAGTGGACACTATAGTGAAAAGACTAAAGTGGAAAGACTAAAGTAGACAGACTATAGTGGAAAGACTATAGTGGAAAGACTGTAGAGGACAGAATAAAGTGGAGACTATAGTGGAAAGACTAAAGTGGAAAGACTAAAGTGGACAAAGAATAGTGGAAAGACTAAAGTGGAAAGACTGTAGTGGACAGAATAAAGTGGAGACTATAGTGGAAAGACTAAAGTGGAAAGACTAAAGTGGACAGACTATAGTGGAAAGACTATAGTGGAAAGACTGTAGTGGACAGAATAAAGTGGAGACTATAGTGGAAAGACTAAAGTGGAAAGACTAAAGTGGACAGACTATAGTGGAAAGACTGAAGTGGAAAGACTCAGTTGACAGACTAAAGTGTACACACTGAAGTGGACAGAATAAAGTGGAAAGACTAAAGTGGAAAGACTAAAGTGGACAGACTATAGTGGAAAGACTAAAGTGGACAGACTAAAGTGGAAAGATTAAAGTGGAAAGACTAAAGTGGACAGACTATAGTGGAAAGACTATAGTGGAAAGACTGTAGTGGACAGAATAAAGTGGAGACTATAGTGGAAAGACTAAAGTGGAAAGACTAAAGTGGACAGAGAATAGTGGAAAGACTAAAGTGGACAGACTAAAGTGGAAAGACTAAAGTGGACAGAGAATAGTGGAAAGACTAGTAGTGGACAGAATAAAGTGGAAAGACTAAAGTGGACAGACTATAGTGGAAAGACTAAAGTGGACAAACTAAAGTGGAAAGACTAAAGTGGAAAGACTAAAGTGGACAGACTATAGTGGAAAGACTATAGTGGAAAGACTGTAGTGGACAGAATAAAGTGGAGAGTATAGTGGAAAGACTAAAGTGGACAGAGAATAGTGGAAAGACTAAAGTGGACAGACTTTAGTGGAAAGACTATAGTGGAAAGACTGTAGTGGACAGAATAAAGCGGAGATTATAGTGGAAAGACTAAAATGGACAGACTATAGTGGAAAGACTGAAGTGGACAGACTAAAGTGGAAAAACTAAAGTGCAAAGACTAAAGTGGACAGAGAATAGTGGAAAGACTAGTAGTGGACAGAATAAAGTGGACACTATAGTGGAAAGACTAAAGTGGAAAGACTAAAGTAGACAGACTATAGTGGAAAGACTATAGTGGAAAGACTGTAGTGGACAAAATAAAGTGGAGAGTATAGTGAAAAGACTAAAGTGGACAGAGAATAGTGGAAAGACTAAAGTGGACAGACTTTAGTGGAAAGACTATAGTGGAAAGACTGTAGTGGACAGAATAAAGTGGAGATTATAGTGGAAAGACTAAAGTGGACAGACTATAGTGGAAAGACTGAAGTGGACAGACTAAAGTGGAAAAACTAAAGTGGAAAGACTAAAGTGGACAGAGAATAGTGGAAAGACTAGTAGTGGACAGAATAAAGTGGACACTATAGTGAAAAGACTAAAGTGGAAAGACTAAAGTAGACAGACTATAGTGGAAAGACTATAGTGGAAAGACTGTAGAGGACAGAATAAAGTGGAGACTATAGTGGAAAGACTAAAGTGGAAAGACTAAAGTGGACAAAGAATAGTGGAAAGACTAAAGTGGAAAGACTGTAGTGGACAGAATAAAGTGGAGACTATAGTGGAAAGACTAAAGTGGAAGGACTAAAGTGGACAGACTATAGTGGAAAGACGATAGTGGAAAGACTAGAGTGGACAGACTAAAGTGGAAAGATTAAAGTGGAAAGACTAAAGTGGACAGACTATAGTGGAAAGACGATAGTGGAAAGACTGTAGTGGACAGAATAAAGTGGAGACTATAGTGGAAAGACTAAAGTGGAAAGACTAAAGGGGACATAGAATAGTGGAAAGACTAAAGTGGACAGACTACTAAAGTGGACAGACTATAGTGGAAAGACTAAAGCGGACAGACTAAAGTGGAAAGACTAAAGTGGAAAGACTAAAGTGGACAGACTATAGTGGAAAGACTATAGTGGAAAGACTGTGTTGGACAGAATAAAGTGGAGAGTATAGTGGAAAGACTAAAGTGGGAAGACTAAAGTGGACAGACTATAGTGGAAAGACTGAAGTGGAAAGACTCAGTGGACAGACTAAAGTGTACACACTGAAGTGGACAGAATAAAGTGGAAAGACTAAAGTGGAAAGACTAAAGTGGACAGACTATAGTGGAAAGACTAAAGTGGACAGACTAAAGTGGAAAGATTAAAGTGGAAAGACTAAAGTGGACAGACTATAGTGGAAAGACGATAGTGGAAAGACTGTAGTGGACAGAATAAAGTGGAGACTATAGTGGAAAGACTAAAGTGGAAAGACTAAAGCGGACAGAGAATAGTGGAAAGAATAAAGTGGACAGACTACTAAAGTGGACAGACTATAGTGGAAAGACTAAAGTGGACAGACTATAGTGGAAAGACTAAAGTGGACAGAATAAAGTGGAGAGTATAGTGGAAAGACTAAAGTGGACAGAGAATAGTGGAAAGACTAAAGTGGACAGACTTTAGTGGAAAGACTATAGTGGAAAGACTGTAGTGGACAGAATAAAGTGGAGATTAGAGTGGAAAGGCTAAAGTGGGCAGACTATAGTGGAAAGACTGAAGTGGACAGACTAAAGTGGAAAAACTAAAGGGGAAAGACTAAAGTGGACAGAGAATAGTGGAAAGACTAAAGTGGACAACCTACTATGGTGGACAGACTATAGTGGAAAGACTAAAGTGGACAGACTAAAATGGAAAGACTAAAGTTGAAAGACTATAGTGGAAAGACTGAAGTGGACAGACTAAAGTGGAAAAACTAAAGTGGAAAGACTAAAGTGGACAGAGAATAGTGGAAAGACTGTAGTGGACAGAATAAAGTGGAGAGTATAGTGGAAAGACTAAAGTGGACAGACTAAAGTGGAAAGACTAAAGTGGAAAGACTAAAGTGGACAGACTATAGTGGAAAGACTATAGTGGAAGGACTGTAGTGGACAGAATAAAGTGGAGAGTATAGTGGAAAGACTAAAGTGGACAGAGAATAGTGGAAAGACTAAAGTGGACAGACTTTAGTGGAAAGACTATAGTGGAAAGACTGTAGTGGACAGAATAAAGTAGAGATTATAGTGGAAAGACTAAAGTGGAAAGACTATAGTGGAAAGACTATAGTGGAAAAACTAAAGTGGACAGAGAATAGTGGAAGGACTAAATTGGACAGACTACAGTGGAAAGACTATAGTGGACAGAATAAAGTGGAGACTATGGTGGAAAGACTAAAGTGGAAAGAGAATAGTGGACAGAATAAAGTGGAGACTATAGTGGAAAGACTAAAGTGGAAAGACTAAAGTGGACAGACTATAGTGGAAAGACTAAAGTGGAAAGACTAAAGTGGACAGACTATAGTGTAAAGACTGAAGAGGACAGACTAAAGTGGAAAAAGTAAAGTGGAAAGACTAAAGTGGACAGACCATAGTGGAAAGACTATAGTGGAAAGACTGTAGTGGACAGAATAAAGTGGAGAGTGTAGTGGAAACACTAAAGTGGACAGACTAAAGTGGAAAGACTAAATTGGAAAGACTAAAGTGGACAGACTATAGTGGAAAGACTATAGTGGAAAGACTGTAGCGGACAGAATAAAGTGGAGAGTATAGTGTGAAGACTAAAGTGGACAGAGAATAGTGGAAAGACTAAAGTGGACAGACTTTAGTGGAAAGACTATAGTGGAAAGACTGTAGTGGACAGAATAAAGTGGAGATTATAGTGGAAAGACTAAAGTGGAAAGACTATAGAGGAATTACTATAGTGGAAAAACTAAAGTGGACAGAGAATAGTGGAAGGACTAAATTGGACAGACTACAGTGGAAAGACTATAGTGGACAGAATAAAGTGGAGACTATGGTGGAAAGACTAAAGTGGAAAGAGAATAGTGGACAGGATAAAGTGGAGACTAAAGTGGAAAGACTAAAGTGGACAGACTATAGTGGAAAGACTGAAGTGGAAAGACTCAGTGGAAAGAGTAAAGTGGACAGACTATAGTGGAAAGAATAAAGTGGACAGACTAAAGTGGAAAGATTGAAGTGGAAAGACTAAAGAGGACAGACTATAGTGGAAAGACTATAGTGGACAGAGAATAGTGGAAATACTAAAGTGGACAGACTGTAGTGGAAAGACTAAAGTGGACAGACTAAAGTGGAAAGACTAAAGTGGAAAGACTAAAGTGGACAGACTATAGTGGAAAGACTATAGTGGAAAGACTGTAGTGGACAGAATAAAGTGGAGAGTATAGTGGAAAGACTAAAGTGGACAGAGAATAGTGGAAAGACTAAAGTGGACAGACTATAGTGGAAAGACTATAGTGGAAAGACTATAGTGGAAAGCCTGTAGTGGACAGATGAAAGGGAAGACTGTAATGGAAAGACTAAAGTGAAAAGACTAAAGTGGACAGAGAATAGTGGAAAGACTAAAGTGGACAGACTACTAAAATGTAAAGACTAAAGTTGAAAGACTATAGTGGAAAGACTGAAGTGGACAGACTAAAGTGGAAAGACTAAAGTGGAAAGACTAAAGTGGACAGAGAATAGTGGAAAGACTAGTAGTGGACAGAATAAAGTGAAGACTATAGTGGAAAGACTAAAGTGGAAAGACTAGTAGTGGACAGAATAAAGTGAAGACTATAGTGGAAAGACTAAAGTGGAAAGACTAAAGTAAAAGACAGAATAAAGTAGAGAGTATAGTGGAAAGACTAAAGTGGAGAGAGAATAGTGGAAAGACTAAAGTGGACAGACTACAGTGGAAAGACTATAGTGGAAAGCCTGTAGTGGACAGAAGAAAGGGAAGACTGTAATGGAAAGACTAAAGTGAAAAGACTAAAGTGGACAGAGAATAGTGGAAAGACTAAAGTGGACAGACTACTAAAATGGAAAGACTAAAGTTGAAAGACTATAGTGGAAAGACTGAAGTGGAAAGACTAAAGTGGAAAGACTAAAGTGGAAAGACTAAAGTGGACAGACTTTAGTGGAAAGACTATAGTGGAAAGACTGTAGTGGACAGAATAAACTGGAGATTATAGTGGAAAGAGTAAAGTGGAAAGACTATAGAGGAATGACTATAGTGGAAAAACTAAAGTGGCAGAGAATAGGGGAAGGACTAAATTGGACAGACTACAGTGGAAAGACTATAGTGGACAGAATAAAGTGGAGACTATGGTGGAAAGACTAAAGTGGAAAGAGAATAGTGGACAGGATAAAGTGGAGACTATAGTGGAAAGACTAAAGTGGAAAGACTAAAGTGGACAGACTATAGTGGAAAGACTGAAGTGGAAAGACTCAGTGGAAAGATTAAAGTGGACAGACTATAGTGGAAAGAATAAAGTGGACAGACTAAAGTGGAAAGATTGAAGTGGAAAGACTAAGGAGGACAGACTATAGTGGAAAGACTATAGTGGACAGAGAATAGTGGAAATACTAAAGTGAACAGACTGTAGTGGAAAGACTAAAGTGGACAGACTAAAGTGGAAAGACTAAAGTGGAAAGACTAAAGTGGACAGACTATAGTGGAAAGACTATAGTGGAAAGACTGTCGTGGACAGAATAAAGTGGAGAGTATAGTGGAAAGACTAAAGTGGACAGACTGTAGTGGAAAGACTAAAGTGGACAGACTAATTTGTAAAGACTAAAGTGGAAAGACTAAAGTGGACAGACTATAGTGGAAAGACTATAGTGGAAAGACTGTAGTGGACAGAATAAAGTGGAGAGTATAGTGGAAAGACTAAAGTGGACAGAGAATAGTGGAAAGACTAAAGTGGACAGACTATAGTGGAAAGACTATAGTGGAAAGACTATAGTGGAAAGACTGTAGTGGACAGAAGAAAGGGGAGACTATAATGGAAAGACTAAAGTGAAAAGACTAAAGTGGACAGAGAATAGTGGAAAGACTAGTAGTGGACAGAATAAAGTGAAGACTATAGTGGAAAGACTAAAGTGGAAAGACTAAAGTAGACAGACTATAGTGGAAAGACTATAGTGGAAAGACTGTAGAGGACAGAATAAAGTGGAGACTATAGTGGAAAGACTAAAGTGGAAAGACTAAAGTGGACAAAGAATAGTGGAAAGACTAAAGTGGAAAGACTGTAGTGGACAAAATAAAGTGGAGACTATAGTGGAAAGACTAAAGTGGAAAGACTAAAGTGGACAGACTATAGTGGAAAGACTAAAGTGGAAAGACTAAAGTGGACAAAGAATAGTGGAAAGACTAAAGTGGAAAGACTGTAGTGGACAAAATAAAGTGGAGACTATAGTGGAAAGACTAAAGTGGAAAGACTAAAGTGGACAGACTATAGTGGAAAGACTAAAGTGGACAAACTAAAGTGGAAAGACTAAAGTGGAAAGACTAAAGTGGACAGACTATAGTGGAAAGACTATAGAGGAAAGACTGTAGTGGACAGAATAAAGTGGAGAGTATAGTGGAAAGACTAAAGTGGACAGAGAATAGTGGAAAGACTAAAGTGGACAGACTTTAGTGGAAAGACTATAGTGGAAAGACTGTAGTGGACAGAATAAAGCGGAGATTATAGTGGAAAGACTAAAGTGGACAGACTATAGTGGAAAGACTGAAGTGGACAGACTAAAGTGGAAAAACTAAAGTGGAAAGACTAAAGTGGACAGAGAATAGTGGAAAGACTAGTAGTGGACAGAATAAAGTGGACACTATAGTGGAAAGACTAAAGTGGAAAGACTAAAGTAGACAGACTATAGTGGAAAGACTATAGTGGAAAGACTGTAGTGGACAGAATAAAGTGGAGAGTATAGTGGAAAGACTAAAGTGGACAGAGAATAGTGGAAAGACTAAAGTGGACAGACTTTAGTGGAAAGACTATAGTGGAAAGACTGTAGTGGACAGAATAAAGTGGAGATTATAGTGGAAAGACTAAAGTGGACAGACTATAGTGGAAAGACTGAAGTGGACAGACTAAAGTGGAAAAACTAAAGTGGAAAGACTAAAGTGGACAGAGAATAGTGGAAAGACTAGTAGTGGACAGAATAAAGTGGACACTTTAGTGAAAAGACTAAAGTGGAAAGACTAAAGTAGACAGACTATAGTGGAAAGACTATAGTGGAAAGACTGTAGAGGACAGAATAAAGTGGAGACTATAGTGGAAAGACTAAAGTGGAAAGACTAAAGTGGACAAAGAATAGTGGAAAGACTAAAGTGGAAAGACTGTAGTGGACAGAATAAAGTGGAGACTATAGTGGAAAGACTAAAGTGGAAGGACTAAAGTGGACAGACTATAGTGGAAAGACTATTGTGGAAAGACTAGAGTGGACAGACTAAAGTGGAAAGATTAAAGTGGAAAGACTAAAGTGGACAGACTATAGTGGAAAGACGATAGTGGAAAGACTGTAGTGGACAGAATAAAGTGGAGACTATAGTGGAAAGACTAAAGTGGAAAGACTAAAGGGGACATATAATAGTGGAAAGACTAAAGTGGACAGACTACTAAAGTGGACAGACTATAGTGGAAAGACTAAAGTGGACAGACTAAAGTGGAAAGACTAAAGTGGAAAGACCAAAGTAGTGGAAAGACTATAGTGGAAAGACTGTGTTGGACAGAATAAAGTGGAGAGTATAGTGGAAAGACTAAAGTGGGAAGACTAAAGTGGACAGACTATAGTGGAAAGACTGAAGTGGAAAGACTCAGTGGACAGACTAAAGTGTACACACTGAAGTGGACAGAATAAAGTGGAAAGACTAAAGTGGAAAGACTAAAGTGGACAGACTATAGTGGAAAGACTAAAGCGGACAGAGAATAGTGGAAAGAATAAAGTGGACAGACTACTAAAGTGGACAGACTATAGTGGAAAGACTAAAGTGGACAGACTAAAGTGGAAAGACTAAAGTGGAAAGAATAAAGTGGACAGACTATAGTGGAAAGACTATAGTGGAAAGACTGTAGTGGACAGAATAAAGTGGAGAGTATAGTGGAAAGACTAAAGTGGACAGAGAATAGTGGAAATACTAAAGTGGACAGACTTTAGTGGAAAGACTATAGTGGAAAGACTGTAGTGGACAGAATAAAGTGGAGATTAGAGTGGAAAGACTAAAGTGGGCAGACTATAGTGGAAAGACTGAAGTGAACAGACTAAAGTGGAAAAACTAAAGTGGAAAGACTAAAGTGGACAGAGAATAGTGGAAAGACTAAAGTGGACAACCTACTATGGTGGACAGACTATAGTGGAAAGACTAAAGTGGACAGACTAAAATGGAAAGACTAAAGTTGAAAGACTATAGTGGAAAGACTGAAGTGGACAGACTAAAGTGGAAAAACTAAAGTGGAAAGACTAAAGTGGACAGAGAATAGTGGAAAGACTGTAGTGGACAGAATAAAGTGGAGAGTATAGTGGAAAGACTAAAGTGGAAAGACTAAAGTGGACAGACTATAGTGGAAAGACTATAGTGGAAGGACTGTAGTGGACAGAAGAAAGTGGAGAGTATAGTGGAAAGACTAAAGTGGACAGAGAATAGTGGAAAGACTAAAGTGGACAGACTTTAGTGGAAAGACTAGAGTGGAAAGACTGTAGTGGACAGAATAAAGTGGAGATTATAGTGGAAAGACTAAAGTGGACAGACTATAGTGGAAAGACTAAAGTGAAAAGACTAAAGTGGACAGACTATGGTGGAAAGACTAAAGTGGAAAGAGAATAGTGGACAGAATAAAGTGGAGACTATAGTGGAAAGACTAAAGTGGAAAGACTAAAGTGGACAGACTATAGTGGAAAAACTAAAGTGGACAGAGAATAGTGGAAGGACTAAATTGGACAGACTACAGTGGAAAGACTATAGTGGACAGAATAAAGTGGAGACTATGGTGGAAAGACTAAAGTGGAAAGAGAATAGTGGACAGAATAAAGTGGAGACTATAGTGGAAAGACTAAAGTGGAAAGACTAAAGTGGACAGACTATAGTGGAAAGACTAAAGTGGAAAGACTAAAGTGGACAGACTATAGTGTAAAGACTGAAGAGGACAGACTAAAGTGGAAAAAGTAAAGTGGAAAGACTAAAGTGGACAGACCATAGTGGAAAGACTATAGTGGAAAGACTGTAGTGGACAGAATAAAGTGGAGAGTGTAGTGGAAACACTAAAGTGGACAGACTAAAGTGGAAAGACTAAATTGGAAAGACTAAAGTGGACAGACTATAGTGGAAAGACTATAGTGGAAAGACTGTAGCGGACAGAATAAAGTGGAGAGTATAGTGGGAAGACTAAAGTGGACAGAGAATAGTGGAAAGACTAAAGTGGACAGACTTTAGTGGAAAGACTATAGTGGAAAGACTGTAGTGGACAGAATAAAGTGGAGATTATAGTGGAAAGACTAAAGTGGAAAGACTATAGAGGAATTACTATACTGGAAAAACTAAAGTGGACAGAGAATAGTGGAAGGACTAAATTGGACAGACTACAGTGGAAAGACTATAGTGGACAGAATAAAGTGGAGACTATGGTGGAAAGACTAAAGTGGAAAGAGAATAGTGGACAGGATAAAGTGGAGACTAAAGTGGAAAGACTAAAGTGAACAGACTATAGTGGAAAGACTGAATTGGAAAGACTCAGTGGAAAGAGTAAAGTGGACAGACTGTAGTGGAAAGAATAAAGTGGACAGACTAAAGTGGAAAGATTGAAGTGGAAAGACTAAAGAGGACAGACTATAGTGGAAAGACTATAGTGGACAGAGAATAGTGGAAATACTAAAGTGGACAGACTGTAGTGGAAAGACTAAAGTGGACAGACTAAAGTGGAAAGACTAAAGTGGAAAGACTAAAGTGGACAGACTATAGTGGAAAGACTATAGTGGAAAGACTGTAGTGGACAGAATAAAGTGGAGAGTATAGTGGAAAGACTAAAGTGGACAGAGAACAGTGGAAAGACTAAAGTGGACAGACTATAGTGGAAAGACTATAGTGGAAAGACTAAAGTGGACAGAAGAAAGGGGAGACAATAATGGAAAGACTAAAGTGAAAAGACTAAAGTGGACAGAGAATAGTGGAAAGACTAGTAGTGGACAGAATAAAGTGAAGACTATAGTGGAAAGACTAAAGTGGAAAGACTAAAGTAAAAGACAGAATAAAGTAGAGAGTATAGTGGAAAGACTAAAGTGGACAGAGAATAGTGGAAAGACCAAAGTGGACAGACTATAGTGGAAAGACTATAGTGGAAAGCCTGTAGTGGACAGAAGAAAGGGAAGACTGTAATGGAAAGACTAAAGTGAAAAGACTAAAGTGGACAGAGAATAGTGGAAAGACTAAAGTGGACAGACTACTAAAATGGAAAGACTAAAGTTGAAAGACTATAGTGGAAAGACTGAAGTGGACAGACTAAAGTGGAAAGACTAAAGTGGAAAGACTAAAGTGGAAAGACTAAAGTGGACAGACTTTAGTGGAAAGACTATAGTGGAAAGACTGTAGTGGACAGAATAAACTGGAGATTATAGTGGAAAGACTAAAGTGGAAAGACTATAGAGGAATGACTATAGTGGAAAAACTAAAGTGGCAGAGAATAGTGGAAGGACTAAATTGGACAGACTACAGTGGAAAGACTATAGTGGACAGAATAAAGTGGAGACTATGGTGGAAAGACTAAAGTGGAAAGAGAATAGTGGACAGGATAAAGTGGAGACTATAGTGGAAAGACTAAAGTGGAAAGACTAAAGTGGACAGACTATAGTGGAAAGACTGAAGTGGAAAGACTCAGTGGAAAGATTAAAGTGGACAGACTATAGTGGAAAGAATAAAGTGGACAGACTAAAGTGGAAAGATTGAAGTGGAAAGACTAAGGAGGACAGACTATAGTGGAAAGACTATAGTGGACAGAGAATAGTGGAAATACTAAAGTGAACAGACTGTAGTGGAAAGACTAAAGTGGACAGACTAAAGTGGAAAGACTAAAATGGAAAGACTAAAGTGGACAGACTATAGTGGAAAGACTATAGTGGAAAGACTGTCGTGGACAGAATAAAGTGGAGAGTATAGTGGAAAGACTAAAGTGGACAGACTGTAGTGGAAAGACTAAAGTGGACAGACTAATTTGTAAAGACTAAAGTGGAAAGACTAAAGTGGACAGACTATAGTGGAAAGACTATAGTGGAAAGACTGTAGTGGACAGAATAAAGTGGAGAGTATAGTGGAAAGACTAAAGTGGACAGAGAATAGTGGAAAGACTAAAGTGGACAGACTATAGTGAAAAGACTATAGTGGAAAGACTATAGTGGAAAGACTGGAGTGGACAGAAGAAAGGGGAGACTATAATGGAAAGACTAAAGTGAAAAGACTAAAGTGGACAGAGAATAGTGGAAAGACTAGTAGTGGACAGAATAAAGTGAAGACTATAGTGGAAAGACTAAAGTGGAAAGACTAAAGTAGACAGACTATAGTGGAAAGACTATAGTGGAAAGACTGTAGAGGACAGAATAAAGTGGAGACTATAGTGGAAAGACTAAAGTGGAAAGACTAAAGTGGACAAAGAATAGTGGAAAGACTAAAGTGGAAAGACTGTAGTGGACAAAATAAAGTGGAGACTATAGTGGAAAGACTAAAGTGGAAAGACTAAAGTGGACAGACTATAGTGGAAAGACTAAAGTGGAAAGACTAAAGTGGACAAAGAATAGTGGAAAGACTAAAGTGGAAAGACTGTAGTGGACAAAATAAAGTGGAGACTATAGTGGAAAGACTAAAGTGGAAAGACTAAAGTGGACAGACTATAGTGGAAAGACTATAGTGGAAAGACTGTAGTGGACAGAATAAAGTGGAGACTATAGTGGAAAGACTAAAGTGGAAAGACTAAAGTGGACAGACTATAGTGGAAAGACTGAAGTGGAAAGACTCAGTGGACAGACTAAAGTGTACAAACTAAAGTGGACAGAATAAAGTGGAAAGACTAAAGTGGAAAGACTAAAGTGGACAGACTATAGTGGAAAGACTAAAGTGGACAGACTAAAGTGAAAAGATTAAAGTGGAAAGACTAAAGTGGACAGACTATAGTGGAAAGACTATAGTGGAAAGACTGTAGTGGACAGAATAAAGTGGAGACTATACTGGAAAGACTAAAGTGGAAAGACTAAAGTGGACAGAGAATAGTGGAAAGACTAAAGTGGACAGACTACTAAAGTGGACAGACTATAGTGGAAAGACTAAAGTGGACAAACTAAAGTGGAAAGACTAAAGTGGAAAGACTAAAGTGGACAGACTTTACTGGAAAGACTATAGTGGAAAGACTGTAGTGGACAGAATAAACTGGAGATTATAGTGGAAAGACTAAAGTGGAAAGACTATAGAGGAATGACGACTATAGTGGAAAAACTAAAGTGGCAGAGAATAGTGGAAGGACTAAATTGGACAGACTACAGTGGAAAGACTACAGTGGACAGAATAAAGTGGAGACTATGGTGGAAAGACTAAAGTGGAAAGAGAATAGTGGACAGGATAAAGTGGAGACTATAGTGGAAAGACTAAAGTGGAAAGACTAAAGTGGACAGACTATAGTGGAAAGACTGAAGTGGAAAGACTCAGTGGAAAGATTAAAGTGGACAGACTATAGTGGAAAGAATAAAGTGGACAGACTAAAGTGGAAAGATTGAAGTGGAAAGACTAAGGAGGCCAGACTATAGTGGAAAGACTATAGTGGACAGAGAATAGTGGAAATACTAAAGTGAACAAACTGTAGTGGAAAGACTAAAGTGGACAGACTAAAGTGGAAAGACTAAAGTGGAAAGACTAAAGTGGACAGACTATAGTGGAAAGACTATAGTGGAAAGACTGTAGTGGACAGAATAAAGTGGAGAGTATAGTGGAAAGACTAAAGTGGACAGACTGTAGTGGAAAGACTAAAGTGGACAGACTAAAGTGGAAAGACTAAAGTGGAAAGACTAAAGTGGACAGACTATAGTGGAAAGACTATAGTGGAAAGACTGTAGCGGACAGAATAAAGTGGAGAGTATAGTGGAAAGACTAAAGTGGACAGAGAATAGTGGAAAGACTAAAGTGGACAGACTATAGTGGAAAGACTATAGTGGAAAGACCGTAGTGGACAGAAGAAAGGGGAGACTATAATGGAAAGACTAAAGTGAAAAGACTAAAGTGGACAGAGAATAGTGGAAAGACTAGTAGTGGACAGAATAAAGTGAAGACTACTGTGGAAAGACTAAAGTGGAAAGACTAAAGTAGACAGACTATAGTGGAAAGACTATAGTGGAAAGACTGTAGAGGACAGAATAAAGTGGAGACTATAGTGGAAAGACTAAAGTGGAAAGACTAAAGTGGACAAAGAATAGTGGAAAGACTAAAGTGGAAAGACTGTAGTGGACAAAATAAAGTGGAGACTATAGTGGAAAGACTAAAGTGGAAAGACTAAAGTGGACAGACTATAGTGGAAAGACTATAGTGGAAAGACTGTAGTGGACAGAATAAAGTGGAGACTATAGTGGAAAGACTAAAGTGGACAAACTATTAAAGTGGACAGACTATAGTGGAAAGACTAAAGTGGAAAGACTAAAGTGGAAAGACTAAAGTGGAAAGACTAAAGTGGACAGACTATAGTGGAGACACTATAGTGGAAAGACTGTAGTGGAAAGACTAAAGTGGACAGAGAATAGTGGAAAGATAGTGGAAAGACTAAAGTAGACGGAGAATAGTGGAAAGACTAAAGTGGACAGACTTTAGTGGAAAGACTATAGTGGAAAGCCTGTAGTGGACAGAATAAAGTGGACATTATAGTGGAAAGACTAAAGTGGAAAGACTAAAGTGGACAGACTATAGTGGAAAGACTGAAGTGGACAGACTAAAGTGGAAAAACTAAAGTGGAAAGACTAAAGTGGACAGAGAATAGTGGAAAGACTAAAGTGTACAGACTACTTTGGTGTACAGACTATAGTGGAAAGACTAAAGTGGACAGACTAAAGGGGAAAAACTAAAGTGGAAAGACCAAAGTGGACAGAGAATAGTGGAAAGACTATAGTGAAAAGACTTTAGTGGACAGAATGAAGTGGAGAGTATAGTGGAAAGACTAAAGGGACAGACTAAAGTGGAAAGACTAAAGTGGAAAGACTAAAGTGGACAGACTATAGTGGAAAGACTATAGTGGAAGGACTGTAGTGGACAGAATAAAGTGGAGAGTATAGTGGAAAGACTAAAGTGGACAGAGAATAGTGGAAAGACTAAAGTGGACAGACTTTAGTGGAAAGACTATAGTGGAAAGACTGTAGTGGACAGAATAAAGTGGAGATGATAGTGGAAAGACTAAAGTGGAAAGACTATAGTGGAAAGACTATAGTGGAAAAACTAAAGTGGACAGAGAATAGTGGAAGGACTAAATTGGACAGACTACAGTGGAAAGACTATAGTGGACAGAATAAAGTGGTGACTATGGTGGAAAGACTAAAGTGGAAAGAGAATAGTGGACAGAATAAAGTGGAGACTATAGTGGAAAGACTAAAGTGGAAAGACTAAAGTGGACAGACTATAGTGGAAAGACTAAAGTGGAAAGACTAAAGTGGACAGACTATAGTGTAAAGACTGAAGTGGACAGACTAAAGTGGATAAAGTAAAGTGGAAAGACTAAAGTGGACAGACCATAGTGGAAAGACTATAGTGGAAAGACTGTAGTGGACAGAATAAAGTGGAGAGTGTAGTGGAAACACTAAAGTGGACAGACTAAAGTGGAAAGACTAAATTGGAAAGACTAAAGTGGACAGACTATAGTGGAAAGACTATAGTGGAAAGACTGTAGCGGACAGAATAAAGTGGAGAGTATAGTGGGAAGACTAAAGTGGACAGAGAATAGTGGAAAGACTAAAGTGGACAGACTTTAGTGGAAAGACTATAGTGGAAAGACTGTAGTGGACAGAATAAAGTGGAGATTATAGTGGAAAGACTAAAGTGGAAAGACTATAGAGGAATTACTATAGTGGAAAAACTAAAGTGGACAGAGAATAGTGGAAGGACTAAATTGGACAGACTACAGTGGAAAGACTATAGTGGACAGAATAAAGTGGAGACTATGGTGGAAAGACTAAAGTGGAAAGAGAATAGTGGAGAGGATAAAGTGGAGACTAAAGTGGAAAGACTAAAGTGGACAGACTATAGTGGAAAGACTGAAGTGGAAAGACTCAGTGGAAAGAGTAAAGTGGACAGACTATAGTGGAAAGAATAAAGTGGACAGACTAAAGTGGAAAGATTGAAGTGGATAGACTAAAGAGGACAGACTATAGTGGAAAGACTATAGTGGACAGAGAATAGTGGAAATACTAAAGTGGACAGACTGTAGTGGAAAGACTAAAGTGGACAGACTAAAGTGGAAAGACTAAAGTGGAAAGACTAAAGTGGACAGACTATAGTGGAAAGACTATAGTGGAAAGACTGTAGTGGACAGAATAAAGTGGAGAGTATAGTGGAAAGACTAAAGTGGACAGAGAATAGTGGAAAGACTAAAGTGGACAGACTATAGTGGAAAGACTATAGTGGAAAGACTAAAGTGGACAGAAGAAAGGGGAGACTATAATGGAAAGACTAAAGTGAAAAGACTAAAGTGGACAGAGAATAGTGGAAAGACTAGTATTGGACAGAATAAAGTGAAGACTATAGTGGAAAGACTAAAGTGGAAAGACTAAAGTAAAAGACAGAATAAAGTAGAGAGTATAGTAGAAAGACTAAAGTGGACAGAGAATAGTGGCAAGACTAAAGTGGACAGACTATAGTGGAAAGACTATAGTGGAAAGCCTGTAGTGGACAGAAGAAAGGGAAGACTGTAATGGAAAGACTAAAGTGAAAAGACTAAAGTGGACAGAGAATAGTGGAAAAACCCTTCTAAAATCGACTTGGAGCGATACCCCATCGAGGAATTTGTTTTTCTTCCTAAGCGCTGTTTCAACTGCCAGAATTTTGGTCATATTGCTGCTACCTGCCCTAACCAGCAAATTTGCTCTAGATGCGGAGAGGAAGGTCACGGTTCTAGCTCGGACCAGCCGTGTGTAAACCCTATCGCATGCGCCCTCTGCAAATCAAAACGCCACACGTGCCATTCTTTCAAGTGCCCCGCTATAAAAAAATCGTCAGTGAGCTGAAACGGCCCAATGTCCAATAGCCCAACTTGTGTCAAAATTACCTCATGGAACATGAACGGGGGAGTCCCCCACAAACTTGCCGTAATTCAAAAGTACTGTGCAGACTGTGATATTATGTTCATACAAGAACACATGCTCTCTCCTCACAATGTTACTCTCCTAAAGTTCTCGCACGAATATACTTTCCATGTCGAGCCCGCAAAAACTCGGACTCTCGGACGTCCCTCCGGTGGCCTGGCAATTGTTTGCCACCCGTGTATTGAAAGCAAAGTGCTGTTTACGCATGACCACTTCCTGGCTATTTATTTATTTATTTATTTATTTATTTATCACCCGTCATTTCAAACAAAAAATGGACGGAGTACAAAAACGAAAAAAACAAAACAAAACAAAAGCAAAACGTAACACTTTCATATGAAACACACAAGAAATCGACAATTACAAACTGAGACTCTCTGACTGAGTAAAAACTGAGCACCAGTACATACATAAACACTTAAACTCTGAGAATTTTACTCCACGGGTGGGACTGGATTTTTGAGTTGTACTTGCTAATCAGGTTAGAGATAGCAAGCTCAGGGTCTCTTATGTTATATATGTTCATCATTTTGGTGTTTCTTGTCCAAGGCGGGAGCCGAAGTAAGTATTTGGAGAATCTGAAGAAAGTGGAACGGAGTTTATTTTTTTCACTAGCTGAGAATATTTGCCAGAAGGGAGCTAGGTAAAGAAATTGGGGCATTGCAACGGAGTTATAAAGGGAAGCTAGTATTTTTCGG
Organism: Branchinecta sandiegonensis; assembly: GCA_030848855.1. Taxonomy (NCBI): domain Eukaryota; kingdom Metazoa; phylum Arthropoda; class Branchiopoda; order Anostraca; family Branchinectidae; genus Branchinecta; species Branchinecta sandiegonensis. The sequence continues at coordinate 431,976 of JAUPMV010000036.1, read as the reverse complement.
TTGAAGCGGGTTACATTCTTTACAAGTAGAGCATAGGAAGCGCATATTTTTCTTTCAAAATGCTCAGAAAGAAGCCGGCGGGTGTGTTTTAATGACGAGCCAATGGGGAGACCAAGGTAAACAATGCTCTCAACGGGTTTTACATTGATATCACCAAGAGCAATGGAGGGAACGGGACCTTCAGCTTTCCAATTAAATAGTACGACGTCTGACTTAGCCGAATTAAATTCAAGACCTTGATGAACGTATTCGTTTTGCATAATTTTAAAATTTTCTTCTACCCGTTTGATTGACCTGCTTAAATTAAAAATATCGTCGGCATAACACACGAGAGAAATGTCAATGGCTTGGAGAACACATGAACATTGCGCTTCTAGGACACTATTATTGAACATTGTTGGCGAGGAGATCGCCCCCTGACGAGTACCCTTACGAACTGGGACCGGACGACCGCAATGACAAGGGTGAGGTGACCGTGTTAAATTTTGAGGCAGCTTAAGCCTTACTCGGAGCCGCGAGTACATATTCCGCAAAGACATTATTACAGAGCGATTTACACCTCGCTTCGCCGCATGTAAAAGTATGGCAGCGTGAATCAAAGAGTCAAAAGCTCGACGAACATCGTGACCGGCTAAGACCAAACTTTCCCCGGAATTTTCGGCATCAATCAGCGCTGATGCTACCACGGCAAGTGCATGCGTGCAGCCGATACTTGGTTGAAATCCGAACTGTGAAGGGGGGACATAGCACTTATTACTCAACTCATCAATAAATAACAATTCATAAATTTTACACAAAGTCGTCGACACTGTAATTGGACGGAAGCTTGAACACTGTGGCGTCGCATTAGATTTCCCTTTTTTCGGAATTGGAGTAAGGTCCCCTATACAAAATGTTGTAGGGACAATGCTAGTGTCAAAAATCATTTGCATTAATAAACAAATGTGGTCAACAAACAGAGAACTACCATTAATAACATGAAGAGCGCTAACATTGTCAATACCCGAAGATCGTTTTCGCTTTAGGCGAGAAATCGCTGTTATGACAGATTCTCGCGAAACTAAGAAATTACAAGCCGGATGTGCGTTAAGAAATTCTGTCAGATCACGCTCAGCCTTAGCTTCAGTCTCGGGGTCGGGCGAAGCAAACTCATTCGTAAAGTGCGCGGACCATTCTGACTCTGGAATATCTGCCGCAGAAAAACTACATTCCGGCTCATTTCTCACCACATTCTTCCAAAGCATTGCCGGATTTATGCTACGACTAGAATAATGGTCTTGTACTTGAATACGGTGGGAAGCAAGCTCCCGTCCGAAATCTTTTTTCACACGTTTACGAATATCATTAATTACACCAGATCTTGGGCGGCCACAATCACTCCAAAGCCTGTACCAAAACTTTGCTTTGTCACATGCATTAACAAGGGCAGGATTTTTTGACCAATCACGAACTACCGACCCAATTCTAATTTTTTTCACGGGGACGGCCGCTTTTTCGGCGCAAATTAGAGCGTGGCATATTTCCGCGCAATACATATCAATGGCCAGTTGAGTCTCAGTTTCGCTTGCCCTCAGTGATCTCTGTAGAAGGTTGAAAGGCACATGGATTTTTTGAAGTATCGAATCACACACATTGACATATTTGTTCACATTAATCTTGTCCCAATCTTGAGTAATTTTCCATTTAAGTTGAGAATTAAGATTTTTAACGGGTGGAGTTATATTAGACAAACGAACAGACGAAGCAATGGGGAGATGATCAGACGCTTGATAATCTAATAGCACGCAAATTGCGGGTACATCCAGTTCGGCCGATCCTGCAACATGGTCTAAATTTGAAGTACTACTTGAAGGGTGGACATAAGTAACATTTGAATCTTTTGGCACAATGTATAATGAATCGCCGAGGATTCCACGGATTAGGGAGGCCCGCATTGAACACTCGTTAGAATCACAACTGAGATCACAGTTAAAATCTCCCAGCACTATACACGGAATGCTTAGCTTGTTTATTTTTCCGATACATGAGCTAAGTTTCTCTGAGGCAAGCGCAAACGACCTCTCTGAGTTTTCATTTTTATAGTCAGTTGGGAGGTAAACGGTATCTTCCGGTAATATCGCATTCTTCAATGTATATCTTCCTACAAACTACCATGATGATAAATCGGAGCGAAAGCTTATGAACGCAGTTCGCGATCTAGCAAAATGCCTGAAGTCAGTGACCAAGAAAAATTTGCAGTGCGTAGTCATGGGTGACTTCAACTGCAACTTGCTTGACAGCACGTGTCCGCGTAGTCAACTGCTAAACGGCGTCTTCGATGGTAAACTTGCCATTCTTCCAAAAGATACTGACTTTTCCTTCGTTCACAACTCCGGATCCGTCTCGAACATAGACCATACGGTCTGTTCTAAGGAAATTAACGGAAATGTAACTGTTTCGAAAGACGCTGTGTTCGCGGATCATCTGCCACTACTAGCGTCTCTTAGCATAAAACCAGCTCTGCGTCCACCCAAAAGCGATAAGTGGAAAGTTGTCAGTGAATGGGACAAAGTTAATACTTCTCTGTATCATCAAGTGCTGAACTCGCTTCTTGTAAAGATACACATCCCTTTCCATTTACTCCAAGTGAACTCAAGTACCGATCCCAAGGAAGCGAGAGTACTTGTCAATATCTTCTGTGCCGAGATTACTCACTCGCTGCTTTCAGCAGAAAAAAACGCGGTTCCTACTAGAAAGGTCAGAAAGAAAACAGAAGTTCCCAAAATCGAGCTCTAGTTAAGTGTTGCAATGAAGCTAAGTTCTGGTTCAGAGTCTGGCAAGAATGTGACCGTCCCAAGTCCGGCCCTGTTAATTCACTCCGTTTGTGGACGAAACGAAAATTTGATAAGCAACTGAAAACTCACCGTACCAAACTAAAAGAAGAATACTCATCCAGAATTATAAGTGACCCAGCTCTAATCTGGAAAGCACGGTTAAGTGAATCAGGTGCCGGTAAACCCCATGAATCCATTAACGAAAAAGATTGGGAATCGTATTTTTCCAAAGAATTCAGTGCCCCCGACCCGAATGTGTCTAATCCTTTCATACATAGGCTAGAATCGTTACTATCTAACCAGTGTGACCCGGAGTTTGTTGTTACGTGCGGAAACGTATCTGATGCTATTTTAAAGCTGAAGAAAAAACATTCCCGTGGTGAAGACAATCTGTGCGCGCTAAATTTGTTACACGGTACCACTTTGCTTATGGAGCATCTGACGCTACTGTTCCAGATTATCTTCACTACCGGTATAGTACCTGATTCTTTTTGTGTTGGATTGCTATCACCTATCCTTAAAAAAGGTAAACCCGCGGTTCAGTGCTCTTCGTATAGGCCTATCACCGTTGCCCCAGTACTTTGCAAAGTTCTCGAGCTTTTAGTTTTAAAAGAAATTCAGCATTCGTGCCGAATGCCTGACCACCAGTTCGGTTTTCGACCAGGACTAGGGTGCGCTCACGCTCTTTTCAGTCTGGCCGCTATTCTAGCGGATTCCCATGAATCTGGTGACCTCATCGTGATCGGTGCTTTTGATGTTAGTAGAGCCTTTGATTCGTCGATTCATGCTCAGGTCCTTCTAGCGGCTTACCAGCAAGTTGTAAACCTCCGCGTCACCCGTGTACTGTATCATATGTATTGCCGTCTGAAAGCGCGTATAAAGTTAGGAAACCGAGTCACTTCAGTGGTTGTTCCGGTAGAGAAAGGTGTTCGTCAGGGTTCATTATTATCACCGAGTTTGTACAATAACAGCGTTTTAAATGCCCAGGCAAGTGTCAATGTTTCATGTATCGCCAAGAGTATAAACGTGTCGCTACTTACGTACGCGGACGACCTATTAAGTTTAAGTCGGTCTACTAGTGGTCTGCAATCGAATTTCGCGATCCTACGAGATGAATATAAAAAAATCGGCCTCGCCTTCAACACATCTAAATCTGCAGTACTGTTTTTTAATGATAATTCCTCACAACCTGAACACCTTCAACTGGGTAGCGAGTCAATTACCGTTTCGTCTCACGTCGTATATCTTGGTCTGCCGATAGGCCGCAACCTTAAAGAAACTCGTGTACTACTCGTTAAACACGTGGAGAAAAAACTTCGTACTGCATACGGTTCTATCGTCGCCAGTAGACTCCTATTATGCCGAAAGTATCTCGCGATCATGTATAACGCTGTCGCACTGCCGCATCTTCTGTATATCGCGCCGTTTTGGAATTTGTTAACCGAGACCCAAAAACGTAAGCTCCGGTCCCTTTACTTCAGGTTTGCGAAGTTTCTGCTGCGATGTCCCTTGTGGACGAGGAACACCTTCATGATTGAAAAACACCAGATTGCGGACCCTAGTATCGCAGTGAATCGGGTAATCTCAAATTTCCAGGGGAAATGGAACCACCCCTGGCTTAAACACTTTTATAGTTCGTGATTGCGTAATTGTTATGTAAAATGTCATGTGTCTGTATCTGTGTAGTGCCTTAAATTTTCTCTTCTTTTTCTTTATCTTTTCTTTACTCCGTTTTGTTCTTAAGTGAAAAATACGGGAAATAAATACTTTAATTACTTACTTACTTACTTAGTGGAAAGACTAAAGTGGACAGACTACTAAAGTGGACAGACTATAGTGGAAAGACTAAAGTGGACAGACTAAAGTGGAAAGACTAAAGTGGAAAGACTAAAGTGGACAGACTTTAGTGGAAAGACTATAGTGGAAAGACTGTAGTGGACAGAATAAACTGGAGATTATAGTGGAAAGACTAAAGTGGAAAGACTATAGAGGAATGACTATAGTGGAAAAACTAAAGTGGCAGAGAATAGTGGAAGGACTAAATTGGACAGACTACAGTGGAAAGACTATAGTGGACAGAATAAAGTGGAGACTATGGTGGAAAGACTAAAGTGGAAAGAGAATAGTGGACAGGATAAAGTGGAGACTATAGTGGAAAGACTAAAGTGGAAAGACTAAAGTGGACAGACTATAGTGGAAAGACTGAAGTGGAAAGACTCAGTGGAAAGATTAAAGTGGAAAGACTATAGTGGAAAGAATAAAGTGGACAGACTAAAGTGGAAAGATTGAAGTGGAAAGACTAAGGAGGACAGACTATAGTGGAAAGACTATAGTGGACAGAGAATAGTGGAAATACTAAAGTGAACAGACTGTAGTGGAAAGACTAAAGTGGACAGACTAAAGTGGAAAGACTAAAGTGGAAAGACTAAAGTGGACAGACTATAGTGGAAAGACTATAGTGGAAAGACTGTCGTGGACAGAATAAAGTGGAGAGTATAGTGGAAAGACTAAAGTGGACAGACTGTAGTGGAAAGACTAAAGTGGAGAGACTAAAGTGGAAAGACTAAAGTGGAAAGACTAAAGTGGACAGACTATAGTGGAAAGACTATAGTGGAAAGACTGTAGTGGACAGAATAAAGTGGAGAGTATAGTGGAAAGACTAAAGTGGACAGAGAATAGTGGAAAGACTAAAGTGGACAGACTATAGTGGAAAGACTGTAGTGGAAAGACTGTAGTGGACAGAAGAAAGGGGACACTATAATGGAAAGACTAAAGTGAAAAGACTAAAGTGGACAGAGAATAGTGGAAAGACTAGTAGTGGACAGAATAAAGTGAAGACTATAGTGGAAAGACTAAAGTGGAAAGACTAAAGTAGACAGACTATAGTGGAAAGACTATAGTGGAAAGACTGTAGAGGACAGAATAAAGTGGAGACTATAGTGGAAAGACTAAAGTGGAAAGACTAAAGTGGACAAAGAATAGTGGAAAGACTAAAGTGGAAAGACTGTAGTGGACAAACTAAAGTGGAGACTATAGTGGAAAGACTAAAGTGGAAAGACTAAAGTGGACAGACTATAGTGGAAAGACTAAAGTGGAAAGACTAAAGTGGACAAAGAATAGTGGAAAGACTAAAGTGGAAAGACTGTAGTGGACAAAATAAAGTGGAGACTATAGTGGAAAGACTAAAGTGGAAAGACTAAAGTGGACAGACTATAGTGGAAAGACTGTAGTGGACAGAATAAAGTGGAGACTATAGTGGAAAGACTAAAGTGGAAAGACTAAAGTGGACAGACTATAGTGGAAAGACTGAAGTGGAAAGACTCAGTGGACAGACTAAAGTGTACAAACTAAAGTGGACAGAATAAAGAGGAAAGACTAAAGTGGAAAGACTAAAGTGGACAGACTATAGTGGAAAGACTAAAGTGGACAGACTAAAGTGGAAAGATTAAAGTGGAAAGACTAAAGTGGACAGACTATAGTGGAAAGACTATAGTGGAAAGACTGTAGTGGACAGAATACAGTGGAGACTATACTGGAAAGACTAAAGTGGAAAGACTAAAGTGGACAGAGAATAGTAGAAAGACTAAAGTGGACAGACTACTAAAGTGGACAGACTATAGTGGAAAGACTAAAGTGGACAGACTAAAGTGGAAAGACTAAAGTGGAAAGACTAAAGTGGACAGACTTTAGTGGAAAGACTATAGTGGAAAGACTGTAGTGGACAGAATAAACTGGAGATTATAGTGGAAAGACTAAAGTGGAAAGACTATAGAGGAATGACTATAGTGGAAAAACTAAAGTGGCAGAGAATAGTGGAAGGACTAAATTGGACAGACTACAGTGGAAAGACTATAGTGGACAGAATAAAGTGGAGACTATGGTGGAAAGACTAAAGTGGACAGAGAATAGTGGACAGGATAAAGTGGAGACTATAGTGGAAAGACTAAAGTGGAAAGACTAAAGTGGACAGACTATAGTGGAAAGACTGAAGTGGAAAGACTCAGTGGAAAGATTAAAGTGGAAAGACTATAGTGGAAAGAATAAAGTGGACAGACTAAAGTGGAAAGATTGAAGTGGAAAGACTAAGGAGGACAGACTATAGTGGAAAGACTATAGTGGACAGAGAATAGTGGAAATACTAAAGTGAACAGACTGTAGTGGAAAGACTAAAGTGGACAGACTAAAGTGGAAAGACTAAAGTGGAAAGACTAAAGTGGACAGACTATAGTGGAAAGACTATAGTGGAAAGACTGTCGTGGACAGAATAAAGTGGAGAGTATAGTGGAAAGACTAAAGTGGACAGACTGTAGTGGAAAGACTAAAGTGGACAGACTAAAGTGGAAAGACTAAAGTGGAAAGACTAAAGTGGACAGACTATAGTGGAAAGACTATAGTGGAAAGACTGTAGTGGACAGAATAAAGTGGAGAGTATAGTGGAAAGACTAAAGTGGACAGAGAATAGTGGAAAGACTAAAGTGGACAGACTATAGTGGAAAGACTATAGTGGAAAGACTGTAGTGGACAGAAGAAAGGGGACACTATAATGGAAAGACTAAAGTGAAAAGACTAAAGTGGACAGAGAATAGTGGAAAGACTAGTAGTGGACAGAATAAAGTGAAGACTATAGTGGAAAGACTAAAGTGGAAAGACTAAAGTAGACAGACTATAGTGGAAAGACTATAGTGGAAAGACTGTAGAGGACAGAATAAAGTGAGACTATAGTGGAAAGACTAAAGTGGAAAGACTAAAGTGGACAAAGAATAGTGGAAAGACTAAAGTGGAAAGACTGTAGTGGACAAACTAAAGTGGAGACTATAGTGGAAAGACTAAAGAGTAAAGTGGAAAGACTAAAGTGGACAGACTATAGTGGAAAGACTAAAGTGGAAAGACTAAAGTGGACAAAGAATAGTGGAAAGACTAAAGTGGAAAGACTGTAGTGGACAAAATAAAGTGGAGACTATAGTGGAAAGACTAAAGTGGAAAGACTAAAGTGGACAGACTATAGTGGAAAGACTGTAGTGGACAGAATAAAGTGGAGACTATAGTGGAAAGACTAAAGTGGAAAGACTAAAGTGGACAGGACTATAGTGGAAAGACTGAAGTGGAAAGACTCAGTGGACAGACTAAAGTGTACAAACTAAGTGGACAGAATAAAGAGGAAAGACTAAAGTGGAAAGACTAAAGTGGACAGACTATAGTGGAAAGACTAAAGTGGACAGACTAAAGTGGAAAGATTAAAGTGGAAAGATTAAAGTGGACAGACTATAGTGGAAAGACTATAGTGGAAAGACTGTAGTGGACAGAATACAGTGGAGACTATACTGGAAAGACTAAAGTGGAAAGACTAAAGTGGACAGAGAATAGTGGAAAGACTAAAGTGGACAGACTACTAAAGTGGACAGACTATAGTGGAAAGACTAAAGTGGACAGACTAAAGTGGAAAGACTAAAGTGGAAAGACTAAAGTGGACAGACTTTAGTGGAAAGACTATAGTGGAAAGACTGTAGTGGACAGAATAAACTGGAGATTATAGTGGAAAGACTAAAGTGGAAAGACTATAGAGGAATGACTATAGTGGAAAAACTAAAGTGGCAGAGAATAGTGGAAGGACTAAATTGGACAGACTACAGTGGAAAGACTATAGTGGACAGAATAAAGTGGAGACTATGGTGGAAAGACTAAAGTGGACAGAGAATAGTGGACAGGATAAAGTGGAGACTATAGTGGAAAGACTAAAGTGGAAAGACTAAAGTGGACAGACTATAGTGGAAAGACTGAAGTGGAAAGACTCAGTGGAAAGATTAAAGTGGACAGACTATAGTGGAAAGAATAAAGTGGACAGACTAAAGTGGAAGGATTGAAGTGGAAAGACTAAGGAGGACAGACTATAGTGGAAAGACTATAGTGGACAGAGAATAGTGGAAATACTAAAGTGAACAGACTGTAGTGGAAAGACTAAAGTGGACAGACTAAAGTGGAAAGACTAAAGTGGAAAGACTAAAGTGGACAGACTATAGTGGAAAGACTATAGTGGACAGAATAAAGTGGAGACTATGGTGGAAAGACTAAAGTGGAAAGAGAATAGTGGACAGGATAAAGTGGAGACTATAGTGGAAAGACTAAAGTGGAAAGACTAAAGTGGACAGACTATAGTGGAAAGACTGAAGTGGAAAGACTCAGTGGAAAGATTAAAGTGGAAAGACTATAGTGGAAAGAATAAAGTGGACAGACTAAAGTGGAAAGATTGAAGTGGAAAGACTAAGGAGGACAGACTATAGTGGAAAGACTATAGTGGACAGAGAATAGTGGAAATACTAAAGTGAACAGACTGTAGTGGAAAGACTAAAGTGGACAGACTAAAGTGGAAAGACTAAAGTGGAAAGACTAAAGTGGACAGACTATAGTGGAAAGACTATAGTGGAAAGACTGTCGTGGACAGAATAAAGTGGAGAGTATAGTGGAAAGACTAAAGTGGACAGACTGTAGTGGAAAGACTAAAGTGGACAGACTAAAGTGGAAAGACTAAAGTGGAAAGACTAAAGTGGACAGACTATAGTGGAAAGACTATAGTGGAAAGACTGTAGTGGACAGAATAAAGTGGAGAGTATAGTGGAAAGACTAAAGTGGACAGAGAATAGTGGAAAGACTAAAGTGGACAGACTATAGTGGAAAGACTATAGTGGAAAGACTGTAGTGGACAGAAGAAAGGGGACACTATAATGGAAAGACTAAAGTGAAAAGACTAAAGTGGACAGAGAATAGTGGAAAGACTAGTAGTGGACAGAATAAAGTGAAGACTATAGTGGAAAGACTAAAGTGGAAAGACTAAAGTAGACAGACTATAGTGGAAAGACTATAGTGGAAAGACTGTAGAGGACAGAATAAAGTGGAGACTATAGTGGAAAGACTAAAGTGGAAAGACTAAAGTGGACAAAGAATAGTGGAAAGACTAAAGTGGAAAGACTGTAGTGGACAAACTAAAGTGGAGACTATAGTGGAAAGACTAAAGTGGAAAGACTAAAGTGGACAGACTATAGTGGAAAGACTAAAGTGGAAAGACTAAAGTGGACAAAGAATAGTGGAAAGACTAAAGTGGAAAGACTGTAGTGGACAAAATAAAGTGGAGACTATAGTGGAAAGACTAAAGTGGAAAGACTAAAGTGGACAGACTATAGTGGAAAGACTGTAGTGGACAGAATAAAGTGGAGACTATAGTGGAAAGACTAAAGTGGAAAGACTAAAGTGGACAGACTATAGTGGAAAGACTGAAGTGGAAAGACTCAGTGGACAGACTAAAGTGTACAAACTAAAGTGGACAGAATAAAGAGGAAAGACTAAAGTGGAAAGACTAAAGTGGACAGACTATAGTGGAAAGACTAAAGTGGACAGACTAAAGTGGAAAGATTAAAGTGGAAAGACTAAAGTGGACAGACTATAGTGGAAAGACTATAGTGGAAAGACTGTAGTGGACAGAATAAAGTGGAGACTATACTGGAAAGACTAAAGTGGAAAGACTAAAGTGGACAGAGAATAGTGGAAAGACTAAAGTGGACAGACTACTAAAGTGGACAGACTATAGTGGAAAGACTAAAGTGGACAGACTAAAGTGGAAAGACTAAAGTGGAAAGACTAAAGTGGACAGACTTTAGTGGAAAGACTATAGTGGAAAGACTGTAGTGGACAGAATAAACTGGAGATTATAGTGGAAAGACTAAAGTGGAAAGACTATAGAGGAATGACTATAGTGGAAAAACTAAAGTGGCAGAGAATAGTGGAAGGACTAAATTGGACAGACTACAGTGGAAAGACTATAGTGGACAGAATAAAGTGGAGACTATGGTGGAAAGACTAAAGTGGACAGAGAATAGTGGACAGGATAAAGTGGAGACTATAGTGGAAAGACTAAAGTGGAAAGACTAAAGTGGACAGACTATAGTGGAAAGACTGAAGTGGAAAGACTCAGTGGAAAGATTAAAGTGGACAGACTATAGTGGAAAGAATAAAGTGGACAGACTAAAGTGGAAGGATTGAAGTGGAAAGACTAAGGAGGACAGACTATAGTGGAAAGACTATAGTGGACAGAGAATAGTGGAAATACTAAAGTGAACAGACTGTAGTGGAAAGACTAAAGTGGACAGACTAAAGTGGAAAGACTAAAGTGGAAAGACTAAAGTGGACAGACTATAGTGGAAAGACTATAGTGGAAAGACTGTAGTGGACAGAATAAAGTGGAGAGTATAGTGGAAAGACTAAAGTGGACAGACTGTAGTGGAAAGACTAAAGTGGACAGACTAAAGTGGAAAGACTAAAGTGGAAAGACTAAAGTGGACAGACTATAGTGGAAAGACTATAGTGGAAAGACTGTAGTGGACAGAATAAAGTGGAGAGTATAGTGGAAAGACTAAAGTGGACAGAGAATAGTGGAAAGACTAAAGTGGACAGACTATAGTGGAAAGACTATAGTGGAAAGACTATAGTGGAAAGACTGTAGTGGACAGAAGAAAGGGGAGACTATAATGGAAAGACTAAAGTGAAAAGACTAAAGTGGACAGAGAATAGTGGAAAGACTAGTAGTGGACAGAATAAAGTGAAGACTATAGTGGAAAGACTAAAGTGGAAAGACTAAAGTAGACAGACTATAGTGGAAAGACTATTGTGGAAAGACTGTAGAGGACAGAATAAAGTGGAGACTATAGTGGAAAGACTAAAGTGGAAAGACTAAAGTGGACAAAGAATAGTGGAAAGACTAAAGTGGAAAGACTGTAGTGGACAAAATAAAGTGGAGACTATAGTGGAAAGACTAAAGTGGAAAGACTAAAGTGGACAGACTATAGTGGAAAGACTATAGTGGAAAGACTGTAGTGGACAGAATAAAGTGGAGACTATAGTGGAAAGACTAAAGTGGACAGAGAATAGTGGAAAGACTAAAGTGGACAGACTATTAAAGTGGACAGACTATAGTGGAAAGACTAAAGTGGAAAGACTAAAGTGGAAAGACTAAAGTGGAAAGACTAAAGTGGACAGACTATAGTGGAGAGACTATAGTGGAAAGACTGTAGTGGAAAGACTAAAGTGGACAGAGAATAGTGGAAAGATAGTGGAAAGACTAAAGTAGACGGAGAATAGTGGAAAGACTAAAGTGGACAGACTTTAGTGGAAAGACTATAGTGGAAAGCCTGTAGTGGACAGAATAAAGTGGACATTATAGTGGAAAGACTAAAGTGGAAAGACTAAAGTGGACAGACTATAGTGGAAAGACTGAAGTGGACAGACTAAAGTGGAAAAACTAAAGTGGAAAGACTAAAGTGGACAGAGAATTGTAGAAAGACTAAAGTGGACAGACTACTTTGGTGTACAGACTATAGTGGAAAGACTAAAGTGGACAGACTAAAGGGGAAAAACTAAAGTGGAAAGACTAAAGTGGACAGAGAATAGTGGAAAGACTATAGTGGACAGACTATAGTGGAAAGACTATAGTGGAAAGCCTGTAGTGGATAGAAGAAAGGGAAGACTGTAATGGAAAGACTAAAGTGAAAAGACTAAAGTGGACAGAGAATAGTGGAAAGACTAAAGTGGACAGACTACTAAAGTGGACAGACTATAGTGGAAAGACTAAAGTGGACAGACTAAAGTGGAAAGACTAAAGTGGAAAGACTAAAGTGGACAGACTTTAGTGGAAAGACTATAGTGGAAAGACTGTAGTGGACAGAATAAACTGGAGATTATAGTGGAAAGACTAAAGTGGAAAGACTATAGAGGAATGACTATAGTGGAAAAACTAAAGTGGCAGAGAATAGTGGAAGGACTAAATTGGACAAACTACAGTGGAAAGACTATAGTGGACAGAATAAAGTGGAGACTATGGTGGAAAGACTAAAGTGGAAAGACATAAGTGGACAGACTATAGTGGAAAGACTAAAGTGGAAAGACCAAATTAAGACTGTAGTGGACAGAATAAAGTGGAGATTAGTATAGTGGAAAGACTAAAGTGGACAGAGAATAGTGGAAAGACAAAAGTGGACAGACTTTAGTGGAAAGACTATAGTGGAAAGACTGTAGTGGACAGAATAAAGTGGAGATTATAGTGGACAGAATAAAGTGGAGACTATAGTGGAAGGACTAAAGTGGAAAGACTAAAGTGGACAAAGAATAGTGGAAAGACTAAAGTGGAAAGACTGTAGTGGACAAAATAAAGTGGAGACTATTGTGGAAAGACTAAAGTGGAAAGACTAAAGTGGACAGACTATAGTGGAAAGACTATAGTGGACAGACTAAAGTGGAAAGATTGAAGTGGAAAGACTAAAGAGGACAGACTATAGTGGAAAGACTATAGTGGACAGAGAATAGTGGAAATACTAAAGTGGACAGACTGTAGTGGAAAGACTAAAGTGGACAGACTAAAGTGGAAAGACTAAAGTGGAAAGAGAATAGTGGACAGGATAAAGTGGAGACTATAGTGGAAAGACTAAAGTGGAAAGACTAAAGTGGACAGACTATAGTGGAAAGACTGAAGTGGAAAGACTCAGTGGAAAGATTAAAGTGGACAGACTATAGTGGAAAGAATAAAGTGGACAGACTAAAGTGGAAAGATTGAAGTGGAAAGACTAAAGAGGATAGACTATAGTGGAAAGACTATAGTGGACAGAGAATAGTGGAAATACTAAAGTGGACAGACTGTAGTGGAAAGACTAAAGTGGACAGACTAAAGTGGAAAGACTAAAGTGGAAAGACTAAAGTGGACAGACTATAGTGGAAAGAGTATAGTGGAAAGACTGTAGTGGACAGAATAAAGTGGAGAGTATAGTGGAAAGACTAAAGTGGACAGACTGTAGTGGAAAGACTAAAGTGGACAGACTAAAGTGGAAAGACTAAAGTGGAAAGACTAAAGTGGACAGACTATAGGAAAGACTATAGTGGAAAGACTGTAGTGGACAGAATAAAGTGGAGAGTATAGTGGAAAGACTAAAGTGGACAGAGAATAGTGAAAAGACTAAAGTGGACAGACTATAGTGGAAAGACTATAGTGGAAAGACTGTAGTGGACAGAAGAAAGGGAAGACTATAATGGAAAGACTAAAGTGAAAAGACTAAAGTGGACAGAGAATAGTGGAAAGACTAGTAGTGGACAGAATAAAGTGAGGACTATAGTGGAAAGACTAAAGTGGAAAGACTAAAGTAGACAGACTATAGTGGAAAGACTATAGTGGAAAGACTGTAGAGGACAGAATAAAGTGGAGACTATAGTGGAAAGACTAAAGTGGAAAGACTAAAGTGGACAAAGAATAGTGGAAAGACTAAAGTGGAAAGACTGTAGTGGACAAAATAAAGTGGAGACTATAGTGGAAAGACTGAAGTGGAAAGACTAAAGTGGACAGACTATAGTGGAAAGACTATAGTGGAAAGACTGTAGTGGACAGAATAAAGTGGAGACTATAGTGGAAAGACTAAAGTGGAAAGACTAAAGTGGACAGACTATAGTGGAAAGACTGAAGTGGAAAGACTCAGTGGACAGACTAAAGTGTACACACTAAAGTGGACAGAATAAAGTGGAAAGACTAAAGTGGAAAGACTAAAGTGGACAGACTATAGTGGAAAGACTAAAGTGGACAGACTAAAGTGGAAAGATTAAAGTGGAAAGACTAAAGTGGACAGACTATAGTGGAAAGACTATAGTGGAAAGACTATAGTGGACAGAATAAAGTGGAGACTATACTGGAAAGACTAAAGTGGACAGAGAATAGTGGAAAGACTAAAGTGGACAGACTACTAAAGTGGACAGACTATAGTGGAAAGACTAAAGTGGACAGACTAAAGTGGAAAGACTAAAGTGGAAAGACTAAAGTGGACAGACTTTAGTGGAAAGACTATAGTGGAAAGACTGTAGTGGACAGAATAAACTGGAGATTATAGTGGAAAGACTAAAGTGGAAAGACTATAGAGGAATGACTATAGTGGAAAAACTAAAGTGGACAGAGAATAGTGGAAGGACTAAATTGGACAGACTACAGTGGAAAGACTATAGTGGACAGAATAAAGTGGAGACTATGGTGGAAAGACTAAAGTGGAAAGAGAATAGTGGAGAGGATAAAGTGGAGACTATAGTGGAAAGACTAAAGTGGAAAGACTAAAGTGGACAGAATATAGTGGAAAGACTGAAGTGGAAAGACTCAGTGGAAAGATTAAAGTGGACAGACTATAGTGGAAAGAATAAAGTGGACAGACTGAAGTGGAAAGATTGAAGTGGAAAGACTAAAGAGGACAGACTATAGTGGAAAGACTATAGTGGACAGAGAATAGTGGAAATACTAAAGTGGACAGACTGTAGTGGAAAGACTAAAGTGGAAAGACTAAAGTGGAAGGACTAAAGTGGAAAGACTAATGTGGACAGACTATAGTGGAAAGACTATAGTGGAAAGATTGTAGTGGACAGAATAAAGTGGAGAGTATAGTGGAAAGACTAAAGTGGACAGACTGTAGTGGAAAGACTAAAGTGGACAGACTAAAGTGGAAAGACTAAAGTGGAAACACTAAAGTGGACAGACTATAGTGGAAAGACTGTAGTGGACAGAATAAAGTGGAGAGTATAGTGGAAAGACTAAAGTGGACAGAGAATAGTGGAAAGACTAAAGTGGACAGACTATAGTGGAAAGACTGTAGTGGACAGAAGAAAGGTGAGACTATAATGGAAAGACTAAAGTGAAAAGACTAAAGTGGACAGAGAATAGTGGAAAGACTAGTAGTGGACAGAATAAAGTGAAGACTATAGTGGAAAGACTAAAGTGGAAAGACTAAAGTAGACAGACTATAGTGGAAAGACTATAGTGGAAAGACTGTAGAGGACAGAATAAAGTGGAGACTATAGTGGAAAGACTAAAGTGGACAAAGAATAGTGGAAAGACTAAAGTGGAAAGACTGTAGTGGACAAAATAAAGTAGAGACTATAGTGGAAAGACTAAAGTGGAAAGACTAAAGTGGACAGACTATAGTGGAAAGACTATAGTGGAACGACTGTAGTGGACAGAATAAAGTGGAGACTATAGTTCAAAGACTAAAGTGGAAAGACTAAAGTGGACAGAGAATAGTGGAAAGACTAAAGTGGACAGACTACTAAAGTGGACAGACTATAGTGGAAAGACTGTAGTGGACAGAATAAAGTGGAGAGTATAGTGGAAAGACTAAAGTGGACAGAGAATAGTGGAAAGACTAAAGTGGACAGACTATAGTGGAAAGACTATAGTGGAAAGACTGTAGTGGACAGAAGAAAGGTGAGACTATAATGGAAAGAATAAAGTGAAAAGACTAAAGTGGACAGAGAATAGTGGAAAGACTAGTAGTGGACAGAATAAAGTGAAGACTATAGTGGAAAGACTAAAGTGGAAAGACTAAAGTAGACAGACTATAGTTGAAAGACTATAGTGGAAAGACTGTAGAGGACAGAATAAAGTGGAGACTATAGTGGAAAGACTAAAGTGGACAAAGAATAGTGGAAAGACTAAAGTGGAAAGACTGTAGTGGACAAAATAAAGTGGAGACTATAGTGGAAAGACTAAAGTGGAAAGACTAAAGTGGACAGACTATAGTGGAAAGACTATAGTGGAACGACTGTAGTGGACAGAATAAAGTGGAGACTATAGTTCAAAGACTAAAGTGGAAAGACTAAAGTGGACAGAGAATAGTGGAAAGACTAAAGTGGACAGACTACTAAAGTGGACAGACTATAGTGGAAAGACTAAAGTGGAAAGACTAAAGTGGAAAGACTAAAGTGGAAAGACTAAAGTGGACAGACTATAGTGGAGAGACTATAGTGGAAAGACTGTAGTGGAAAGACTAAAGTGGACAGAGAATAGTGGAAAGATAGTGGAAAGACTAAAGTAGACGGAGAATAGTGGAAAGACTAAAGTGGACAGACTTTAGTGGAAAGACTATAGTGGAAAGACTGTAGTGGACAGAATAAAGTGGACATTATAGTGGAAAGACTAAAGTGGACAGACTATAGTGGAAAGACTGAAGTGGACAGACTAAAGTGGAAAAACTAAAGTGGAAAGACTAAAGTGGACAGAGAATAGTGGAAAGACTAAAGTGGACAGACTACTAAAGTGGACAGACTATAGTGGAAAGACTAAAGTGGAAAGACTAAAGTGGAAAGACTAAAGTGGAAAGACTAAATTGGACAGACTTTAGTGGAAAGACTATAGTGGAAAGACTGTAGTGGACAGAATAAAGTGGAGAGTATAGTGGAAAGACTAAAGTGGACAGACTGTAGTGGAAAGACTAAAGTGGACAGACTAAAGTGGAAAGACTAAAGTGGAAAGTCTAAAGTGGACAGACTATAGTGGAAAGACTATAGTGGAAAGACTGTAGTGGACAGAATAAAGTGGAGAGTATAGTGGAAAGACTAAAGTGGACAGAGAATAGTGGAAAGACTAAAGTGGACAGACTATAGTGGAAAGACCATAGTGGAAAGACTGTAGTGGACAGAAGAAAGGGGAGACTATAATGGAAAGACTAAAGTGAAAAGACTAAAGTGGACAGAGAATAGTGGAAAGACTAGTAGTGGACAGAATAAAGTGAAGACTATAGTGGAAAGACTAAAGTGGAAAGACTAAAGTAGACAGACTATAGTGGAAAGACTATAGTGGAAAGACTGTAGAGGACAGAATAAAGTGGAGACTATAGTAGAAAGACTAAAGTGGAAAGACTAAAGTGGACAAAGAATAGTGGAAAGACTAAAGTGGAAAGACTGTAGTGGACAAAATAAAGTGGAGACTATAGTGGAAAGACTAAAGTGGAAAGACAAAAGTGGACAGACTATAGTGGAAAGACTATAGTGGAAAGACTGTAGTGGACAGAATAAAGTGGAGACTATAGTGGAAAGACTAAAGTGGAAAGACTAAAGTGGACAGAGAATAGTGGAAAGACTAAAGTGGACAGACTATAGTGGAAAGACTAAAGTGGAAAGACTAAAGTGGAAAGACTAAAGTGGAAAGACTAAAGTGGACAGACTATAGTGGAGAGACTATAGTGGAAAGACTGTAGTGGAAAGACTAAAGTGGACAGAGAATAGTGGAAAGATAGTGGAAAGACTAAAGTAGACGGAGAATAGTGGAAAGACTAAAGTGGACGGACTTTAGTGGAAAGACTATAGTGGAAAGACTGTAGTGGACAGAATAAAGTGGACATTATAGTGGAAAGACTAAAGTGGAAAGACTATAGTGGAAAGACTATAGTGGAAAAACTAAAGTGGACAGAGAATAGTGGAAGGACTAAATTGGACAGACTACAGTGGAAAGACTATAGTGGACAGAATAAAGTGGAGACTATGGTGGAAAGACTATAGACAGACTATAGACAGACTAGACAGACGAAAGACAGACTATAGTGGAAAGACTATAGTGGAAAGACTTTAGTGGACAGAAGAAAGGGGAGACTATAATGGAAAGACTAAAGTGAAAAGACTAAAGTGGACAGAGAATAGTGGAAAGACTAGTAGTGGACAGAATAAAGTGAAGACTATAGTGGAAAGACTAAAGTGGAAAGACTAAAGTAGACAGACTATAGTGGAAAGACTATAGTGGAAAGACTGTAGAGGACAGAATAAAGTGGAGACTATAGTGGAAAGACTAAAGTGGACAGAGAATAGTGGAAAGACTAAAGTGGACAGACTACTAAAGTGGACAGACTATAGTGGAAAGACTAAAGTGGAAAGACTAAAGTGGAAAGACTAAAGTGGAAAGACTAAAGTGGACAGACTATAGTGGAGAGACTATAGTGGAAAGACTGTAGTGGAAAGACTAAAGTGGACAGAGAATAGTGGAAAGATAGTGGAAAGACTAAAGTAGACGGAGAATAGTGGAAAGACTAAAGTGGACAGACTTTAGTGGAAAGACTATAGTGGAAAGACTGTAGTGGACAGAATAAAGTGGACATTATAGTGGAAAGACTAAAGTGGACAGACTATAGTGGAAAGACTGAAGTGGACAGACTAAAGTGGAAAAACTAAAGTGGAAAGACTAAAGTGGACAGAGAATAGTGGAAAGACTAAAGTGGACAGACTACTAAAGTGGACAGACTATAGTGGAAAGACTAAAGTGGAAAGACTAAAGTGGAAAGACTAAAGTGGAAAGACTAAAGTGGACAGACTTTAGTGGAAAGACTATAGTGGAAAGACTGTAGTGGACAGAATAAAGTGGAGAGTATAGTGGAAAGACTAAAGTGGACAGACTGTAGTGGAAAGACTAAAGTGGACAGACTAAAGTGGAAAGACTAAAGTGGAAAGTCTAAAGTGGACAGACTATAGTGGAAAGACTATAGTGGAAAGACTGTAGTGGACAGAATAAAGTGGAGAGTATAGTGGAAAGACTAAAGTGGACAGAGAATAGTGGAAAGACTAAAGTGGACAGACTATAGTGGAAAGACCATAGTGGAAAGACTGTAGTGGACAGAAGAAAGGGGAGACTATAATGGAAAGACTAAAGTGAAAAGACTAAAGTGGACAGAGAATAGTGGAAAGACTAGTAGTGGACAGAATAAAGTGAAGACTATAGTGGAAAGACTAAAGTGGAAAGACTAAAGTAGACAGACTATAGTGGAAAGACTATAGTGGAAAGACTGTAGAGGACAGAATAAAGTGGAGACTATAGTAGAAAGACTAAAGTGGAAAGACTAAAGTGGACAAAGAATAGTGGAAAGACTAAAGTGGAAAGACTGTAGTGGACAAAATAAAGTGGAGACTATAGTGGAAAGACTAAAGTGGAAAGACAAAAGTGGACAGACTATAGTGGAAAGACTGTAGTGGACAGAATAAAGTGGAGACTATAGTGGAAAGACTAAAGTGGAAAGACTAAAGTGGACAGAGAATAGTGGAAAGACTAAAGTTGACAGACTATAGTGGAAAGACTAAAGTGGAAAGACTAAAGTGGAAAGACTAAAGTGGAAAGACTAAAGTGGACAGACTATAGTTGAGAGACTATAGTGGAAATACTGTAGTGGAAAGACTAAAGTGGACAGAGAATAGTGGAAAGATAGTGGAAAGACTAAAGTAGACGGAGAATAGTGGAAAGACTAAAGTGGACAGACTTTAGTGGAAAGACTATAGTGGAAAGACTGTAGTGGACAGAATAAAGTGGACATTATAGTGGAAAGACTAAAGTGGAAAGACTAAAGTGGACAGACTATAGTGGAAAGACTGAAGTGGACAGACTATAGTTGAGAAACTAAAGTGGACAGAGAATAGTGGAAAGACTAAAGTGGACAGACTACTTTGGTGTACAGACTATAGTGGAAAGATTAAAGTTGACAGACTAAAGGGGAAAAACTAAAGTGGAAAGACTAAAGTCGACAGAGAATAGTGGAAAGACTATAGTGAAAAGACTGTAGTGGACAGAATGAAGTGGAGAGTATAGTGGAAAGACTAAAGGGACAGACTAAAGTGGAAAGACTAAAGTGGAAAGACTAAAGTGGACAGACTATAGTGGAAAGACTATAGTGGAAAGACTGTAGTGGACAGAATAAAGTGGAGAGTATAGTGGAAAGACTAAAGTGGACAGAGAATAGTGGAAAGACTAAAGTGGACAGACTTTAGTGGAAAGACTATAGTGGAAAGACTGTAGTGGACAGAATAAAGTGGAGATTATAGTGAAAAGACTAAAGTGGAAAGACTATAGTGGAAAGACTATAGTGGAAAAACTAAAGTGGACAGAGAATAGTGGAAGGACTAAATTGGACAGACTACAGTGGAAAGACTATAGTGGACAGAATAAAGTGGAGACTATGGTGGAAAGACTAAAGTGGAAAGACATAATTGGACAGACTATAGTGGAAAGACTAAAGTGGAAAGACCAAATTAAGACTGTAGTGGACAGAATAAAGTGGAGATTAGTATAGTGGAAAGACTAAAGTGGACAGAGAATAGTGGAAAGACTAAAGTGGACAGACTTTAGTGGAAAGACTATAGTGGAAAGACTGTAGTGGACAGAATAAAGTGGAGATTATAGTGGACAGAATAAAGTGGAGACTATAGTGGAAAGACTAAAGTGGAAAGACTAAAGTGGACAGAGAATAGTGGAAAGAGTAAAGTGGACAGACTACTAAAGTGGACAGACTATAGTAGAAAGACTAAAGTGGACAGACTAAAGTGGAAAGACTAAAGTGGAAAGACTAAAGTGGACAGAGAATAGTGGAAGGACTAAATTGGACAGACTACATTGGAAAGACTATAGTGGACAGAATAAAGTGGAGACTATGGTGGAAAGACTAAAGTGGAAAGAGAATAGTGGACAGGATAAAGTGGAGACTACAGTGGAAAGAATAAAGTGGAGAGTATAGTGGAAAGACTAAAGTGGACAGACTGTAGTGGAAAGACTAAAGTGGACAGACTAAAGTGAAAAGACTAAAGTGGACAGACTATAGTGGAAAGACGTTAGTGGAAAGACTGTAGTGGACAGAATAAAGTGGAGAGTATAGTGGAAAGACTAAAGTGGACAGAGAATAGTGGAAAGACTAAAGTGGACAGAGTATAGTGGAAAGACTATAGTGGAAAGACTTTAGTGGACAGAAGAAAGGGGAGACTATAATGGAAAGACTAAAGTGAAAAGACTAAAGTGGACAGAGAATAGTGGAAAGACTAGTAGTGGACAGAATAAAGTGAAGACTATAGTGGAAAGACTAAAGTGGAAAGACTAAAGTAGACAGACTATAGTGGAAAGACTATAGTGGAAAGACTGTAGAGGACAGAATAAAGTGGAGACTATAGTGGAAAGACTAAAGTGGAAAGACTAAAGTGGACAAAGAATAGTGGAAAGACTAAAGTGGAAAGACTGTAGTGGACAAAAAAAAGTGGAGACTATAGTGGAAAGACTAAAGTGGAAAGACTAAAGTGGACAGACTATAGTGGAAAGACTATAGTGGAAAGACTGTAGTGGACAGAATAAAGTGGAGACTATAGTGGAAAGACTAAAGTGGAAAGACTAAAGTGGACAGACTATAGTGGAAAGACTGAAGTGGAAAGACTCAGTGGACAGACTAAAGTGTACACACTGAAGGTGACATTATAAAGTGGAAAGACTAAAGTGGAAAGACTAAAGTGGACAGACGATAGTGGAAAGACTAAAGTGGACAGACAAAAGTGGAAAGATTAAAGTGGAAAGACTAAAGTGGACAGACTATAGTGGAAAGACTATAGTGGAAAGACTGTAGTGGACAGAATAAAGTGGAGACTATACTGGAAAGACTAAAGTGGAAAGACTAAAGTGGACAGAGAATAGTGGAAAGACTAAAGTGGACAGACTACTAAAGTGGACAGACTATAGTGGAAAGACTAAAGTGGACAGACTAAACTGGAAAGACTAAAGTGGAAAGACTAAAGTGGACAGACTTTAGTGGAAAGACTATAGTGGAAAGACTGTAGTGGACAGAATAAAGTGGAGATTATGGTGGAAAGACTAAAGTGGAAAGTGAATAGTGGACAGGATAAAGTGGAGACTACAGTGGAAAGAATAAAGTGGAGAGTATAGTGGAAAGACTAAAGTGGACAGAGAATAGTGGAAAGACTAAAGTGGACAGACTATAGTGGAAAGACTATAGTGGAAAGACTTTAGTGGACAGAAGAAAGGGGAGACTATAATGGAAAGACTAAAGTGAAAAGACTAAAGTGGACAGAGAATAGTGGAAAGACTAGTAGTGGACAGAATAAAGTGAAGACTATAGTGGAAAGACTAAAGTGGAAAGACTAAAGTAGACAGACTATAGTGGAAAGACTATAGTGGAAAGACTGTAGAGGACAGAATAAAGTGGAGACTATAGTGGAAAGACTAAAGTGGAAAGACTAAAGTGGACAAAGAATAGTGGAAAGACTAAAGTGGAAAGACTGTAGTGGACAAAATAAAGTGGAGACTATAGTGGAAAGACTAAAGTGGAAAGACTAAAGTGGACAGACTATAGTGGAAAGACTATAGTGGAAAGACTGTAGTGGACAGAATAAAGTGGAGACTATAGTGGAAAGACTAAAGTGGAAAGACTAAAGTGGACAGACCATAGTGGAAAGACTGAAGTGGAAAGACTGTAGTGGACAGAATAAAGTGGAGACTATACTGGAAAGACTAAAGTGGAAAGACTAAAGTGGACAGAGAATAGTGGAAAGACTAAAGTGGACAGACGACTAAAGTGGACAGACGATAGTGGAAAGACTAAAGTGGACAGACAAAAGTGGAAAGATTAAAGTGGAAAGACTAAAGTGGACAGACTATAGTGGAAAGACTATAGTGGAAAGACTGTAGTGGACAGAATAAAGTGGAGACTATACTGGAAAGACTAAAGTGGAAAGACTAAAGTGGACAGAGAATAGTGGAAAGACTAAAGTGGACAGACTACTAAAGTGGACAGACTATAGTGGAAAGGCTAAAGTGGACAGACTAAAGTGGAAAGACTAAAGTGGAAAGACTAAAGTGGACAGACTTTAGTGGAAAGACTATAGTGGAAAGACTGTAGTGGACAGAATAAAGTGGAGATTATGGTGGAAAGACTAAAGTGGAAAGAGAATAGTGGACAGGATAAAGTGGAGACTACAGTGGAAAGAATAAAGTGCAGAGTATAGTGGAAAGACTAAAGTGGACAGACTGTAGTGGAAAGACTAAAGTGGACAGACTAAAGTGAAAAGACTAAAGTGGACAGACTATAGTGGAAAGACGATAGTGGAAAGACTGTAGTGGACAGAATAAAGTGGAGAGTATAGTGGAAAGACTAAAGTGGACAGAGAATAGTGGAAAGACTAAAGTGGACAGACTATAGTGGAAAGACTATAGTGGAAAGACTTCAGTGGACAGAAGAAAGGGGAGACTATAATGGAAAGACTAAAGTGAAAAGACTAAAGTGGACAGAGAATAGTAGAAAGACTAGTAGTGGACAGAATAAAGTGAAGACTATAGTGGAAAGAGTAAAGTGGAAAGACTAAAGTAGACAGACTATAGTGGAAAGACTATAGTGGAAAGACTTTAGAGGACAGAATAAAGTGGAGACTATAGTGGAAGGACTAAAGTGGAAAGACTAAAGTGGACAAAGAATAGTGGAAAGACTAAAGTGGAAAGACTGTAGTGGACAAAATAAAGTGGAGACTATAGTGGAAAGACTAAAGTGGAAAGACTAAAGTGGACAGACTATAGTGGAAAGACTATAGTGGAAAGACTGTAGTGGACAGAATAAAGTGGAGACTATAGTGGAAAGACTAAAGTGGAAAGACTAAAGTGGACAGACTATAGTGGAAAGGCTAAAGTGGAAAGACTAAAGTGGACAGACGATAGTGGAAAGACTAAAGTGGACAGACTAAAGTGGAAAGATTAAAGTGGAAAGACTAAAGTGGACAGACTATAGTGGAAAGACTATAGTGGAAAGACTGTAGTGGACAGAATAAAGTGGAGACTATACTGGAAAGACTAAAGTGAACAAAGAATAGTGGAAAGACTAAAGTGGAAAGACTGTAGTGGACAAAATAAAGTGGAGACTATAGTGGAAAGACTAAAGTGGAAAGACTAAAGTGGACAGAGAATAGTGGAAAGACTAAAGTGGACAGACTACTAAAGTGGACAGACTATAGTGGAAAGACTAAAGTGGAAAGACTAAAGTGGAAAGACTAAAGTGGAAAGACTAAAGTGGACAGACTATAGTGGAGAGACTATAGTGGAAAGACTAAAGTGGACAGAGAATAGTGGAAAGATAGTGGAAAGACTAAAGTAGACGGAGAATAGTGGAAAGACTAAAGTGGACAGACTACTAAAGTGGACAGACTATAGTGGAAAGACTAAAGTGGAAAGACTAAAGTGGAAAGACTAAAGTGAACAGACTATAGTGGAAAGACTATAGTGGAACGACTGTAGTGGACAGAATAAAGTGGAGACTATAGTTCAAAGACTAAATTGGAAAGACTAAAGTGGACAGAGAATAGTGGAAAGACTAAAGTGGACAGACTACTAAAGTGGACAGACTATAGTGGAAAGACTAAAGTGGAAAGACTAAAGTGGAAAGACTAAAGTGGAAAGACTAAAGTGGACAGACTATAGTGGAAAGACTATAGTGGAAAGACTAAAGTGGACAGAGAATAGTGGAAAGATAGTGGAAAGACTAAAGTAGACAGAGAATAGTGGAAAGACTAAAGTGGACAGACTACTAAAGTGGACAGACTATAGTGGAAAGACTAAAGTGGAAAGACTATAGTGGAAAGACTGAAGTGGACAGACTAAAGTGGAAAAACTAAAGTGGAAAGACTAAAGTGGACAGAGAATAGTGGAAAGACTAAAGTGGACAGACTACTAAAGTGGACAGACTATAGTGGAAAGACTAAATTGGACAGACTAAAGTGGAAAGACTAAATTGGAAAGACTAAAGTGGACAGACTTTAGTGGAAAGACTATAGTGGAAAGACTGTAGTGGACAGAATTCAGTGGAGATTATAGTGGAAAGACTAAATTGGACAGACTACAGTGGAAAGACTATAGTGGACAGAATAAAGTGGAGACTATGGTGGAAAGACTAAAGTGGAAAGAGAATAGTGGACAGGATAAAGTGGAGACTATAGTGGAAAGACTAAAGTGGAAAGACTAAAGTGGACAGACTATAGTGGAAAGACTGAAGTGAAAAGACTAAAGTGGACAGAGAATAGTGGAAAGACTAGTAGTGGACAGAATAAAGTGAAGACTATAGTGGAAAGAGTAAAGTGGAAAGACTAAAGTAGACATACTATAGTGGAAAGACTATAGTGGAAAGACTGTAGAGGACAAAATAAAGTGGAGACTATAGTGGAAGGACTAAAGTGGAAAGACTAAAGTGGACAAAGAATAGTGGAAAGACTAAAGTGGAAAGACTGTAGTGGACAAAATAAAGTGGAGACTATAGTGGAGAGACTATAGTGGACAGACTAAAGTGGAAAGATTGAAATGGAAAGACTAAAGAGGACAGACTATAGTGGAAAGACTATAGTGGACAGAGAATAGTGGAAATACTAAAGTGGACAGACTGTAGTGGAAAGACTAAAGTGGACAGACTAAAGTGGAAAGACTAAAGTGGAAAGAGAATAGTGGACAGGATAAAGTGGAGACTATAGTGGAAAGACTAAAGTGGAAAGACTAAAGTGGACAGACTATAGTGGAAAGACTGAAGTGGAAAGACTCAGTGGAAAGATTAAAGTGGACAGACTATAGTGCAAAGAATAAAGTGGACAGACTAAAGTGGAAAGATTGAAGTGGAAAGACTAAAGAGGACAGACTATAGTGGAAAGACTATAGTGGACAGAGAATAGTGGAAATACTAAAGTGGACAGACTGTAGTGGAAAGACTAAAGTGGACAGACTAAAGTGGAAAGACTAAAGTGGAAAGACTAAAGTGGACAGACTATAGTGGAAAGACTATAGTGGAAAGACTGTAGTGGACAGAATAAAGTGGAGAGTATAGTGGAAAGACTAAAGTGGACAGACTGTAGTGGAAAGACTAAATTGGACAGACTAAAGTGGAAAGACTAAAGTGGAAAGACTAAAGTGGACAGACTATAGTGGAAAGACTATAGTGGAAAGACTGTAGTGGACAGAATAAAGTGGAGAGTATAGTGGAAAGACTAAAGTGGACAGAGAATAGTGGAAAGACTAAAGTGGACAGACTACTAAAGTGGACAGACTATAGTGGAAAGACTAAAGTGGAAAGACTAAAGTGGAAAGACTAAAGTGGAAAGACTAAAGTGGACAGACTATAGTGGAGAGACTATAGTGGAAAGACTGTAGTGGAAAGACTAAAGTGGACAGAGAATAGTGGAAAGATAGTGGAAAGACTAAAGTAGACGGAGAATAGTGGAAAGACTAAAGTGGACAGACTTTAGTGGAAAGACTATAGTGGAAAGACTGTAGTGGACAGAATAAAGTGGACATTATAGTGGAAAGACTAAAGTGGACAGACTATAGTGGAAAGACTGAAGTGGACAGACTAAAGTGGAAAAACTAAAGTGGAAAGACTAAAGTGGACAGAGAATAGTGGAAAGACTAAAGTGGACAGACTACTATGGTGGACAGACTATAGTGGAAAGACTAAAGTGGACAGAGAATAGTGGAAAGACTATAGTGGAAAGACTGTAGTGGACAGAATGAAGTGGAGAGTATAGTGGAAAGACTAAAGGGACAGACTAAAGTGGAAAGACTAAAGTGAAAGACTAAAGTGGACAGACTATAGTGGAAAGACTATAGTGGAAAGACTGTAGTGGACAGAATAAAGTGGAGAGTATAGTGGAAAGACTAAAGTGGACAGAGAATAGTGGAAAAACTAAAGTGGACAGACTGTAGTGGAAAGACTATAGTGGAAAGACTGTAGTGGACAGAATAAAGTGGAGATTATAGTGAAAAGACTAAAGTGGAAAGACTATAGTGAAAAGACTATAGTGGAAAAACTAAAATGGACAGAGAATAGTGGAAGGACTAAATTGGACAGACTACAGTGGAAAGACTATAGTGGACAGAATAAAGTGGAGACTATGGTGGAAAGACTAAAGTGGAAAGAGAATAGTGGACAGAATAAAGTGGAGACTATAGTGGAAAGACTAAAGTGGAAAGACCAAATTAAGACTGTAGTGGACAGAATAAAGTGGAGATTAGTATAGTGGAAAGACTAAAGTGGACAGAGAATAGTGGAAAGACTAAAGTGGACCGACTTTAGTGGAAAGACTATAGTGGAAAGACTGTAGTGGACAGAATAAAGTGGAGATTATAGTGGACAGAATAAAGTGGAGACTATAGTGGAAAGACTAAAGTGGAAAGACTAAAGTGGACAGAAAATAGTGGAAAGACTAAAGTGGACAGACTACTAAAGTGGACAGACTATAGTAGAAAGACTAAAGTGGACAGACTAAAGTGGAAAGACTAAAGTGGAAAGACTAAAGTGGACAGACTATAGTGGAAAGACTATAGTGGAAAGACTGTAGTGGACAGAATAAAGTGGAGAGTATAGTGGAAAGACTAAAGTGGACAGAGAATAGTGGAAAGACTAAAGTGGACAGACTTTAGTGGAAAGACTATAGTGGAAAGACTGTAGTGGACAGAATAAAGTGGAGATTATAGTGGAAAGACTAAAGTGGAAAGACTAAAGTGGACAGACTATAGTTGAAAGACTGTAGTGGACAGACTACAGTGGAAAGACTATAGTGGACAGAATAAAGTGGAGACTATGGTGGAAAGACTAAAGTGGAAAGAGAATAGTGGACAGGATAAAGTGGAGACTATAGTGGAAAGAATAAAGTGGAAAGACTAAAGTTGACAGACTATAGTGGAAAGACTGAAGTGGAAAGACTCAGTGGAAAGATTAAAGTGGACAGACTATAGTGGAAAGAATAAAGTGGACAGACTAAAGTGGAAAGATTGAAGTTGAAAGACTAAAGAGGACAGACTATAGTGGAAAGACTATAGTGGACAGAGAATAGTGGAAATACTAAAGTGGACGGACTGTAGTGGAAAGACTAAAGTGGACAGACGAAAGTGGAAAGACTAAAGTGGAAAGACTAAAGTGGACAGACTATAGTGGAAAGACTATAGTGGAAAGACTGTAGTGGACAGAATAAAGTGGAGAGTATAGTGGAAAGACTAAAGTGGACAGACTGTAGTGGAAAGACTAAAGTGGACAGACTAAAGTGGAAAGACTAAAGTGGAAAGACTATAGAGGACAGACTATAGTGGAAAGACTATAGTGGAAAGACTGTAGTGGACAGAATAAAGTGGAGAGTATAGTGGAAAGATAAAGTGGACAGAGAATAGTGGAAAGACTAAAGTGGACAGACTATAGTGGAAAGACTATAGTGGAAAGACTGTAGTGGACAGAAGAAAGGGAAGACTATAATGGAAAGACTAAAGTGAAAAGACTAAAGTGGACAGAGAATAGTGGAAAGACTAGTAGTGGACAGAATAAAGTGAAGACCATAGTGGAAAGACTAAAGTGGAAAGACTAAAGTAGACAGACTATAGTGGAAAGACTATAGTGGAAAGACTGTAGAGGACAGAATAAAGTGGAGACTATAGTGGAAAGACTAAAGTGGAAAGACTAAAGTGGACAAAGAATAGTGGAAAGACTAAAGTGGAAAGACTGTAGTGGTCAAAATAAAGTGGAGACTATAGTGGAAAGACTAAAGTGGAAAGACTAAAGTGGACAGACTATAGTGGAAAGACTATAGTGGAAAGACTGTAGTGGACAGAATAAAGTGGAGACTATAGTGGAAAGACTAAAGTGGAAAGACTAAAGTGGACAGACTATAGTGGAAAGACTGAAGTGGAAAGACTCAGTGGACAGACTAAAGTGTACACACTAAAGTGGACAGAATAAAGTGGAAAGACTAAAGTGGAAAGACTAAAGTGGACAGACTATAGTGGAAAGACTAAAGTGGACAGACTAAAGTGGAAAGATTAAAGTGGAAAGACTAAAGTGGACAGACTATAGTGGAAAGACTATAGTGGAAAGACTGTAGTGGACAGAATAAAGTGGAGACTATACTGGAAAGACTAAAGTGGAAAGACTAAAGTGGACAGAGAATAGTGCAAAGACTAAAGTGGACAGACTACTAAAGTGGACAGACTATAGTGGAAAGACTAAAGTGGACAGACTAAAGTGGAAAGACTAAAGTGGAAATACTAAAGTGGACAGACTATAGTGGAAAGACTGAAGTGGAAAGACTCAGTGGAAAGATTAAAGTGGACAGACTATAGTGGAAAGAATAAAGTGGACAGACTAAAGTGGAAAGATTGAAGTTGAAAGACTAAAGAGGACAGACTATAGTGGAAAGACTATAGTGGACAGAGAATAGTGGAAATACTAAAGTGGACAGACTGTAGTGGAAAGACTAAAGTGGACAGACTAAAGTGGAAAGACTAAAGTGGAAAGACTAAAGTGGACAGACTATAGTGGAAAGACTATAGTGGAAAGATTGTAGTTGACAGAATAAAGTGGAGAGTATAGTGGAAAGACTAAAGTGGAAAGACTAAAGTGGACAGACTATAGTGGAAAGACTGAAGTGGAAAGACTCAGTGGAAAGATTAAAGTGGACAGACTATAGTGGAAAGAATAAAGTGGACAGACTGAAGTGGAAAGATTGAAGTGGAAAGACTAAAGAGGACAGACTATAGTGGAAAGACTATAGTGGACAGAGAATAGTGGAAATACTAAAGTGGACAGACTGTAGTGGAAAGACTAAAGTGGAAAGACTAAAGTTGAAGGACTAAAGTGGAAAGACTAAAGTGGACAGACTATAGTGGAAAGACTATAGTGGAAAGACTGTAGTGGACAAAATAAAGTGGAGAGTATAGTGGAAAGACTAAAGTGGACAGAGAATAGTGGAAAGACTAAAGTGGACAGACTATAGTGGAAAGACTATAGTGAAAAGACTAAAGTGAAAGACTAAAGTAGACAGACTATAGTGGAAAGACTATAGTGGAAAGACTGTAGAGGACAGAATAAAGTGGAGACTATAGTGGAAAGACTAAAGTGGACAAAGAATAGTGGAAAGACTAAAGTGGAAAGACTGTAGTGGACAAAATAAAGTGGAGACTATAGTGGAAAGACTAAAGTGGAAAGACTAAAGTGGACAGACTATAGTGGAAAGACTATAGTGGAACGACTATAGTGGACAGAATAAAGTGGAGACTATAGTTCAAAGACTAAAGTGGAAAGACTAAAGTGGACAGAGAATAGTGGAAAGACTAAAGTGGAGAGACTACTAAAGTGGACAGACTATAGTGGAAAGACTAAAGTGGAAAGACTAAAGTGGAAAGACTAAAGTGGACAGACTATAGTGGAAAGACTGAAGTGGACAGACTAAAGTGGAAAAACTAAAGTGGAAAGACTAAAGTGGACAGAGAATAGTGGAAAGACTAAAGTGGACAGACTACTATGGTGGACAGACTATAGTGGAAAGACGAAAGTGGACAGAGAATAGTGGAAAGACTATAGTGGAAAGACTGTAGTGGACAGAATGAAGTGGAGAGTATAGTGGAAAGACTAAAGGGACAGACTAAAGTGGAAAGACTAAAGTGGAAAGACTAAAGTGGACAGACTATAGTGGAAAGACTATAGTGGAAAGACTGTAGTGGACAGAATAAAGTGGAGAGTATAGTGGAAAGACTAAAGTGGACAGAGAATAGTGGAAAAACTAAAGTGGACAGACTTTAGTGGAAAGACTATAGTGGAAAGACTGTAGTGGACATAATAAAGTGGAGATTATAGTGAAAAGACTAAAGTGGAGAGACTATAGTGAAAAGACTATAGTGGAAAAACTAAAATGGACAGAGAATAGTGGAAGGACTAAATTGGACAGACTACAGTGGAAAGACTATAGTGGACAGAATAAAGTGGAGACTATGGTGGAAAGACTAAAGTGGAAAGAGAATAGTGGACAGAATAAAGTGGAGACTATAGTGGAAAGACTAAAGTGGAAAGACATAAATGGACAGACTATAGTGGAAAGACTAAAGTGGAAAGACCAAATTAAGACTGTAGTGGACAGAATAAAGTGGAGATTAGTATAGTGGAAAGACTAAAGTGGACAGAGAATAGTGGAAAGACTAAAGTGGACCGACTTTAGTGGAAAGACTATAGTGGAAAGACTGTAGTGGACAGAATAAAGTGGAGATTATAGTGGACAGAATAAAGTGGAGACTATAGTGGAAAGAGTACAGTGGAAAGACTAAAGTGGACAGAGAATAGTGGAAAGACTAAAGTGGAGAGACTACTAAAGTGGACAGACTATAGTGGAAAGACTAAAGTGGAAAGACTAAAGTGGAAAGACTAAAGTGGACAGACTATAGTGGAAAGACTGAAGTGGACAGACTAAAGTGGAAAAACTAAAGTGGAAAGACTAAAGTGGACAGAGAATAGTGGAAAGACTAAAGTGGACAGACTACTATGGTGGACAGACTATAGTGGAAAGACGAAAGTGGACAGAGAATAGTGGAAAGACTATAGTGGAAAGACTGTAGTGGACAGAATGAAGTGGAGAGTATAGTGGAAAGACTAAAGGGACAGACTAAAGTGGAAAGACTAAAGTGGAAAGACTAAAGTGGACAGACTATAGTGGAAAGACTATAGTGGAAAGACTGTAGTGGACAGAATAAAGTGGAGAGTATAGTGGAAAGACTAAAGTGGACATAGAATAGTGGAAAAACTAAAGTGGACAGACTGTAGTGGACTGTAGAATAGTGGACTGTAAGTGGAGATTATAGTGAAAAGACTAAAGTGGAGAGACTATAGTGAAAAGACTATAGTGGAAAAACTAAAATGGACAGAGAATAGTGGAAGGACTAAATTGGACAGACTACAGTGGAAAGACTATAGTGGACAGAATAAAGTGGAGACTATGGTGGAAAGACTAAAGTGGAAAGAGAATAGTGGACAGAATAAAGTGGAGACTATAGTGGAAAGACTAAAGTGGAAAGACATAAGTGGACAGACTATAGTGGAAAGACTAAAGTGGAAAGACCAAATTAAG
Source organism: Branchinecta sandiegonensis (assembly GCA_030848855.1). Lineage (NCBI taxonomy): Eukaryota > Metazoa > Arthropoda > Branchiopoda > Anostraca > Branchinectidae > Branchinecta > Branchinecta sandiegonensis. The sequence continues at coordinate 399,676 of JAUPMV010000036.1, read as the reverse complement.
ACTGTAGTGGACAGAATAAAGTGGAGATTAGTATAGTGGAAAGACTAAAGTGGACAGAGAATAGTGGAAAGACTAAAGTGGACCGACTTTAGTGGAAAGACTATAGTGGAAAGACTGTAGTGGACAGAATAAAGTGGAGATTATAGTGGACAGAATAAAGTGGAGACTATAGTGGAAAGACTAAAGTGGAAAGACTAAAGTGGACAGAGAATAGTGGAAAGACTAAAGTGGACAGACTACTAAAGTGGACAGACTATAGTAGAAAGACTAAAGTGGACAGACTAAAGTGGAAAGACTAAAGTGGAAAGACTAAAGTGGACAGACTATAGTGGAAAGACTATAGTGGAAAGACTGTAGTGGACAGAATAAAGTGGAGAGTATAGTGGAAAGACTAAAGTGGACAGAGAATAGTGGAAAGACTAAAGTGGAAAGACTTTAGTGGAAAGACTATAGTGGAAAGACTGTAGTGGACAGAATAAAGTGGAGATTATAGTGGAAAGACTAAAGTGGAAAGACTAAAGTGGACAGACTATAGTGGAAAGACTGTAGTGGACAGAATAAAGTGGAGATTATAGTGGAAAGACTAAAGTGGAAAGACTAAAGTGGAAAGACTAAAGTAGACAGACTATAGTGGAAAGATTATAGTGGAAAGACTGTAGAGGACAGAATAAAGTGGAGACTATAGTGGAAAGACTAAAGTGGACAAAGAATAGTGGAAAGACTAAAGTGGAAAGACTGTAGTGGACAAAATAAAGTGGAGACTATAGTGGAAAGACTAAAGTGGAAAGACTAAAGTGGACAGACTATAGTGGAAAGACTATAGTGGAAAGACTGTAGTGGACAGAATAAAGTGGAGACTATAGTGGAAAGACTAAAGTGGAAAGACTAAAGTGGACAGACTATAGTGGAAAGACTGTAGTGGAAAGACTCAGTGGACAGACTAAAGTGTACACACTGAAGTGGACAGAATAAAGTGGAAAGACTAAAGTGGAACGACTAAAGTGGACAGACGATAGTGGAAAGACTAAAGTGGACAGACTAAAGTGGAAAGATTAAAGTGGAAAGACTAAAGTGGACAGACTATAGTGGAAAGACTATAGTGGAAAGACTGTAGTGGACAGAATAAAGTGGAGACTATACTGGAAAGACTAAAGTGGAAAGACTAAAGTGGACAGAGAATAGTGGAAAGACTGAAGTGGACAGACTACTAAAGTGAACAGACTATAGTGGAAAGACTAAAGTGGACAGACTAAAGTGGAAAGACTAAAGTGGACAGACTAAAGTGGACAGACTTTAGTGGAAAGACTATAGTGGAAAGACTGTAGTGGACAGAATAAGGTGGAGATTATAGTGGAAAGACTAAAGTGGAAAGACTATAGAGGAATGACTATAGTGGAAAAACTAAAGTGGACAGAGAATAGTGGAAGGACTAAATTGGACAGACTACAGTGGAAAGACTATAGTGGACAGAATAAAGTGGAGACTATGGTGGAAAGACTAAAGTGGAAAGAGAATAGTGGACAGGATAAAGTGGAGACTATAGTGGAAAGAATAAAGTGGAAAGACTAAAGTGGACAGACTATAGTGGAAAGACTGAAGTGGAAAGACTCAGTGGAAAGATTAAAGTGGACAGACTATAGTGGAAAGAATAAAGTGGACAGACTAAAGTGGAAAGATTGAAGTTGAAAGACTAAAGAGGACAGACTATAGTGGAAAGACTATAGTGGACAGAGAATAGTGGAAATACTAAAGTGGACAGACTGTAGTGGAAAGACTAAAGTGGACAGACTAAAGTGGAAAGACTAAAGTGGAAAGACTAAAGTGGACAGACTATAGTGGAAAGACTATAGTGGAAAGACTGTAGTGGACAGAATAAAGTGGAGAGTATAGTGGAAAGACTAAAGTGGACAGACTGTAGTGGAAAGACTAAAGTGGACAGACTAAAGTGGAAAGACTAAAGTGGAAAGACTAAAGTGGACAGAGAATAGTGGAAAGACTAGTAGTGGACAGAATAAAGTGAAGACTATAGTGGAAAGACTAAAGTGGAAAGACTAAAGTAGAGAGACTATAGTGGAAAGACTATAGTGGAAAGACTGTAGAGGACAGATAAAGTGGAGACTATAGTGGAAAGACTAAAGTGGAAAGACTAAAGTGGACAAAGAATAGTGGAAAGACTAAAGTGGAAAGACTGTAGTGGACAAAATAAAGTGGAGACTATAGTGGAAAGACTAAAGTGGAAAGACTAAAGTGGACAGACTATAGTGGAAAGACTATAGTGGAAAGACTGTAGTGGACAGAATAAAGTGGAGACTATAGTGGAAAGACTATAGTGGAAAGACTAAAGTGGAAAGACTAAAGTGGAAAGACTAAAGTGGACAGACTATAGTGGAAAGACTAAAGTGGACAGACTAAAGTGGAAAGATTAAAGTGGAAAGACTAAAGTGGACAGACTATAGTGGAAAGACTATAGTGGAAAGACTGTAGTGGACAGAATAAAGTGGAGACTATACTGGAAAGACTAAAGTGGAAAGACTAAAGTGGACAGAGAATAGTGCAAAGACTAAAGTGGACAGACTACTAAAGTGGACACACTATAGTGGAAAGACTAAAGTGGACAGACTAAAGTGGAAAGACTAAAGTGGAAAGACTAAAGTGGACAGACTATAGTGGAAAGACTGAAGTGGAAAGACTCAGTGGAAAGATTAAAGTGGACAGACTATAGTGGAAAGAATAAAGTGGACAGACTAAAGTGGAAAGATTGAAGTGGAAAGACTAAAGAGGACAGACTATAGTGGAAAGACTATAGTGGACAGAGAATAGTGGAAATACTAAAGTGGACAGACTGTAGTGGAAAGACTAAAGTGGACAGACTAAAGTGGAAAGACTAAAGTGGAAAGACTAAAGTGGACAGACTATAGTGGAAAGACTATAGTGGAAAGACTGTAGTGGACAGAATAAAGTAGAGAGTATAGTGGAAAGACTAAAGTGGACAGACTGTAGTGGAAAGACTAAAGTGGACAGACTAAAGTGGAAAGACTAAAGTGGAAAGACGATAGAGGACAGACTATAGTGGAAAGACTATAGTGGAAAGACTGTAGTGGACAGAATAAAGTGGAGAGTATAGTGGAAAGACTAAAGTGGACAGAGAATAGTGGAAAGACTAAAGTGGACAGACTATAGTGGAAAGACTATAGTGGAAAGACTGTAGTGGACAGAAGAAAGGGAAGGCTATAATGGAAAGACTAAAGTGAAAAGACTAAAGTGGACAGAGAATAGTGGAAAGACTAGTAGTGGACAGAATAAAGTGAAGACTATAGTGGAAAGACTAAAGTGGAAAGACTAAAGTAGACAGACTATAGTGGAAAGACTATAGTGGAAAGACTGTAGAGGACAGATAAAGTGGAGACTATAGTGGAAAGACTAAAGTGGAAAGACTAAAGTGGACAAAGAATAGTGGAAAGACTAAAGTGGAAAGACTGTAGTGGACAAAATAAAGTGGAGACTATAGTGGAAAGACTAAAGTGGAAAGACTAAAGTGGACAGACTATAGTGGAAAGACTATAGTGGAAAGACTGTAGTGGACAGAATAAAGTGGAGACTATAGTGGAAAGACTGAAGTGGAAAGACTCAGTGGACAGACTAAAGTGTACACACTAAAGTGGACAGAATAAAGTGGAAAGACTAAAGTGGAAAGACTAAAGTGGACAGACTATAGTGGAAAGACTAAAGTGGACAGACTAAAGTGGAAAGATTAAAGTGGAAAGACTAAAGTGGACAGACTATAGTGGAAAGACTATAGTGGAAAGACTGTAGTGGACAGAATAAAGTGGAGACTATACTGGAAAGACTAAAGTGGAAAGACTAAAGTGGACAGAGAATAGTGCAAAGACTAAAGTGGACAGACTACTAAAGTGGACACACTATAGTGGAAAGACTAAAGTGGACAGACTAAAGTGGAAAGACTAAAGTGGAAAGACTAAAGTGGACAGACTATAGTGGAAAGACTGAAGTGGAAAGACTCAGTGGAAAGATTAAAGTGGACAGACTATAGTGGAAAGAATAAAGTGGACAGACTAAAGTGGAAAGATTGAAGTGGAAAGACTAAAGAGGACAGACTATAGTGGAAAGACTATAGTGGACAGAGAATAGTGGAAATACTAAAGTGGACAGACTGTAGTGGAAAGACTAAAGTGGACAGACTAAAGTGGAACGACTAAAGTGGAAAGACTAAAGTGGACAGACTATAGTGGAAAGACTATAGTGGAAAGACTGTAGTGGACAGAATAAAGTGGAGAGTATAGTGGAAAGACTAAAGTGGACAGACTGTAGTGGAAAGACTAAAGTGGACAGACTAAAGTGGAAAGACTAAAGTGGAAAGACGATAGAGGACAGACTATAGTGGAAAGACTATAGTGGAAAGACTGTAGTGGACAGAATAAAGTGGAGAGTATAGTGGAAAGACTAAAGTGGACAGAGAATAGTGGAAAGACTAAAGTGGACAGACTATAGTGGAAAGACTATAGTGGAAAGACTGTAGTGGACAGAAGAAAGGGAAGGCTATAATGGAAAGACTAAAGTGAAAAGACTAAAGTGGACAGAGAATAGTGGAAAGACTAGTAGTGGACAGAATAAAGTGAAGACTATAGTGGAAAGACTAAAGTGGAAAGACTAAAGTAGACAGACTATAGTGGAAAGACTATAGTGGAAAGACTGTAGAGGACAGAATAAAGTGGAGACTATAGTGGAAAGACTAAAGTGGAAAGACTAAAGTGGACAAAGAATAGTGGAAAGACTAAAGTGGAAAGACTGTAGTGGACAAAATAAAGTGGAGACTATAGTGGAAAGACTAAAGTGGAAAGACTAAAGTGGACAGACTATAGTGGAAAGACTATAGTGGAAAGACTGTAGTGGACAGAATAAAGTGAAGACTATAGTGGAAAGACTAAAGTGGAAAGACTAAAGTGGACAGACTATAGTGGAAAGACTGAAGTGGAAAGACTCAGTGGACAGACTAAAGTGTACACACTAAAGTGGACAGAATAAAGTGGAAAGACTAAAGTGGACAGACTAAAGCGGAAAGACTAAAGTGGAAAGACTAAAGTGGACAGAGAATAGTGGAAAGACTAAAGTGGACAGACTATAGTGGAAAGACTATAGTGGAAAGACTGTAGTGGACAGAAGAAAGGGGAGACTATAATGGAAAGACTAAAGTGAAAAGACTAAAGTGGACAGAGAATGGTGGAAAGACTAGTAGTGGACAGAATAAAGTGAAGACTATAGTGGAAAGACTAAAGTAGACAGACTATAGTGGAAAGACTATAGTGGAAAGACTGTAGTGGAAAGAATAAAGTGGAGAGTATAGTGGAAAGACTAAAGTGGACAGAGAATAGTGGAAAGACTAAAGTGGACAGACTATAGTGGAAAGACTATAGTGGAAAGACTGTAGTGGACAGAATAAAGTGGAGACTATAGTGGAAAGACTAAAGTGGAAAGACTAGGACAGAGAATAGTGGAAAGACTAAAGTGGACAGACTACTAAAGTGGACAGACTATAGTGGAAAGACTAAAGTGGAAAGACTAAAGTGGAAAGACTAAAGTGGAAAGACTAAAGTGGACAGACTATAGTGGAGAGACTATAGTGGAAAGACTGTAGCGGAAAGACTAAAGTGGACAGAGAATAGTGGAAAGATAGTGGAAAGACTAAAGTAGACGGAGAATAGTGGAAAGACTAAAGTGGACAGACTTTAGTGGAAAGACTAAAGTGGAAAGACTAAAGTGGAAAGACTAAAGTGGAAAGACTAAAGTGGACAGACTATAGTGGAAAGACTATAGTGGAAAGACTGTAGTGGACAGAATAAAGTGGAGACTATAGTGGAAAGACTAAGGTGGAAAGACTAAAGTGGACAGAGAATAGTGGAAAGACTAAAGTGGACAGACTACTAAAGTGGACAGACTATAGTGGAAAGACTAAAGTGGAAAGACTAAAGTGGAAAGACTAAAGTGGAAAGACTAAAGTGGACAGACTATAGTGGAGAGACTATAGTGGAAAGACTGTAGTGGAAAGACTAAAGTGGACAGAGAATAGTGGAAAGATAGTGGAAAGACTAAAGTAGACGGAGAATAGTGGAAAGACTAAATTGGACAGACTTTAGTGGAAAGACTATAGTGGAAAGACTGTAGTGGACAGAATAAAGTCGACATTATAGTGGAAAGACTAAAGTGGACAGACTATAGTGGAAAGACTGAAGTGGACAGACTAAAGTGGAAAAACTAAAGTGGAAAGACTAAAGTGGACAGAGAATAGTGGAAAGACTAAAGTGGACAGACTACTATGGTGGACAGACTACAGTGGAAAGACTAAAGTGGACAGAAAATAGTGGAAAGACTATAGTGGAAAGACTGTAGTGGAGAGAATGAAGTGGAGAGTATAGTGGAAAGACTAAAGGGACAGACTAAAGTGGAAAGACTAAAGTGGAAAGACTAAAGTGGACAGACTATAGTGGAAAGACTATAGTGGAAAGACTGTAGTGGAAAGACTGTAGTGGACAGAATAAAGTGGAGAGTATAGTGGAAAGACTAAAGTGGACAGAGAATAGTGGAAAAACTAAAGTGGACAGACTTTAGTGGAAAGACTGTAGTGGACAGAATAAAGTGGAGATTATAGTGAAAAGACTAAAGTGGAAAGACTATAGTGAAAAGACTTTAGTGGAAAAACTAAAGTGGACAGAGAATAGTGGAAGGACTAAATTGGACAGACTACAGTGGAAAGACTATAGTGGACAGAATGAAGTGGAGACTATGGTGGAAAGACTAAAGTGGAAAGAGAATAGTGGACAGAATAAAGTGGAGACTATAGTGGAAAGACTAAAGTGGAAAGACATAAGTGGACAGACTATAGTGGAAAGACTAAAGTGGAAAGACCAAATTCAGACAGTAGTGGACAGAATAAAGTGGAGATTAGTATAGTGGAAAGACTAAAGTGGACAGAGAATAGTGGAAAGACTAAAGTGGACCGACTTTAGTGGAAAGACTATAGTGGAAAGACTGTAGTGGAAAGAATAAAGTGGAGATTATAGTGGACAGAATAAAGTGGAGACTATAGTGGAAAGACTAAAGTGGAAAGACTAAAGTGGACAGAGAATAGTGGAAAGACTAAAGGGGACAGACTAAAGTGGAAAGACTAAAGTGGAAAGACTATAGAGGACATACTATAGTGGAAAGACTATAGTGGAAAGACTGTAGTGGACAGAATAAAGTGGAGAGTATAGTGGAAAGACTAAAGTGGACAGAGAATAGTGGAAAGACTAAAGTGGACAGACTATAGTGGAAAGACTATAGTGGAAAGACTGTAGTGGACAGAAGAAAGGGAAGACTATAATGGAAAGACTAAAGTGAAAAGACTAAAGTGGACAGAGAATAGTGGAAAGACTAGTAGTGGACAGAATAAAGTGAAGACTATAGTGGAAAGACTAAAGTGGAAAGACTAAAGTAGACAGACTATAGTGGAAAGACTATAGTGGAAAGACTGTAGAGGACAGAATAAAGTGGAGACTATAGTGGAAAGACTAAAGTGGAAAGACTAAAGTGGACAAAGAATAGTGGAAAGACTAAAGTGGAAAGACTGTAGTGGACAAAATAAAGTGGAGACTATAGTGGAAAGACTAAAGTGGAAAGACTAAAGTGGACAGACTATAGTGGAAAGACTATAGTGGAAAGACTGTAGTGGACAGAATAAAGTGGAGACTATAGTGGAAAGACTAAAGTGGAAAGACTAAAGTGGACAGACTATAGTGGAAAGACTGAAGTGGAAAGACTCAGTGGACAGACTAAAGTGTACAAACTAAAGTGGACAGAATAAAGTGGAAAGACTAAAGTGGAAAGACTAAAGTGGACAGACTAAAGTTGAAAGACTAAAGTTGAAAGACTAAAGTGGACAGAGAATAGTGGAAAGACTAAAGTGGACAGACTATAGTGGAAAGACTATAGTGGAAAGACTGTAGTGGACAGAAGAAAGGGGAGACTATAATGGAAAGACTAAAGTGAAAAGACTAAAGTGGACAGAGAATAGTGGAAAGACTAGTAGTGGACAGAATAAAGTGAAGACTATAGTGGAAAGACTAAAGTAGACAGACTATAGTGGAAAGACTATAGTGGAAAGACTGTAGTGGAAAGAATAAAGTGGAGAGTATAGTGGAAAGACTAAAGTGGACAGAGAACAGTGGAAAGACTAAAGTGGACAGACTATAGTGGAAAGACTATAGTGGAAAGACTGTAGTGGACAGAATAAAGTGGAGACTATAGTGGAAAGACTAAAGTGGACAGACTACTAAAGTGGACAGACTATAGTGGAAAGACTAAAGTGGAAAGACTAAAGTGGAAAGACTAAAGTGGAAAGACTAAAGTGGACAGACTATAGTGGAGAGACTATAGTGGAAAGACTGTAGTGGAAAGACTAAAGTGGACAGAGAATAGTGGAAAGATAGTGGAAAGACTAAAGTAGACGGAGAATAGTGGAAAGACTAAAGTGGACAGACTTTAGTGGAAAGACTAAAGTGGAAAGACTAAAGTGGAAATACTAAAGTGGAAAGACTAAAGTGGACAGACTATAGTGGAAAGACTATAGTGGAAAGATTGTTGTGGACAGAATAAAGTGGAGAGTATAGTGGAAAATCTAAAGTGGACAGACTGTAGTGGAAAGACTAAAGTGGACAAACTAAAGTGGAAAGACTAAAGTGGAAAGACTAAAGTGGACAGACTATAGTGGAAAGACTATAGTGGAAAGACTGTAGTGGACAGAATAAAGTGGAGAGTATAGTGGGAAGACTAAAGTGGACAGAGAATAGTGGAAAGACTAAAGTGGACAGACTATAGTGGAAAGACTATAGTGGAAAGACTGTAGTGGACAGAAGAAAGGGGAGACCATAATGGAAAGACTAAAGTGAAAAGACTAAAGTGGACAGAGAATAGTGGAAAGACTAGTAGTGGACAGAATAAAGTGAAGACTATAGTGGAAAGACTAAAGTAGACAGACTATAGTGGAAAGACTATAGTGGAAAGACTGTAGTGGAAAGAATAAAGTGGAGAGTATAGTGGAAAGACTAAAGTAGACAGAGAATAGTGGAAAGACTAAAGTGGACAGACTATAGTGGAAAGACTGTAGTGGACAGAATAAAGTGGAGACTATAGTGGAAAGACGAAAGTGGAAAGACTAAAGTGGACAGAGAATAGTGGAAAGACTAAAGTGGACAGACTACTAAAGTGGACAGACTATAGTGGAAAGACTAAAGTGGAAAGACTAAAGTGGAAAGACTAAAGTGGAAAGACTAAAGTGGACAGACTATAGTGGAGAGACTATAGTGGAAAGACTGTAGTGGAAAGACTAAAGTGGACAGAGAATAGTGGAAAGATAGTGGAAAGACTAAAGTAGACGGAGAATAGTGGAAAGACTAAAGTGGACAGACTTTAGTGGAAAGACTATAGTGGAAAGACTGTAGTGGACAGAATAAAGTGGACATTATAGTGGAAAGACTAAAGTGGACAGACTATAGTGGAAAGACTGAAGTGGACAGACTAAAGTGGAAAAACTAAAGTGGAAAGACTAAAGTGGACAGAGAATAGTGGAAGGACTAAATTGGACAGACTACAGTGGAAAGACTATAGTGGACAGAATGAAGTGGAGACTATGGTGGAAAGACTAAAGTGGAAAGAGAATAGTGGACAGAATAAAGTGGAGACTATAGTGGAAAGACTAAAGTGGAAAGACTATAGTGGAAAGACTGAAGTGGACAGACTAAAGTGGAAAAACTAAAGTGGAAAGACTAAAGTGGACAGAGAATAGTGGAAAGACTAAAGTGGACAGACTACTATGGTGGACAGACTATAGTGGAAAGACTAAAGTGGACAGAAAATAGTGGAAAGACTATAGTGGAAAGACTGTAGTGGAGAGAATGAAGTGGAGAGTATAGTGGAAAGACTAAAGGGACAGACTAAAGTGGAAAGACTAAAGTGGAAAGACTAAAGTGGACAGACTATAGTGGAAAGACTATAGTGGAAAGACTGTAGTGGAAAGACTGTAGTGGACAGAATAAAGTGGAGAGTATAGTGGAAAGACTAAAGTGGACAGAGAATAGTGGAAAAACTAAAGTGGACAGACTTTAGTGGAAAGACTGTAGTGGACAGAATAAAGTGGAGATTATAGTGAAAAGACTAAAGTGGAAAGACTATAGTGAAAAGACTTTAGTGGAAAAACTAAAGTGGACAGAGAATAGTGGAAGGACTAAATTGGACAGACTACAGTGGAAAGACTATAGTGGACAGAATGAAGTGGAGACTATGGTGGAAAGACTAAAGTGGAAAGAGAATAGTGGACAGAATAAAGTGGAGACTATAGTGGAAAGACTAAAGTGGAAAGACATAAGTGGACAGACTATAGTGGAAAGACTAAAGTGGAAAGACCAAATTCAGACAGTAGTGGACAGAATAAAGTGGAGATTAGTATAGTGGAAAGACTAAAGTGGACAGAGAATAGTGGAAAGACTAAAGTGGACCGACTTTAGTGGAAAGACTATAGTGGAAAGACTGTAGTGGAAAGAATAAAGTGGAGATTATAGTGGACAGAATAAAGTGGAGACTATAGTGGAAAGACTAAAGTGGAAAGACTAAAGTGGACAGAGAATAGTGGAAAGACTAAAGGGGACAGACTAAAGTGGAAAGACTAAAGTGGAAAGACTATAGAGGACATACTATAGTGGAAAGACTATAGTGGAAAGACTGTAGTGGACAGAATAAAGTGGAGAGTATAGTGGAAAGACTAAAGTGGACAGAGAATAGTGGAAAGACTAAAGTGGACAGACTATAGTGGAAAGACTATAGTGGAAAGACTGTAGTGGACAGAAGAAAGGGAAGACTATAATGGAAAGACTAAAGTGGACAGAGAATAGTGGAAAGACTAGTAGTGGACAGAATAAAGTGAAGACTATAGTGGAAAGACTAAAGTGGAAAGACTAAAGTAGACAGACTATAGTGGAAAGACTATAGTGGAAAGACTGTAGAGGACAGAATAAAGTGGAGACTATAGTGGAAAGACTAAAGTGGAAAGACTAAAGTGGACAAAGAATAGTGGAAAGACTAAAGTGGAAAGACTGTAGTGGACAAAATAAAGTGGAGACTATAGTGGAAAGACTAAAGTGGAAAGACTAAAGTGGACAGACTATAGTGGAAAGACTATAGTGGAAAGACTGTAGTGGACAGAATAAAGTGGAGACTATAGTGGAAAGACTAAAGTGGAAAGACTAAAGTGGACAGACTATAGTGGAAAGACTGAAGTGGAAAGACTCAGTGGACAGACTAAAGTGTACAAACTAAAGTGGACAGAATAAAGTGGAAAGACTAAAGTGGAAAGACTAAAGTGGACAGACTAAAGTGGAAAGACTAAAGTGGAAAGACTAAAGTGGACAGAGAATAGTGGAAAGACTAAAGTGGACAGACTATAGTGGAAAGACTATAGTGGAAAGACTGTAGTGGACAGAAGAAAGGGGAGACTATAATGGAAAGACTAAAGTGAAAAGACTAAAGTGGACAGAGAATAGTGGAAAGACTAGTAGTGGACAGAATAAAGTGAAGACTATAGTGGAAAGACTAAAGTAGACAGACTATAGTGGAAAGACTATAGTGGAAAGACTGTAGTGGAAAGAATAAAGTGGAGAGTATAGTGGAAAGACTAAAGTGGACAGAGAACAGTGGAAAGACTAAAGTGGACAGACTATAGTGGAAAGACTATAGTGGAAAGACTGTAGTGGACAGAATAAAGTGGAGACTATAGTGGAAAGACTAAAGTGGACAGACTACTAAAGTGGACAGACTATAGTGGAAAGACTAAAGTGGAAAGACTAAAGTGGAAAGACTAAAGTGGAAAGACTAAAGTGGACAGACTATAGTGGAGAGACTATAGTGGAAAGACTGTAGTGGAAAGACTAAAGTGGACAGAGAATAGTGGAAAGATAGTGGAAAGACTAAAGTAGACGGAGAATAGTGGAAAGACTAAAGTGGACAGACTTTAGTGGAAAGACTAAAGTGGAAAGACTAAAGTGGAAAGACTAAAGTGGAAAGACTAAAGTGGACAGACTATAGTGGAAAGACTATAGTGGAAAGATTGTTGTGGACAGAATAAAGTGGAGAGTATAGTGGAAAATCTAAAGTGGACAGACTGTAGTGGAAAGACTAAAGTGGACAGACTAAAGTGGAAAGACTAAAGTGGAAAGACTAAAGTGGACAGACTATAGTGGAAAGACTATAGTGGAAAGACTGTAGTGGACAGAATAAAGTGGAGAGTATAGTGGGAAGACTAAAGTGGACAGAGAATAGTGGAAAGACTAAAGTGGACAGACTATAGTGGAAAGACTATAGTGGAAAGACTGTAGTGGACAGAAGAAAGGGGAGACCATAATGGAAAGACTAAAGTGAAAAGACTAAAGTGGACAGAGAATAGTGGAAAGACTAGTAGTGGACAGAATAAAGTGAAGACTATAGTGGAAAGACTAAAGTAGACAGACTATAGTGGAAAGACTATAGTGGAAAGACTGTAGTGGAAAGAATAAAGTGGAGAGTATAGTGGAAAGACTAAAGTAGACAGAGAATAGTGGAAAGACTAAAGTGGACAGACTATAGTGGAAAGACTGTAGTGGACAGAATAAAGTGGAGACTATAGTGGAAAGACGAAAGTGGAAAGACTAAAGTGGACAGAGAATAGTGGAAAGACTAAAGTGGACAGACTACTAAAGTGGACAGACTATAGTGGAAAGACTAAAGTGGAAAGACTAAAGTGGAAAGACTAAAGTGGAAAGACTAAAGTGGACAGACTATAGTGGAGAGACTATAGTGGAAAGACTGTAGTGGAAAGACTAAAGTGGACAGAGAATAGTGGAAAGATAGTGGAAAGACTAAAGTAGACGGAGAATAGTGGAAAGACTAAAGTGGACAGACTTTAGTGGAAAGACTATAGTGGAAAGACTGTAGTGGACAGAATAAAGTGGACATTATAGTGGAAAGACTAAAGTGGACAGACTATAGTGGAAAGACTGAAGTGGACAGACTAAAGTGGAAAAACTAAAGTGGAAAGACTAAAGTGGACAGAGAATAGTGGAAAGACTAAAGTGGACAGACTACTATGGTGGACAGACTATAGTGGAAAGACTAAAGTGGACAGAGAATAGTGGAAAGACTATAGTGGAAAGACTGTAGTGGACAGAATGAAGTGGAGAGTATAGTGGAAAGACTAAAGGGACAGATTAAAGTGGAAAGACTAAAGTGGAAAGACTAAAGTGGACAGACTATAGTGGAAAGACTATAGTGGAAAGACTGTAGTGGAAAGACTGTAGTGGACAGAATAAAGTGGAGAGTATAGTGGAAAGAATAAAGTGGACAGAGAATAGTGGAAAAACTAAAGTGGACAGACTTCAGTGGAAAGACTGTAGTGGACAGAATAAAGTGGAGATTATAGTGAAAAGACTAAAGTGGAAAGACTATAGTGAAAAGACTTTAGTGGAAAAACTAAAGTGGACAGAGAATAGTGGAAGGACTAAATTGGACAGACTACAGTGGAAAGACTATAGTGGACAGAATGAAGTGGAGACTATGGTGGAAAGACTAAAGTGGAAAGAGAATAGTGGACAGAATAAAGTGGAGACTATAGTGGAAAGACTAAAGTGGAAAGACATAAGTGGACAGACTATAGTGGAAAGACTAAAGTGGAAAGACCAAATTCAGACTGTAGTGGACAGAATAAAGTGGAGATTAGTATAGTGGAAAGACTAAAGTGGACAGAGAATAGTGGAAAGACTAAAGTGGACCGACTTTAGGTGGAAAGACTATAGTGGAAAGACTGTAGTGGAAAGAATAAAGTGGAGATTGTAGTGGACAGAATAAAGTGGAGACTATAGTGGAAAGACTAAAGTGGAAAGACTAAAGTGGACAGAGAATAGTGGAAAGACTAAAGGGGACAGACTACTAAAGTGGACAGACTATAGTAGAAAGACTAAAGTGGACAGACTAAAGTGGAAAGACTAAAGTGGAAAGACTAAAGTGGACAGACTATAGTGGAAAGACTATAGTGGAAAGACTGTAGTGGACAGAATAAAGTGGAGAGTATAGTGGAAAGACTAAAGTGGACAGAGAATAGTGGAAAGACTAAAGTGGACAGACTTTAGTGGAAAGACTATAGTGGAAAGACTGTAGTGGACAGAATAAAGTGGAGATTATAGTGGAAAGACTAAAGTGGAAAGACTAAAGTGGACAGACTATAGTGGAAAGACTGAAGTGGACCGACTAAAGTGGAAAAACTAAAGTGGAAAGACTAAAGTGGACAGAGAATAGTGGAAAGACTAAAGTGGACAGACTACTATGGTGGACAGACTATAGTGGAAAGACTAAAGTGGACAGAGAATAGTGGAAAGACTATAGTGGAAAGACTGTAGTGGACAGAATGAAGTGGAGAGTATAGTGGAAAGACTAAAGTGGAAAGACTAAAGTGGACAGACTATAGTGGAAAGACTATAGTGGAAAGACTGTAGTGGAAAGACTGTAGTGGACAGAATAAAGTGGAGAGTATAGTGGAAAGACTAAAGTGGACAGAGTATAGTGGAAAAACTAAAGTGGACAGACTTTAGTGGAAAGACCGTAGTGGACAGAATAAAGTGGAGATTATAGTGAAAAGACTAAAGTGGAAAGACTATAGTGAAAAGACTTTAGTGGAAAAACTAAAGTGGACAGAGAATAGTGGAAGGACTAAATTGGACAGACTACAGTGGAAAGACTATAGTGGACAGAATGAAGTGGAGACTATGGTGGAAAGACTAAAGTGAAAAGAGAATAGTGGACAGAATAAAGTGGAGACTATAGTGGAAAGACTAAAGTGGAAAGACATAAGTGGACAGACTATAGTGGAAAGACTAAAGTGGAAAGACCAAATTCAGACTGTAGTGGACAGAATAAAGTGGAGATTAGTATAGTGGAAAGACTAAAGTGGACAGAGAATAGTGGAAAGACTAAAGTGGACCGACTTTAGGTGGAAAGACTATAGTGGAAAGACTGTAGTGGAAAGAATAAAGTGGAGATTGTAGTGGACAGAATAAAGTGGAGACTATAGTGGAAAGACTAAAGTGGAAAGACTAAAGTGGACAGAGAATAGTGGAAAGACTAAAGGGGACAGACTACTAAAGTGGACAGACTATAGTAGAAAGACTAAAGTGGACAGACTAAAGTGGAAAGACTAAAGTGGAAAGACTAAAGTGGACAGACTATAGTGGAAAGACTATAGTGGAAAGACTGTAGTGGAAAGATTGTTGTGGACAGAATAAAGTGGAGAGTATAGTGGAAAATCTAAAGTGGACAGACTGTAGTGGAAAGACTAAAGTGGACAGACTAAAGTGGAAAGACTAAAGTGGAAAGACTAAAGTGGACAGACTATAGTGGAAAGACTATAGTGGAAAGACTGTAGTGGACAGAATAAAGTGGAGAGTATAGTGGGAAGACTAAAGTGGACAGAGAATAGTGGAAAGACTAAAGTGGACAGACTATAGTGGAAAGACAATAGTGGAAAGACTGTAGTGGACAGAAGAAAGGGGAGACCATAATGGAAAGACTAAAGTGAAAAGACTAAAGTGGACAGAGAATAGTGGAAAGACTAGTAGTGGACAGAATAAAGTGAAGACTATAGTGGAAAGACTAAAGTAGACAGACTATAGTGGAAAGACTATAGTGGAAAGACTGTAGTGGAAAGAATAAAGTGGAGAGTATAGTGGAAAGACTAAAGTAGACAGAGAATAGTGGAAAGACTAAAGTGGACAGACTATAGTGGAAAGACTGTAGTGGACAGAATAAAGTGGAGACTATAGTGGAAAGACGAAAGTGGAAAGACTAAAGTGGACAGAGAATAGTGGAAAGACTAAAGTGGACAGACTACTAAAGTGGACAGACTATAGTGGAAAGACTAAAGTGGAAAGACTAAAGTGGAAAGACTAAAGTGGAAAGACTAAAGTGGACAGACTATAGTGGAGAGACTATAGTGGAAAGACTGTAGTGGAAAGACTAAAGTGGACAGAGAATAGTGGAAAGATAGTGGAAAGACTAAAGTAGACGGAGAATAGTGGAAAGACTAAAGTGGACAGACTTTAGTGGAAAGACTATAGTGGAAAGACTGTAGTGGACAGAATAAAGTGGACATTATAGTGGAAAGACTAAAGTGGACAGACTATAGTGGAAAGACTGAAGTGGACAGACTAAAGTGGAAAAACTAAAGTGGAAAGACTAAAGTGGACAGAGAATAGTGGAAAGACTAAAGTGGACAGACTACTATGGTGGACAGACTATAGTGGAAAGACTAAAGTGGACAGAGAATAGTGGAAAGACTATAGTGGAAAGACTGTAGTGGACAGAATGAAGTGGAGAGTATAGTGGAAAGACTAAAGGGACAGATTAAAGTGGAAAGACTAAAGTGGAAAGACTAAAGTGGACAGACTATAGTGGAAAGACTATAGTGGAAAGACTGTAGTGGAAAGACTGTAGTGGACAGAATAAAGTGGAGAGTATAGTGGAAAGAATAAAGTGGACAGAGAATAGTGGAAAAACTAAAGTGGACAGACTTTAGTGGAAAGACTGTAGTGGACAGAATAAAGTGGAGATTATAGTGAAAAGACTAAAGTGGAAAGACTATAGTGAAAAGACTTTAGTGGAAAAACTAAAGTGGACAGAGAATAGTGGAAGGACTAAATTGGACAGACTACAGTGGAAAGACTATAGTGGACAGAATGAAGTGGAGACTATGGTGGAAAGACTAAAGTGGAAAGAGAATAGTGGACAGAATAAAGTGGAGACTATAGTGGAAAGACTAAAGTGGAAAGACATAAGTGGACAGACTATAGTGGAAAGACTAAAGTGGAAAGACCAAATTCAGACTGTAGTGGACAGAATAAAGTGGAGATTAGTATAGTGGAAAGACTAAAGTGGACAGAGAATAGTGGAAAGACTAAAGTGGACCGACTTTAGGTGGAAAGACTATAGTGGAAAGACTGTAGTGGAAAGAATAAAGTGGAGATTGTAGTGGACAGAATAAAGTGGAGACTATAGTGGAAAGACTAAAGTGGAAAGACTAAAGTGGACAGAGAATAGTGGAAAGACTAAAGGGGACAGACTACTAAAGTGGACAGACTATAGTAGAAAGACTAAAGTGGACAGACTAAAGTGGAAAGACTAAAGTGGAAAGACTAAAGTGGACAGACTATAGTGGAAAGACTATAGTGGAAAGACTGTAGTGGACAGAATAAAGTGGAGAGTATAGTGGAAAGACTAAAGTGGACAGAGAATAGTGGAAAGACTAAAGTGGACAGACTTTAGTGGAAAGACTATAGTGGAAAGACTGTAGTGGACAGAATAAAGTGGAGATTATAGTGGAAAGACTAAAGTGGAAAGACTAAAGTGGACAGACTATAGTGGAAAGACTGAAGTGGACCGACTAAAGTGGAAAAACTAAAGTGGAAAGACTAAAGTGGACAGAGAATAGTGGAAAGACTAAAGTGGACAGACTACTATGGTGGACAGACTATAGTGGAAAGACTAAAGTGGACAGAGAATAGTGGAAAGACTATAGTGGAAAGACTGTAGTGGACAGAATGAAGTGGAGAGTATAGTGGAAAGACTAAAGTGGAAAGACTAAAGTGGACAGACTATAGTGGAAAGACTATAGTGGAAAGACTGTAGTGGAAAGACTGTAGTGGACAGAATAAAGTGGAGAGTATAGTGGAAAGACTAAAGTGGACAGAGTATAGTGGAAAAACTAAAGTGGACAGACTTTAGTGGAAAGACCGTAGTGGACAGAATAAAGTGGAGATTATAGTGAAAAGACTAAAGTGGAAAGACTATAGTGAAAAGACTTTAGTGGAAAAACTAAAGTGGACAGAGAATAGTGGAAGGACTAAATTGGACAGACTACAGTGGAAAGACTATAGTGGACAGAATGAAGTGGAGACTATGGTGGAAAGACTAAAGTGGAAAGAGAATAGTGGACAGAATAAAGTGGAGACTATAGTGGAAAGACTAAAGTGGAAAGACATAAGTGGACAGACTATAGTGGAAAGACTAAAGTGGAAAGACCAAATTCAGACTGTAGTGGACAGAAGAAAGTGGAGATTAGTATAGTGGAAAGACTAAAGTGGACAGAGAATAGTGGAAAGACTAAAGTGGACCGACTTTAGGTGGAAAGACTATAGTGGAAAGACTGTAGTGGAAAGAATAAAGTGGAGATTGTAGTGGACAGAATAAAGTGGAGACTATAGTGGAAAGACTAAAGTGGAAAGACTAAAGTGGACAGAGAATAGTGGAAAGACTAAAGGGGACAGACTACTAAAGTGGACAGACTATAGTAGAAAGACTAAAGTGGACAGACTAAAGTGGAAAGACTAAAGTGGAAAGACTAAAGTGGACAGACTATAGTGGAAAGACTATAGTGGAAAGACTGTAGTGGACAGAATAAAGTGGAGAGTATAGTGGAAAGACTAAAGTGGACAGAGAATAGTGGAAAGACTAAAGTGGACAGACTATAGTGAAAAGACTTTAGTGGAAAAACTAAAGTGGACAGAGAATAGTGGAAGGACTAAATTGGACAGACTACAGTGGAAAGACTATAGTGGACAGAATGAAGTGGAGACTATGGTGGAAAGACTAAAGTGGAAAGAGAATAGTGGACAGAATAAAGTGTAGACTATAGTGGAAAGACTAAAGTGGAAAGACATAAGTGGACAGACTATAGTGGAAAGACTAAAGTGGAAAGACCAAATTCAGACTGTAGTGGACAGAATAAAGTGGAGATTAGTATAGTGGAAAGACTAAAGTGGACAGAGAATAGTGGAAAGACTAAAGTGGACCGACTTTAGGTGGAAAGACTGTAGTGGACAGAATAAAGTGGAGAGTATAGTGGAAAGAATAAAGTGGACAGAGAATAGTGGAAAAACTAAAGTGGACAGACTTTAGTGGAAAGACTGTAGTGGACAGAATAAAGTGGAGATTATAGTGAAAAGACTAAAGTGGAAAGACTATAGTGAAAAGACTTTAGTGGAAAAACTAAAGTGGACAGAGAATAGTGGAAGGACTAAATTGGACAGACTACAGTGGAAAGACTATAGTGGACAGAATGAAGTGGAGACTATGGTGGAAAGACTAAAGTGGAAAGAGAATAGTGGACAGAATAAAGTGGAGACTATAGTGGAAAGACTAAAGTGGAAAGACATAAGTGGACAGACTATAGTGGAAAGACTAAAGTGGAAAGACCAAATTCAGACTGTAGTGGACAGAATAAAGTGGAGATTAGTATAGTGGAAAGACTAAAGTGGACAGAGAATAGTGGAAAGACTAAAGTGGACCGACTTTAGGTGGAAAGACTATAGTGGAAAGACTGTAGTGGAAAGAATAAAGTGGAGATTGTAGTGGACAGAATAAAGTGGAGACTATAGTGGAAAGACTAAAGTGGAAAGACTAAAGTGGACAGAGAATAGTGGAAAGACTAAAGGGGACAGACTACTAAAGTGGACAGACTATAGTAGAAAGACTAAAGTGGACAGACTAAAGTGGAAAGACTAAAGTGGAAAGACTAAAGTGGACAGACTATAGTGGAAAGACTATAGTGGAAAGACTGTAGTGGACAGAATAAAGTGGAGAGTATAGTGGAAAGACTAAAGTGGACAGAGAATAGTGGAAAGACTAAAGTGGACAGACTTTAGTGGAAAGACTATAGTGGAAAGACTGTAGTGGACAGAATAAAGTGGAGATTATAGTGGAAAGACTAAAGTGGAAAGACTAAAGTGGACAGACTATAGTGGAAAGACTGAAGTGGACCGACTAAAGTGGAAAAACTAAAGTGGAAAGACTAAAGTGGACAGAGAATAGTGGAAAGACTAAAGTGGACAGACTACTATGGTGGACAGACTATAGTGGAAAGACTAAAGTGGACAGAGAATAGTGGAAAGACTATAGTGGAAAGACTGTAGTGGACAGAATGAAGTGGAGAGTATAGTGGAAAGACTAAAGTGGAAAGACTAAAGTGGACAGACTATAGTGGAAAGACTATAGTGGAAAGACTGTAGTGGAAAGACTGTAGTGGACAGAATAAAGTGGAGAGTATAGTGGAAAGACTAAAGTGGACAGAGTATAGTGGAAAAACTAAAGTGGACAGACTTTAGTGGAAAGACCGTAGTGGACAGAATAAAGTGGAGATTATAGTGAAAAGACTAAAGTGGAAAGACTATAGTGAAAAGACTTTAGTGGAAAAACTAAAGTGGACAGAGAATAGTGGAAGGACTAAATTGGACAGACTACAGTGGAAAGACTATAGTGGACAGAATGAAGTGGAGACTATGGTGGAAAGACTAAAGTGGAAAGAGAATAGTGGACAGAATAAAGTGGAGACTATAGTGGAAAGACTAAAGTGGAAAGACATAAGTGGACAGACTATAGTGGAAAGACTAAAGTGGAAAGACCAAATTCAGACTGTAGTGGACAGAAGAAAGTGGAGATTAGTATAGTGGAAAGACTAAAGTGGACAGAGAATAGTGGAAAGACTAAAGTGGACCGACTTTAGGTGGAAAGACTATAGTGGAAAGACTGTAGTGGAAAGAATAAAGTGGAGATTGTAGTGGACAGAATAAAGTGGAGACTATAGTGGAAAGACTAAAGTGGAAAGACTAAAGTGGACAGAGAATAGTGGAAAGACTAAAGGGGACAGACTACTAAAGTGGACAGACTATAGTAGAAAGACTAAAGTGGACAGACTAAAGTGGAAAGACTAAAGTGGAAAGACTAAAGTGGACAGACTATAGTGGAAAGACTATAGTGGAAAGACTGTAGTGGACAGAATAAAGTGGAGAGTATAGTGGAAAGACTAAAGTGGACAGAGAATAGTGGAAAGACTAAAGTGGACAGACTTTAGTGGAAAGACTATGGTGGAAAGACTGTAGTGGATAGAATAAAGTGGAGATTATAGTGGAAAGACTAAAGTGGAAAGACTAAAGTGGACAGACTATAGTGGAAAGACTGTAGTGGACAGAATAAAGTGGACATTATAGTGGAAAGACTAAAGTGGACAGACTATAGTGGAAAGACTGAAGTGGACAGACTAAAGTGGAAAAACTAAAGTGGAAAGACTAAAGTGGACAGAGAATAGTGGAAAGACTAAAGTGGACAGACTACTATGGTGGACAGACTATAGTGGAAAGACTAAAGTGGACAGAGAATAGTGGAAAGACTATAGTGGAAAAACTGTAGTGGACAGAATGAAGTGGAGAGTATAGTGGAAAGACTAAAGGGACAGACTAAAGTGGAAAGACTAAAGTGGAAAGACTAAAGTGGACAGACTATAGTGGAAAGACTATAGTGGAAAGACTGTAGTGGAAAGACTGTAGTGGACAGAATAAAGTGGAGAGTATAGTGGAAAGACTAAAGTGGACAGAGAATAGTGGAAAAACTAAAGTGGACAGACTTTAGTGGAAAGACTGTAGTGGACAGAATAAAGTGGAGATTATAGTGAAAAGACTAAAGTGGAAAGACTATAGTGAAAAGACTTTAGTGGAAAAACTAAAGTGGACAGAGAATAGTGGAAGGACTAAATTGGACAGACTACAGTGGAAAGACTATAGTGGACAGAATGAAGTGGAGACTATGGTGGAAAGACTAAAGTGGAAAGAGAATAGTGGACAGAATAAAGTGGAGACTATAGTGGAAAGACTAAAGTGGAAAGACATAAGTGGACAGACTATAGTGGAAAGACTAAAGTGGAAAGACCAAATTCAGACTGTAGTGGACAGAATAAAGTGGAGATTAGTATAGTGGAAAGACTAAAGTGGACAGAGAATAGTGGAAAGACTAAAGTGGACCGACTTTAGGTGGAAAGACTATAGTGGAAAGACTGTAGTGGAAAGAATAAAGTGGAGATTGTAGTGGACAGAATAAAGTGGAGACTATAGTGGAAAGACTAAAGTGGAAAGACTAAAGTGGACAGAGAATAGTGGAAAGACTAAAGGGGACAGACTACTAAAGTGGACAGACTATAGTAGAAAGACTAAAGTGGACAGACTAAAGTGGAAAGACTAAAGTGGAAAGACTAAAGTGGACAGACTATAGTGGAAAGACTATAGTGGAAAGACTGTAGTGGACAGAATAAAGTGGAGAGTATAGTGGAAAGACTAAAGTGGACAGAGAATAGTGGAAAGACTAAAGTGGACAGACTTTAGTGGAAAGACTATAGTGGAAAGACTGTAGTGGACAGAATAAAGTGGAGATTATAGTGGAAAGATTAAAGTGGAAAGACTAAAGTGGACAGACTATAGTGGAAAGACTGTAGTGGACAGAATAAAGTGGAGATTATAGTGGAAGGACTAAAGTGGAAAAACTAAAGTGGAAAGACTAAAGTGGACAGAGAATAGTGGAAAGACTAAAGTGGACAGACTACTATGGTGGACGGACTATAGTGGAAAGAGAATAGTAGACAGAATAAAGTGGAGACTATAGTGGAAAGACTATAGTGGAAAGACTGTAGTGGACAGAATAAAGTGGAGAGTATAGTGGAAAGACTAAAGTGGACAGACTGTAGTGGAAAGACTAAAGTGGACAGACTAAAGTGGAAAGACTAAAGTGGAAAGACTATAGTGGACAGACTATAGTGGAAAGACTATAGTGGAAAGACTGTAGTGGACAGAATAAAGTGGAGAGTATAGTGGAAAGACTAAAGTGGACAGAGAATAGTGGAAAGACTAAAGTGGACAGACTATAGTGGACAGACTATAGTGGAAAGACTATAGTGGAAAGACTGTAGTGGACAGAATAAAGTGGAGAGTATAGTGGAAAGACTAAAGTGGACAGAGAATAGTGGAAAGACTAAAGTGGACAGACTTTAGTGGAAAGACTATAGTGGAAAGACTGTAGTGGATAGAATAAAGTGGAGATTATAGTGGAAAGACTAAAGTGGAAAGACTAAAGTGGACAGACTATAGTGGAAAGACTGTAGTGGACAGAATAAAGTGGACATTATAGTGGAAAGACTAAAGTGGACAGACTATAGTGGAAAGACTGAAGTGGACAGACTAAAGTGGAAAAACTAAAGTGGAAAGACTAAAGTGGACAGAGAATAGTGGAAAGACTAAAGTGGACAGACTACTATGGTGGATAGACTATAGTGGAAAGACTAAAGTGGACAGAGAATAGTGGAAAGACTATAGTGGAAAGACTGTAGTGGACAGAATGAAGTGGAGAGTATAGTGGAAAGACTAATGGGACAGACTAAAGTGGAAAGACTAAAGTGGAAAGACTAAAGTGGACAGACTATAGTGGAAAGACTATAGTGGAAAGACTGTAGTGGAAAGACTGTAGTGGACAGAATAAAGTGGAGAGTATAGTGGAAAGACTAAAGTGGACAGAGAATAGTGGAAAAACTAAAGTGGACAGACTTTAGTGGAAACACTGTAGTGGACAGAATAAAGTGGAGATTATAGTGAAAAGACTAAAGTGGAAAGACTATAGTGAAAAGACTTTAGTGGAAAAACTAAAGTGGACAGAGAATAGTGGAAGGACTAAATTGGACAGACTACAGTGGAAAGACTATAGTGGACAGAATGAAGTGGAGACTATGGTGGAAAGACTAAAGTGGAAAGAGAATAGTGGACAGAATAAAGTGGAGACTATAGTGGAAAGACTAAAGTGGAAAGACATAAGTGGACAGACTATAGTGGAAAGACTAAAGTGGAAAGACCAAATTCAGACTGTAGTGGAAAGAATAAAGTGGAGATTAGTATAGTGGAAAGACTAAAGTGGACAGAGAATAGTGGAAAGACTAAAGTGGACCGACTTTAGGTGGAAAGACTATAGTGGAAAGACTGTAGTGGAAAGAATAAAGTGGAGATTGTAGTGGACAGAATAAAGTGGAGACTATAGTGGAAAGGCTAAAGTGGAAAGACTAAAGTGGACAGAGAATAGTGGAAAGACTAAAGGGGACAGACTACTAAAGTGGACAGACTATAGTAGAAAGACTAAAGTGGACAGACTAAAGTGGAAAGACTAAAGTGGAAAGACTAAAGTGGACAGACTATAGTGGAAAGACTATAGTGGAAAGACTGTAGTGGACAGAATAAAGTGGAGAGTATAGTGGAAAGACTAAAGTGGACAGAGAATAGTGGAAAGACTAAAGTGGACAGACTTTAGTGGAAAGACTATAGTGGAAAGACTGTAGTGGACAGAATAAAGTGGAGATTATAGTGGAAAGACTAAAGTGGAAAGACTAAAGTGGACAGACTATAGTGGAAAGACTGTAGTGGACAGAATAAAGTGGAGATTATAGTGGAAGGACTAAAGTGGAAAAACTAAAGTGGAAAGACTAAAGTGGACAGAGAATAGTGGAAAGACTAAAGTGGACAGACTACTATGGTGGACGGACTATAGTGGAAAGAGAATAGTAGACAGAATAAAGTGGAGACTATAGTGGAAAGACTATAGTGGAAAGACTGTAGTGGACGGAATAAAGTGGAGAGTATAGTGGAAAGACTAAAGTGGACAGACTAAAGTGGAAAGACTAAAGTGGAAAGACTAAAGTGGACAGACTATAGTGGAAAGACTATAGTGGAAAGACTGTAGTGGACAGAAAAAAGTGGAGAGTATAGTGGAAAGACTAAAGTGGACAGAGAATAGTGGAAAGACTAAAGTGGAAAGACTTTAGTGGAAAGACTATAGTGGAAAGACTGTGGTGGACAGAATAAAGTGGAGATTATAGTGGAAACGCTAAAGTGGAAAGACTATAGTGGAAAGACTATAGTGGAAAAACTAAAGTGGAAAGACTCAGTGGACAGACTAAAGTGTACACACTGAAGTGGACAGAATAAAGTGGAAAGACTAAAGTGGAAAGACTAAAGTGGACAGACTAAAGTGGAAAGGCTAAAGTGGACAGACTAAAGTGGAAAGACTAAAGTGGAAAGACTAAAGTGGACAGACTATAGTGGAAAGACTAAAGTGGAAAGACTGTAGTGGACAGAATAAAGTGGAGACTATACTGGAAAGACTAAAGTGGAAAGACTAAAGTGGACAGAGAATAGTGGAAAGACTAAAGTGGACAGACTACTAAAGTGGACAGACTATAGTGGAAAGACTAAAGTGGACAGACTAAAGTGGAAACACTAAAGTGGAAAGACTAAAGTGGACAGACTTTAGTGGAAAGAGTATAGTGGAAAGACTGTAGTGGACAGAATAAAGTGGAGATTATAGTGGAAAGACTAAAGTGGAAAGACTCTAGAGGAATGACTACAGTGGAAAAACTAAAGTGGACAGAGAATAGTGGAAGGACTAAATTGGACAGACTACAGTGGAAAGACTATAGTGGACAGAATAAAGTGGAGACTATTTTGGAAAGACTAAAGTGGAAAGAGAATAGTGGACAGGATAAAGTGGAGACTATAGTGGAAAGACTAAAGTGGAAAGACTAAAGTGGACAGACTATAGTGGATAGACTGAAGTGGAAAGACTCAGTGGAAAGATTAAAGTGGACAGACTATAGTGGAAAGAATAAAGTGGACAGACTAAAGTGGAAAGATTGAAGTGGAAAGACTAAAGAGGACAGACTATAGTGGAAAGACTATAGTGGACAGAGAATAGTGGAAATACTAAAGTGGACAGACTGTAGTGGAAAGACTAAAGTGGATAGACTAAAGTGGAAAGACTAAAGTGGAAAGACTAAAGTGGACAGACTATAGTGGAAAGACTATAGTGGAAAGACTGTAGTGGACAGAATAAAGTGGAGAGTATAGTGGAAAGACTAAAGTGGTCAGACTGTAGTGGAAAGACTAAAGTGGACAGACTAAAGTGGAAAGACTAAAGTGGAAAGACTATAGTGGACAGACTATAGTGGAAAGACTATAGTGGAAAGACTGTAGTGGAC
The DNA here is from genome assembly GCA_030848855.1 of Branchinecta sandiegonensis. NCBI lineage: Eukaryota > Metazoa > Arthropoda > Branchiopoda > Anostraca > Branchinectidae > Branchinecta > Branchinecta sandiegonensis. The sequence goes on along the minus strand of JAUPMV010000036.1, from coordinate 373,719 downwards.
AGAATAAAGTGGAGAGTATAGTGGAAAGACTAAAGTGGACAGAGAATAGTGGAAAGACTAAAGTGGACAGACTATAGTGGAAAGACTATAGTGGATAGACTGTAGTGGACAGAAGAAAGGGAAGACTATAATGGAAAGACTAAAGTGAAAAGACTAAAGTGGACAGAGAATAGTGGAAAGATTAGTAGTGGACAGAATAAAGTGAAGACTATAGTGGAAAGACTAAAGTGGAAAGACTAAAGTAGACAGACTATAGTGGAAAGACTATAGTGGAAAGACTGTAGAGGACAGAATAAAGTGGAGACTATAGTGGAAAGACTAAAGTGGAAAGACTAAAGTGGACAAAGAATAGTGGAAAGACTAAAGTGGAAAGACTGTAGTGGACAAAATAAAGTGGAGACTATAGTGGAAAGACTAAAGTGGAAAGACTAAAGTGGACAGACTATAGTGGAAAGACTGTAGTGGACAGAATAAAGTGGAGACTATAGTGGAAAGACTAAAGTGGAAAGACTAAAGTGGACAGACTATAGTGGAAAGACTGAAGTGGAAAGACTCAGTGGACAGACTAAAGTGTACACACTAAAGTGGACAGAATAAAGTGGAAAGACTAAAGTGGAAAGACTAAAGTGGACAGACTAAAGTGGAAAGACTAAAGTGGAAAGACTAAAGTGGACAGAGAATAGTGGAAAGACTAAAGTAGACAGACTATAGTAGAAAGACTATAGTGGAAAGACTGTAGTGGACAGAAGAAAGGGGAGACCATAATGGAAAGACTAAAGTGAAAAGACTAAAGTGGACAGAGAATAGTGGAAAGACTAGTAGTGGACAGAATAAAGTGGAGATTATAGTGGAAGGACTAAAGTGGAAAAACTAAAGTGGAAAGACTAAAGTGGACAGAGAATAGTGGAAAGACTAAAGTGGACAGACTACTATGGTGGACGGACTATAGTGAAAAGAGAATAGTAGACAGAATAAAGTGGAGACTATAGTGGAAAGACTATAGTGGAAAAACTGTAGTGGACGGAATAAAGTGGAGAGTATAGTGGAAAGACTAAAGTGGACAGACTAAAGTGGAAAGACTAAAGTGGAAAGACTAAAGTGGACAGACTATAGTGGAAAGACTATAGTGGAAAGACTGTAGTGGACAGAAAAAAGTGGAGAGTATAGTGGAAAGACTAAAGTGGACAGAGAATAGTGGAAAGACTAAAGTGGAAAGACTTTAGTGGAAAGACTATAGTGGAAAGACTGTGGTGGACAGAATAAAGTGGAGACTATAGTGGAAAGACTATAGTGGAAAGACTGTAGTGGACGGAATAAAGTGGAGAGTATAGTGGAAAGACTAAAGTGGACAGACTAAAGTGGAAAGACTAAAGTGGAAAGACTAAAGTGGACAGACTATAGTGGAAAGACTATAGTGGAAAGACTGTAGTGGACAGAAAAAAGTGGAGAGTATAGTGGAAAGACTAAAGTGGACAGAGAATAGTGGAAAGACTAAAGTGGAAAGACTTTAGTGGAAAGACTATAGTGGAAAGACTGTGGTGGACAGAATAAAGTGGAGATTATAGTGGAAACGCTAAAGTGGAAAGACTATAGTGGAAAGACTATAGTGGAAAAACTAAAGTGGAAAGACTCAGTGGACAGACTAAAGTGTACACACTGAAGTGGACAGAATAAAGTGGAAAGACTAAAGTGGAAAGACTAAAGTGGACAGACTAAAGTGGAAAGACTAAAGTGGACAGACTAAAGTGGAAAGACTAAAGTGGAAAGACTAAAGTGGACAGACTATAGTGGAAAGACTAAAGTGGAAAGACTGTAGTGGACAGAATAAAGTGGAGACTATACTGGAAAGACTAAAGTGGAAAGACTAAAGTGGACAGAGAATAGTGGAAAGACTAAAGTGGACAGACTACTAAAGTGGACAGACTATAGTGGAAAGACTAAAGTGGACAGACTAAAGTGGAAACACTAAAGTGGAAAGACTAAAGTGGACAGACTTTAGTGGAAAGAGTATAGTGGAAAGACTGTAGTGGACAGAATAAAGTGGAGATTATAGTGGAAAGACTAAAGTGGAAAGACTCTAGAGGAATGACTACAGTGGAAAAACTAAAGTGGACAGAGAATAGTGGAAGGACTAAATTGGACAGACTACAGTGGAAAGACTATAGTGGACAGAATAAAGTGGAGACTATTTTGGAAAGACTAAAGTGGAAAGAGAATAGTGGACAGGATAAAGTGGAGACTATAGTGGAAAGACTAAAGTGGAAAGACTAAAGTGGACAGACTATAGTGGATAGACTGAAGTGGAAAGACTCAGTGGAAAGATTAAAGTGGACAGACTATAGTGGAAAGAATAAAGTGGACAGACTAAAGTGGAAAGATTGAAGTGGAAAGACTAAAGAGGACAGACTATAGTGGAAAGACTATAGTGGACAGAGAATAGTGGAAATACTAAAGTGGACAGACTGTAGTGGAAAGACTAAAGTGGATAGACTAAAGTGGAAAGACTAAAGTGGAAAGACTAAAGTGGACAGACTATAGTGGAAAGACTATAGTGGAAAGACTGTAGTGGACAGAATAAAGTGGAGAGTATAGTGGAAAGACTAAAGTGGTCAGACTGTAGTGGAAAGACTAAAGTGGACAGACTAAAGTGGAAAGACTAAAGTGGAAAGACTATAGTGGACAGACTATAGTGGAAAGACTATAGTGGAAAGACTGTAGTGGACAGAATAAAGTGGAGAGTATAGTGGAAAGACTAAAGTGGACAGAGAATAGTGGAAAGACTAAAGTGGACAGACTATAGTGGAAAGACTATAGTGGATAGACTGTAGTGGACAGAAGAAAGGGAAGACTATAATGGAAAGACTAAAGTGAAAAGACTAAAGTGGACAGAGAATAGTGGAAAGATTAGTAGTGGACAGAATAAAGTGAAGACTATAGTGGAAAGACTAAAGTGGAAAGACTAAAGTAGACAGACTATAGTGGAAAGACTATAGTGGAAAGACTGTAGAGGACAGAATAAAGTGGAGACTATAGTGGAAAGACTAAAGTGGAAAGACTAAAGTGGACAAAGAATAGTGGAAAGACTAAAGTGGAAAGACTGTAGTGGACAAAATAAAGTGGAGACTATAGTGGAAAGACTAAAGTGGAAAGACTAAAGTGGACAGACTATAGTGGAAAGACTGTAGTGGACAGAATAAAGTGGAGACTATAGTGGAAAGACTAAAGTGGAAAGACTAAAGTGGACAGACTATAGTGGAAAGACTGAAGTGGAAAGACTCAGTGGACAGACTAAAGTGTACACACTAAAGTGGACAGAATAAAGTGGAAAGACTAAAGTGGAAAGACTAAAGTGGACAGACTAAAGTGGAAAGACTAAAGTGGAAAGACTAAAGTGGACAGAGAATAGTGGAAAGACTAAAGTGGACAGACTATAGTGGAAAGACTATAGTGGAAAGACTGTAGTGGACAGAAGAAAGGGGAGACCATAATGGAAAGACTAAAGTGAAAAGACTAAAGTGGACAGAGAATAGTGGAAAGACTAGTAGTGGACAGAATAAAGTGGAGATTATAGTGGAAGGACTAAAGTGGAAAAACTAAAGTGGAAAGACTAAAGTGGACAGAGAATAGTGGAAAGACTAAAGTGGACAGACTACTATGGTGGACGGACTATAGTGAAAAGAGAATAGTAGACAGAATAAAGTGGAGACTATAGTGGAAAGACTATAGTGGAAAAACTGTAGTGGACGGAATAAAGTGGAGAGTATAGTGGAAAGACTAAAGTGGACAGACTAAAGTGGAAAGACTAAAGTGGAAAGACTAAAGTGGACAGACTATAGTGGAAAGACTATAGTGGAAAGACTGTAGTGGACAGAAAAAAGTGGAGAGTATAGTGGAAAGACTAAAGTGGACAGAGAATAGTGGAAAGACTAAAGTGGAAAGACTTTAGTGGAAAGACTATAGTGGAAAGACTGTGGTGGACAGAATAAAGTGGAGATTATAGTGGAAAGACTAAAGTGGAAAGACTATAGTGGAAAGACTATAGTGGAAAAACTAAAGTGGAAAGACTCAGTGGACAGACTAAAGTGTACACACTGAAGTGGACAGAATAAAGTGGAAAGACTAAAGTGGAAAGACTAAAGTGGACAGACGATAGTGGAAAGACTAAAGTGGACAGACTAAAGTGGAAAGACTAAAGTGGAAAGACTAAAGTGGACAGACTATAGTGGAAAGACTATAGTGGAAAGACTGTAGTGGACAGAATAAAGTGGAGACTATACTGGAAAGACTAAAGTGGAAAGACTAAAGTGGACAGAGAATAGTGGAAAGACTAAAGTGGACAGACTACTAAAGTGGACAGACTGTAGTGGAAAGACTAAAGTGGACAGATTAAAGTGGAAACACTAAAGTGGAAAGACTAAAGTGGACAGACTTTAGTGGAAAGAGTATAGTGGAAAGACTGTAGTGGACAGAATAAAGTGGAGATTATAGTGGAAAGACTAAAGTGGAAAGACTCTAGAGGAATGACTACAGTGGAAAAACTAAAGTGGACAGAGAATAGTGGAAGGACTAAATTGGACAGACTACAGTGGAAAGACTATAGTGGACAGAATAAAGTGGAGACTATGGTGGAAAGACTAAAGTGGAAAGAGAATAGTGGACAGGATAAAGTGGAGACTATAGTGGAAAGACTAAAGTGGAAAGACTAAAGTGGACAGACTATAGTGGAAAGACTGAAGTGGAAAGACTCAGTGGAAAGATTAAAGTGGACAGACTACAGTGGAAAGAATAAAGTGGACAGACTAAAGTGGAAAGATTGAAGTGGAAAGACTAAAGAGGACAGACTATAGTGGAAAGACTATAGTGGACAGAGAATAGTGGAAATACTAAAGTGGACAGACTGTAGTGGAAAGACTAAAGTGGATAGACTAAAGTGGAAAGACTAAAGTGGAAAGACTAAAGTGGACAGACTATAGTGGAAAGACTATAGTGGAAAGACTGTAGTGGACAGAATAAAGTGGAGAGTATAGTGGAAAGACTAAAGTGGACAGACTGTAGTGGAAAGACTAAAGTGGACAGACTAAAGTGGAAAGACTAAAGTGGAAAGACTATAGTGGACAGACTATAGTGGAAAGACTATAGTGGAAAGACTGTAGTGGAAAGACTAAAGTGGAAAGACTGTAGTGGACAGAATAAAGTGGAGACTATACTGGAAAGACTAAAGTGGAAAGACTAAAGTGGACAGAGAATAGTGGAAAGACTAAAGTGGACAGACTACTAAAGTGGACAGACTATAGTGGAAAGACAAAAGTGGACAGACTAAAGTGGAAACACTAAAGTGGAAAGACTAAAGTGGACAGACTTTAGTGGAAAGAGTATAGTGGAAAGACTGTAGTGGACAGAATAAAGTGGAGATTATAGTGGAAAGACTAAAGTGGAAAGACTCTAGAGGAATGACTACAGTGGAAAAACTAAAGTGGACAGAGAATAGTGGAAGGACTAAATTGGACAGACTACAGTGGAAAGACTATAGTGGACAGAATAAAGTGGAGACTATGGTGGAAAGACTAAAGTGGAAAGAGAATAGTGGACAGGATAAAGTGGAGACTATAGTGGAAAGACTAAAGTGGAAAGACTAAAGTGGACAGACTATAGTGGATAGACTGAAGTGGAAAGACTCAGTGGAAAGATTAAAGTGGACAGACTATAGTGGAAAGAATAAAGTGGACAGACTAAAGTGGAAAGATTGAAGTGGAAAGACTAAAGAGGACAGACTATAGTGGAAAGACTATAGTGGACAGAGAATAGTGGAAATACTAAAGTGGACAGACTGTAGTGGAAAGACTAAAGTGGATAGACTAAAGTGGAAAGACTAAAGTGGAAAGACTAAAGTGGACAGACTATAGTGGAAAGACTATAGTGGAAAGACTGTAGTGGACAGAATAAAGTGGAGAGTATAGTGGAAAGACTAAAGTGGACAGACTGTAGTGGAAAGACTAAAGTGGACAGACTAAAGTGGAAAGACTAAAGTGGAAAGACTATAGTGGACAGACTATAGTGGAAAGACTATAGTGGAAAGACTGTAGTGGAAAGAATAAAGTGGAGAGTATAGTGGAAAGACTAAAGTGGACAGAGAATAGTGGAAAGACTAAAGTGGACAGACTATAGTGGAAAGACTATAGTGGAGAGACTGTAGTGGACAGAATAAAGTGGAGACTATAGTGGAAAGACTAAAGTGGAAAGACTAAAGTGGACAGAGAATAGTGGAAAGACTAAAGTGGACAGACTACTAAAGTGGACAGACTATAGTGGAAAGACTAAAGTGGAAAGACTAAAGTGGACAGAGAATAGTGGAAAGACTAAAGTGGACCGACTTTAGGTGGAAAGACTATAGTGGAAAGACTGTAGTGGAAAGAATAAAGTGGAGATTGTAGTGGACAGAATAAAGTGGAGACTATAGTGGAAAGACTAAAGTGGAAAGACTAAAGTGGACAGAGAATAGTGGAAAGACTAATGGGGACAGACTACTAAAGTGGACAGACTATAGTAGAAAGACTAAAGTGGACAGACTAAAGTGGAAAGACTAAAGTGGAAAGACTAAAGTGGACAGACTATAGTGGAAAGACTATAGTGGAAAGACTGTAGTGGACAGAATAAAGTGGAGAGTATAGTGGAAAGACTAAAGTGGACAGAGAATAGTGGAAAGACTAAAGTGGACAGACTTTAGTGGAAAGACTATAGTGGAAAGACTGTAGTGGACAGAATAAAGTGGAGATTATAGTGGAAAGACTAAAGTGGAAAGACTAAAGTGGACAGACTATAGTGGAAAGACTGTAGTGGACAGAATAAAGTGGAGATTATAGTGGAAGGACTAAAGTGGAAAAACTAAAGTGGAAAGACTAAAGTGGACAGAGAATAGTGGAAAGACTAAAGTGGACAGACTACTATGGTGGACGGACTATAGTGGAAAGAGAATAGTAGACAGAATAAAGTGGAGACTATAGTGGAAAGACTATAGTGGAAAGACTGTAGTGGACGGAATAAAGTGGAGAGTATAGTGGAAAGACTAAAGTGGACAGACTAAAGTGGAAAGACTAAAGTGGAAAGACTAAAGTGGACAGACTATAGTGGAAAGACTATAGTGGAAAGACTGTAGTGGACAGAAAAAAGTGGAGAGTATAGTGGAAAGACTAAAGTGGACAGAGAATAGTGGAAAGACTAAAGTGGAAAGACTAAAGTGGAAAGACTTTAGTGGAAAGACTATAGTGGAAAGACTGTGGTGGACAGAATAAAGTGGAGATTATAGTGGAAAGACTAAAGTGGAAAGACTATAGTGGAAAGACTATAGTGGAAAAACTAAAGTGGAAAGACTCAGTGGACAGACTAAAGTGTACACACTGAAGTGGACAGAATAAAGTGGAAAGACTAAAGTGGAAAGACTAAAGTGGACAGACGATAGTGGAAAGACTAAAGTGGACAGACTAAAGTGGAAAGACTAAAGTGGAAAGACTAAAGTGGACAGACTATAGTGGAAAGACTATAGTGGAAAGACTGTAGTGGACAGAATAAAGTGGAGACTATACTGGAAAGACTAAAGTGGAAAGACTAAAGTGGACAGAGAATAGTGGAAAGACTAAAGTGGACAGACTACTAAAGTGGACAGACTATAGTGGAAAGACTAAAGTGGACAGACTAAAGTGGAAACACTAAAGTGGAAAGACTAAAGTGGACAGACTTTAGTGGAAAGAGTATAGTGGAAAGACTGTAGTGGACAGAATAAAGTGGAGATTATAGTGGAAAGACTAAAGTGGAAAGACTCTAGAGGAATGACTACAGTGGAAAAACTAAAGTGGACAGAGAATAGTGGAAGGACTAAATTGGACAGACTACAGTGGAAAGACTATAGTGGACAGAATAAAGTGGAGACTATGGTGGAAAGACTAAAGTGGAAAGAGAATAGTGGACAGGATAAAGTGGAGACTATAGTGGAAAGACTAAAGTGGAAAGACTAAAGTGGACAGACTATAGTGGAAAGACTGAAGTGGAAAGACTCAGTGGAAAGATTAAAGTGGACAGACTACAGTGGAAAGAATAAAGTGGACAGACTAAAGTGGAAAGATTGAAGTGGAAAGACTAAAGAGGACAGACTATAGTGGAAAGACTATAGTGGACAGAGAATAGTGGAAATACTAAAGTGGACAGACTGTAGTGGAAAGACTAAAGTGGATAGACTAAAGTGGAAAGACTAAAGTGGAAAGACTAAAGTGGACAGACTATAGTGGAAAGACTATAGTGGAAAGACTGTAGTGGACAGAATAAAGTGGAGAGTATAGTGGAAAGACTAAAGTGGACAGACTGTAGTGGAAAGACTAAAGTGGACAGACTAAAGTGGAAAGACTAAAGTGGAAAGACTATAGTGGACAGACTATAGTGGAAAGACTATAGTGGAAAGACTGTAGTGGAAAGACTAAAGTGGAAAGACTGTAGTGGACAGAATAAAGTGGAGACTATACTGGAAAGACTAAAGTGGAAAGACTAAAGTGGACAGAGAATAGTGGAAAGACTAAAGTGGACAGACTACTAAAGTGGACAGACTATAGTGGAAAGACTAAAGTGGACAGACTAAAGTGGAAACACTAAAGTGGAAAGACTAAAGTGGACAGACTTTAGTGGAAAGAGTATAGTGGAAAGACTGTAGTGGACAGAATAAAGTGGAGATTATAGTGGAAAGACTAAAGTGGAAAGACTCTAGAGGAATGACTACAGTGGAAAAACTAAAGTGGACAGAGAATAGTGGAAGGACTAAATTGGACAGACTACAGTGGAAAGACTATAGTGGACAGAATAAAGTGGAGACTATGGTGGAAAGACTAAAGTGGAAAGAGAATAGTGGACAGGATAAAGTGGAGACTATAGTGGAAAGACTAAAGTGGAAAGACTAAAGTGGACAGACTATAGTGGATAGACTGAAGTGGAAAGACTCAGTGGAAAGATTAAAGTGGACAGACTATAGTGGAAAGAATAAAGTGGACAGACTAAAGTGGAAAGATTGAAGTGGAAAGACTAAAGAGGACAGACTATAGTGGAAAGACTATAGTGGACAGAGAATAGTGGAAATACTAAAGTGGACAGACTGTAGTGGAAAGACTAAAGTGGATAGACTAAAGTGGAAAGACTAAAGTGGAAAGACTAAAGTGGACAGACTATAGTGGAAAGACTATAGTGGAAAGACTGTAGTGGACAGAATAAAGTGGAGAGTATAGTGGAAAGACTAAAGTGGACAGACTGTAGTGGAAAGACTAAAGTGGACAGACTAAAGTGGAAAGACTAAAGTGGAAAGACTATAGTGGACAGACTATAGTGGAAAGACTATAGTGGAAAGACTGTAGTGGACAGAATAAAGTGGAGAGTATAGTGGAAAGACTAAAGTGGACAGAGAATAGTGGAAAGACTAAAGTGGACAGACTATAGTGGAAAGACTATAGTGGAAAGACTGTAGTGGACAGAAGAAAGGGAAGACTATAATGGAAAGACTAAAGTGAAAAGACTAAAGTGGACAGAGAATAGTGGAAAGATTAGTAGTGGACAGAATAAAGTGAAGACTATAGTGGAAAGACTAAAGTGGAAAGACTAAAGTAGACAGACTATAGTGGAAAGACTATAGTGGAAAGACTGTAGAGGACAGAATAAAGTGGAGACTATAGTGGAAAGACTAAAGTGGAAAGACTAAAGTGGACAAAGAATAGTGGAAAGACTAAAGTGGAAAGACTGTAGTGGACAAAATAAAGTGGAGACTATAGTGGAAAGACTAAAGTGGAAAGACTAAAGTGGACAGACTATAGTGGAAAGACTGTAGTGGACAGAATAAAGTGGAGACTATAGTGGAAAGACTAAAGTGGAAAGACTAAAGTGGACAGACTATAGTGGAAAGACTGAAGTGGAAAGACTCAGTGGACAGACTAAAGTGTACACACTAAAGTGGACAGAATAAAGTGGAAAGACTAAAGTGGAAAGACTAAAGTGGACAGACTAAAGTGGAAAGACTAAAGTGGAAAGACTAAAGTGGACAGAGAATAGTGGAAAGACTAAAGTGGACAGACTATAGTGGAAAGACTATAGTGGAAAGACTGTAGTGGACAGAAGAGAGGGGGAGACCATAATGGAAAGACTAAAGTGAAAAGACTAAAGTGGACAGAGAATAGTGGAAAGACTAGTAGTGGACAGAATAAAGTGATGACTATAGTGGAAAGACTAAAGTGGAAAGACTAAAGTAGACAGACTATAGTGGAAAGACTGTAGTGGAAAGAATAAAGTGGAGAGTATAGTGGAAAGACTAAAGTGGACAGAGAATAGTGGAAAGACTAAAGTGGACAGACTATAGTGGAAAGACTATAGTGGAGAGACTGTAGTGGACAGAATAAAGTGGAGACTATAGTGGAAAGACTAAAGTGGAAAGACTAAAGTGGACAGAGAATAGTGGAAAGACTAAAGTGCACAGACTACTAAAGTGGACAGACTATAGTGGAAAGACTAAAGTGGAAAGACTAAAGTGGAAAGACTAAAGTGGAAAGACTAAAGTGGACAGACTATAGTGGAGAGACTATAGTGGAAAGACTGTAGTGGAAAGACTAAACTGGACAGAGAATAGTGGAAAGATAGTGGAAAGACTAAAGTAGACGGAGAATAGTGGAAAGACTAAAGTGGACAGACTTTAGTGGAAAGACTAAAGTGGAAAGACTAAAGTGGAAAGACTAAAGTGGAAAGACTAAAGTGGACAGACTATAGTGGAAAGACTATAGTGGAAAGATTGTTGTGGACAGAATAAAGTGGAGAGTATAGTGGAAAGACTAAAGTGGACAGACTGTAGTGGAAAGACTAAAGTGGACAGACTAAAGTGGAAAGACTAAAGTGGAAAGACTAAAGTGGACAGACTATAGTGGAAAGACTATATTGGAAAGACTGTAGTGGACAGAATAAAGTGGAGAGTATAGTGTAAAGACTAAAGTGGACAGAGAATAGTGGAAAGACTAAAGTGGACAGACTATAGTGGAAAGACTATAGTGGAAAGACTGTAGTGGACAGAAGAAAGGGGAGACTATAATGGAAAGACTAAAGTGAAAAGACTAAAGTGGACAGAGAATAGTGGAAAGACTAGTAGTGGACAGAATAAAGTGAAGACTATAGTGGAAAGACTAAAGTGGAAAGACTAAAGTAGACAGACTATAGTGGAAAGACTATAGTGGAAAGACTGTAGTGGAAAGAATAAAGTGGAGAGTATAGTGGAAAAACTAAAGTAGACAGAGAATAGTTGAAAGACTAAAGTGGACAGACTATAGTGGAAAGACTATAGTGGAAAGACTGTAGTGGACAGAATAAAGTGGAGACTATAGTGGAAAGACTAAAGTGGAAAGACTAAAGTGGACAGAGAATAGTGGAAAGACTAAAGTGGACAGACTACTAAAGTGGACAGACTATAGTGGAAAGACTAAAGTGGAAAGACTAAAGTGGAAAGACTAAAGTGGAAAGACTAAAGTGGACAGACTATAGTGGAGAGACTATAGTGGAAAGACTGTAGTGGAAAGACTAAAGTGGACAGAGAATAGTAGAAAGATAGTGGAAAGACTAAAGTAGACGGAGAATAGTGGAAAGACTAAAGTGGACAGACTTTAGTGGAAAGACTATAGTGGAAAGACTGTAGTGGACAGAATAAAGTGGACATTATAGTGGAAAGACTAAAGTGGACAGACTATAGTGGAAAGACTGAAGTGGACAGACTAAAGTGGAAAAACTAAAGTGGAAAGACTAAAGTGGACAGAGAATAGTGGAAAGACTAAAGTGGACAGACTACTATGGTGGACAGACTATAGTGGAAAGATTAAAGTGGACAGAGAATAGTGGAAAGACTATAGTGGAAAGACTGTAGTGGACAGAATGAAGTGGAGAGTATAGTGGAAAGACTAAAGGGACAGACTAAAGTGGAAAGACTAAAGTGGAAAGACTAAAGTGGACAGACTGTAGTGGAAAGACTATAGTGGAAAGACTGTAGTGGAAAGACTGTAGTGGACAGAATAAAGTGGAGAGTATAGTGGAAAGACTAAAGAGGACAGAGAATAGTGGAAAAACTAAAGTGGACAGACTTTAGTGGAAAGACTGTAGTGGACAGAATAAAGTGGAGTGAAAAGACTATAGTGGAAAAACTAAAGTGGACAGACTAAAGTGGAAAGACTAAAGTGGAAAGACTATAGTGGACAGACTATAGTTGAAAGACTATAGTGGAAAGACTGTAGTGGAAAGACTAAAGTGGAAAGACTGTAGTGGACAGAATAAAGTGGAGACTATACTGGAAAGACTAAAGTGGAAAGACTAAAGTGGACAGAGAATAGTGGAAAGACTAAAGTGGACAGACTACTAAAGTGGACAGACTATAGTGGAAAGACTAAAGTGGACAGACTAAAGTGGAAACACTAAAGTGGAAAGACTAAAGTGGACAGACTTTAGTGGAAAGAGTATAGTGGAAAGACTGTAGTGGACAGAATAAAGTGGAGATTATAGTGGAAAGACTAAAGTGGAAAGACTCTAGAGGAATGACTACAGTGGAAAAACTAAAGTGGACAGAGAATAGTGGAAGGACTAAATTGGACAGACTACAGTGGAAAGACTATAGTGGACAGAATAAAGTGGAGACTATGGTGGAAAGACTAAAGTGGAAAGAGAATAGTGGACAGGATAAAGTGGAGACTATAGTGGAAAGACTAAAGTGGAAAGACTAAAGTGGACAGACTATAGTGGATAGACTGAAGTGGAAAGACTCAGTGGAAAGATTAAAGTGGACAGACTATAGTGGAAAGAATAAAGTGGACAGACTAAAGTGGAAAGATTGAAGTGGAAAGACTAAAGAGGACAGACTATAGTGGAAAGACTATAGTGGACAGAGAATAGTGGAAATACTAAAGTGGACAGACTGTAGTGGAAAGACTAAAGTGGATGGACTAAAGTGGAAAGACTAAAGTGGAAAGACTAAAGTGGACAGACTATAGTGGAAAGACTATAGTGGAAAGACTGTAGTGGACAGAATAAAGTGGAGAGTATAGTGGAAAGACTAAAGTGGACAGACTGTAGTGGAAAGACTAAAGTGGACAGACTAAAGTGGAAAGACTAAAGTGGAAAGACTATAGTGGACAGACTATAGTGGAAAGACTATAGTGGAAAGACTGTAGTGGACAGAATAAAGTGGAGAGTATAGTGGAAAGACTAAAGTGGACAGAGAATAGTGGAAAGACTAAAGTGGACAGACTATAGTGGAAAGACTATAGTGGAAAGACTGTAGTGGACAGAAGAAAGGGAAGACTATAATGGAAAGACTAAAGTGAAAAGACTAAAGTAGATAGACTATAGTGGAAAGACTATAGTGGAAAGACTGTAGAGGACAGAATAAAGTGGAGACTATAGTGGAAAGACTAAAGTGGAAAGACTAAAGTGGACAAAGAATAGTGGAAAGACTAAAGTGGAAAGACTGTAGTGGACAAAATAAAGTGGAGACTATAGTGGAAAGACTAAAGTGGAAAGACTAAAGTGGACAGACTATAGTGGAAAGACTGTAGTGGACAGAATAAAGTGGAGACTATAGTGGAAAGACTAAAGTGGAAAGACTAAAGTGGACAAAGAATAGTGGAAAGACTAAAGTGGAAAGACTGTAGTGGACAAAATAAAGTGTAGACTATAGTGGAAAGACTAAAGTGGAAAGACTAAAGTGGACAGACTATAGTGGAAAGACTGTAGTGGACAGAATAAAGTGGAGACTATAGTGGAAAGACTAAAGTGGAAAGACTAAAGTGGACAGACTATAGTGGAAAGACTATAGTGGAAAGACTGTAGAGGACAGAATAAAGTGGAGACTATAGTGGAAAGACTAAAGTGGAAAGACTAAAGTGGACAAAGAATAGTGGAAAGACTAAAGTGGAAAGACTGTAGTGGACAAAATAAAGTGGAGACTATAGTGGAAAGACTAAAGTGGAAAGACTAAAGTGGACAGACTATAGTGGAAAGACTGTAGTGGACAGAATAAAGTGGAGACTATAGTGGAAAGACTAAAGTGGAAAGACTAAAGTGGACAGACTATAGTGGAAAGACTGAAGTGGAAAGACTCAGTGGACAGACTAAAGTGTACACACTAAAGTGGACAGAATAAAGTGGAAAGACTAAAGTGGAAAGACTAAAGTGGACAGACAAAAGTGGAAAGACTAAAGTGGACAGAGAATAGTGGAAAGACTAAAGTGGACAGACTATAGTGGAAAGACTATAGTGGAAAGACTGTAGTGGACAGAAGAAAGGGGAGACCATAATGGAAAGACTAAAGTGAAAAGACTAAAGTGGACAGAGAATAGTGGAAAGACTAGTAGTGGACAGAATAAAGTGATGACTATAGTGGAAAGACTAAAGTGGAAAGACTAAAGTAGACAGACTATAGTGGAAAGACTATAGTGGAAAGACTGTAGTGGAAAGAATAAAGTGGAGAGTATAGTGGAAAGACTAAAGTGGACAGAGAATAGTGGAAAGACTAAAGTGGACAGACTATAGTGGAAAGACTATAGTGGAGAGACTGTAGTGGACAGAATAAAGTGGAGACTATAGTGGAAAGACTAAAGTGGAAAGACTAAAGTGGACAGAGAATAGTGGAAAGACTAAAGTGGACAGACTACTAAAGTGGACAGACTATAGTGGAAAGACTAAAGTGGAAAGACTAAAGTGGAAAGACTAAAGTGGAAAGACTAAAGTGGACAGACTATAGTGGAGAGACTGTAGTGGAAAGACTGTAGTGGAAAGACTAAACTGGACAGAGAATAGTGGAAAGATAGTGGAAAGACTAAAGTAGACGGAGAATAGTGGAAAGACTAAAGTGGACAGACTTTAGTGGAAAGACTAAAGTGGAAAGACTAAAGTGGAAAGACTAAAGTGGAAAGACTAAAGTGGACAGACTATAGTGGAAAGACTATAGTGGAAAGATTGTTGTGGACAGAATAAAGTAGAGAGTATAGTGGAAAGACTAAAGTGGACAGACTGTAGTGGAAAGACTAAAGTGGACAGACTAAAGTGGAAAGACTAAAGTGGAAAGACTAAAGTGGACAGACTATAGTGGAAAGACTATATTGGAAAGACTGTAGTGGACAGAATAAAGTGGAGAGTATAGTGTAAAGACTAAAGTGGACAGAGAATAGTGGAAAGACTAAAGTGGACAGACTATAGCGGAAAGACTATAGTGGAAAGACTGTAGTGGACAGAAGAAAGGGGAGACTATAATGGAAAGACTAAAGTGAAAAGACTAAAGTGGACAGAGATTAGTGGAAAGACTAGTAGTGGACAGAATAAAGTGAAGACTATAGTGGAAAGACTAAAGTGGAAAGACTAAAGTAGACAGACTATAGTGGAAAGACTATAGTGGAAAGACTGTAGTGGAAAGAATAAAGTGGAGAGTATAGTGGAAAAACTAAAGTAGACAGAGAATAGTTGAAAGACTAAAGTGGACAGACTATAGTGGAAAGACTATAGTGGAAAGACTGTAGTGGACAGAATAAAGTGGAGACTATAGTGGAAAGACTAAAGTGGAAAGACTAAAGTGGACAGAGAATAGTGGAAAGACTAAAGTGGACAGACTACTAAAGTGGACAGACTATAGTGGAAAGACTAAAGTGGAAAGACTAAAGTGGAAAGACTAAAGTGGAAAGACTAAAGTGGACAGACTATGGTGGAGAGACTATAGTGGAAAGACTGTAGTGGAAAGAATAAAGTGGACAGAGAATAGTAGAAAGATAGTGGAAAGACTAAAGTAGACGGAGAATAGTGGAAAGACTAAAGTGGACAGACTTTAGTGGAAAGACTATAGTGGAAAGACTGTAGTGGACAGAATAAAGTGGACATTATAGTGGAAAGACTAAAGTGGACAGACTATAGTGGAAAGACTGAAGTGGACAGACTAAAGTGGAAAAACTAAAGTGGAAAGACTAAAGTGGACAGAGAATAGTGGAAAGACTAAAGTGGACAGACTACTATGGTGGACAGACTATAGTGGAAAGACAAAAGTGGACAGAGAATAGTGGAAAGACTATAGTGGAAAGACTGTAGTGGACAGAATGAAGTGGAGAGTATAGTGGAAAGACTAAAGGGACAGACTAAAGTGGAAAGACTAAAGTGGAAAGACTAAAGTGGACAGACTGTAGTGGAAAGACTATAGTGGAAAGACTAAAGTGGAAAGACATAAGTGGACAGACTATAGTGGAAAGACTAAAGTGGAAAGACCAAATTCAGACTGAAGTGGACAGAATAAAGTGGAGATTAGTGTAGTGGAAAGACTAAAGTGGACAGAGAATAGTGGAAAGACTAAAGTGGACCGACTTTAGTGGAAAGACTATAGTGGAAAGACTGTAGTGGAAAGAATAAAGTGGAGATTATAGTGGACAGAATAAAGTGGAGACTATAGTGGAAAGACTAAAGTGGACAGAGAATAGTGGAAAGACTAAAGGGGACAGACTACTAAAGTGGACAGACTATAGTAGAAAGACTAAAGTGGACAGACTAAAGTGGAAAGACTAAAGTGGACAGACTATAGTGGAAAGACTATAGTGGAAAGACTGTAGTGGACAGAGAATAGTGGAAAGACTAAAGTGGACAGACTTTAGTGGAAAGACTATAGTGGAAAGACTGTAGTGGACAGAATAAAGTGGAGATTATAGTGGAAAGACTAAAGTGGAAAGACTAAAGTGGACAGACTATAGTGGAAAGACTGTAGTGGACAGAATAAAGTGGAGATTATAGTGGAAAGACTAAAGTGGAAAAACTAAAGTGGAAAGACCAAAGTGGACAGAGAATAGTGGAAAGACTAAAGTGGACAGACTACTATGGTGGACAGACTATAGTGGAAAGAGAACAGTAAACAGAATAAAGTGGAGACTATAGTGGAAAGACTATAGTGGAAAGACTGTAGTGGACGGAATAAAGTGGAGAGTATAGTGGAAAGACTAAAGTGGACAGACTAAAGTGGAAAGACTAAAGTGGAAAGACTAAAGTGGACAGACTATAGTGGAAAGACTATAGTGGAAAGACTGTAGTGGACAGAAAAAAGTGGAGAGTATAGTGGAAAGACTAAAGTGGACAGAGAATAGTGGAAAGACTAAAATGGAAAGACTTTAGTGGAAAGACTATAGTGGAAAGACTGTAGTGGACAGAATAAAGTGGAGATTATAGTGGAAAGACTAAAGTGGAAAGACTATAGTGGAAAGACTATAGTGGAAAAACTAAAGTGGACAGAGAATAGTGGAAGGACTAAATTGGACAGACTACAGTGGAAAGACTATAGTGGTCAGAATAAAGTGGAGACTATGGTGGAAAGACTAAAGTGGAAAGAGAATAGTGGACAGAATAAAGTGGAGACTATAGTGGAAAGGCTAAAGCGGAAAGACTAAAGTGGACAGACTATAGTGGAAAGACTAAAGTGGAAAGACTAAAGTGGACAGACTATAGTGTAAAGACTGAAGTGGACAGACTAAAGTGGAAAAACTAAAGTGGAAAGACTAAAGTGGACAGAGAATAGTGGAAAGACTAAAGTGGACAGACTACTAAAGTGGACAGACTATAGTGGAAAGACTGAAGTGGACAGACTAAAGTGGAAAAACTAAAGTGGAAATACTAAAGTGGACAGAGAATAGTGGAAAGACTAAAGTGGACAGACTACTATGGTGGACAGACTATAGTGGAAAGACTAAAGTGGACAGACTAAAGTGGAAAGACTAAAGTGGAAAGACTATAGTGGAAAGACTGAAGTGGACAGAATAAAGTGGAGACTATAGTGGAAAGACTAAAGGGGACAGATAATAGTTAAAGGACTAAAGTGGACAGACTACAGTGGGAAGACTATAGTGGAAAGACTATAGTGGACAGAATAAAGTGGAGACTATAGAGGAAAGACTAAAGTGGACAGAGAATAGTGGAAAGACTGTAGTGGACAGAATAAAGTGGAGACAATAGTGGAAAGTCGAAAGTGGAAAGACTAAAGTGGACAAACTACAGTGGAAAGACTGAAGTAGAAAGACTCAGTGGAAAGACTAAAGTGTACACACTGAAGTGGACAGAATAAAGTGGAAAGACTAAAGTGGAAAGACTAAAGTGGGTAGACTATAGTGGAGAGTCTAAAGTGGACAGACTAAAGTGGAAAGACTAAAGTGGAAAGACTAAAGTGGACAGACTATAGTGGAAAGACTATAGTGGAAAGACTGTAGTGGACAGAATAAAGTGGAGAGTGTAGTGGAAACACTAAAGTGGACAGACTAAAGTGGAAAGACTAAAGTGGAAAGACTAAAGTGAAAAGACTATAGTGGAAAGACTATAGTGGAAAGACTGTAGTGGACAGAATAAAGTGGAGAGTGTAGTGGAAACACTAAAGTGGACAGACTAAAGTGGAAAGACTAAAGTGGACAGAGAATAGTGGAAAGACTAAAATGGAAAGACTTTAGTGGAAAGACTATAGTGGAAAGACTGTAGTGGACAGAATAAAGTGGAGATTATAGTGGAAAGACTAAAGTGGAAAGACTATAGTGGAAAGACTATAGTGGAAAAACTAAAGTGGACAGAGAATAGTGGAAGGACTAAATTGGACAGACTACAGTGGAAAGACTATAGTGGTCAGAATAAAGTGGAGACTATGGTGGAAAGACTAAAGTGGAAAGAGAATAGTGGACAGAATAAAGTGGAGACTATAGTGGAAAGGCTAAAGCGGAAAGACTAAAGTGGACAGACTATAGTGGAAAGACTAAAGTGGAAAGACTAAAGTGGACAGACTATAGTGGAAAGACTGTAGTGGACAGAATAAAGTGGAGACTATAGTGGAAAGACTAAAGTGGAAAGACTAAAGTGGACAGACTATAGTGGAAAGACTGAAGTGGAAAGACTCAGTGGACAGACTAAAGTGTACACACTAAAGTGGACAGAATAAAGTGGAAAGACTAAAGTGGAAAGACTAAAGTGGACAGACTAAAGTGGAAAGACTAAAGTGGACAGAGAATAGTGGAAAGACTAAAGTGGACAGACTATAGTGGAAAGACTATAGTGGAAAGACTGTAGTGGACAGAAGAAAGGGGAGACCATAATGGAAAGACTAAAGTGAAAAGACTAAAGTGGACAGAGAATAGTGGAAAGACTAGTAGTGGACAGAATAAAGTGATGACTATAGTGGAAAGACTAAAGTGGAAAGACTAAAGTAGACAGACTATAGTGGAAAGACTATAGTGGAAAGACTGTAGTGGAAAGAATAAAGTGGAGAGTATAGTGGAAAGACTAAAGTGGACAGAGAATAGTGGAAAGACTAAAGTGGACAGACTATAGTGGAAAGACTATAGTGGAGAGACTGTAGTGGACAGAATAAAGTGGAGACTATAGTGGAAAGACTAAAGTGGAAAGACTAAAGTGGACAGAGAATAGTGGAAAGACTAAAGTGGACAGACTACTAAAGTGGACAGACTATAGTGGAAAGACTAAAGTGGAAAGACTAAAGTGGAAAGACTAAAGTGGAAAGACTAAAGTGGACAGACTATAGTGGAGAGACTGTAGTGGAAAGACTGTAGTGGAAAGACTAAACTGGACAGAGAATAGTGGAAAGATAGTGGAAAGACTAAAGTAGACGGAGAATAGTGGAAAGACTAAAGTGGACAGACTTTAGTGGAAAGACTAAAGTGGAAAGACTAAAGTGGAAAGACTAAAGTGGAAAGACTAAAGTGGACAGACTATAGTGGAAAGACTATAGTGGAAAGATTGTTGTGGACAGAATAAAGTAGAGAGTATAGTGGAAAGACTAAAGTGGACAGACTGTAGTGGAAAGACTAAAGTGGACAGACTAAAGTGGAAAGACTAAAGTGGAAAGACTAAAGTGGACAGACTATAGTGGAAAGACTATATTGGAAAGACTGTAGTGGACAGAATAAAGTGGAGAGTATAGTGTAAAGACTAAAGTGGACAGAGAATAGTGGAAAGACTAAAGTGGACAGACTATAGTGGAAAGACTATAGTGGAAAGACTGTAGTGGACAGAAGAAAGGGGAGACTATAATGGAAAGACTAAAGTGAAAAGACTAAAGTGGACAGAGATTAGTGGAAAGACTAGTAGTGGACAGAATAAAGTGAAGACTATAGTGGAAAGACTAAAGTGGAAAGACTAAAGTAGACAGACTATAGTGGAAAGACTATAGTGGAAAGACTGTAGTGGAAAGAATAAAGTGGAGAGTATAGTGGAAAAACTAAAGTAGACAGAGAATAGTTGAAAGACTAAAGTGGACAGACTATAGTGGAAAGACTATAGTGGAAAGACTGTAGTGGACAGAATAAAGTGGAGACTATAGTGGAAAGACTAAAGTGGAAAGACTAAAGTGGACAGAGAATAGTGGAAAGACTAAAGTGGACAGACTACTAAAGTGGACAGACTATAGTGGAAAGACTAAAGTGGAAAGACTAAAGTGGAAAGACTAAAGTGGAAAGACTAAAGTGGACAGACTATGGTGGAGAGACTATAGTGGAAAGACTGTAGTGGAAAGAATAAAGTGGACAGAGAATAGTAGAAAGATAGTGGAAAGACTAAAGTAGACGGAGAATAGTGGAAAGACTAAAGTGGACAGACTTTAGTGGAAAGACTATAGTGGAAAGACTGTAGTGGACAGAATAAAGTGGACATTATAGTGGAAAGACTAAAGTGGACAGACTATAGTGGAAAGACTGAAGTGGACAGACTAAAGTGGAAAAACTAAAGTGGAAAGACTAAAGTGGACAGAGAATAGTGGAAAGACTAAAGTGGACAGACTACTATGGTGGACAGACTATAGTGGAAAGACTAAAGTGGACAGAGAATAGTGGAAAGACTATAGTGGAAAGACTGTAGTGGACAGAATGAAGTGGAGAGTATAGTGGAAAGACTAAAGGGACAGACTAAAGTGGAAAGACTAAAGTGGAAAGACTAAAGTGGACAGACTGTAGTGGAAAGACTATAGTGGAAAGACTAAAGTGGAAAGACATAAGTGGACAGACTATAGTGGAAAGACTAAAGTGGAAAGACCAAATTCAGACTGTAGTGGACAGAATAAAGTGGAGATTAGTGTAGTGGAAAGACTAAAGTGGACAGAGAATAGTGGAAAGACTAAAGTGGACCGACTTTAGTGGAAAGACTATAGTGGAAAGACTGTAGTGGAAAGAATAAAGTGGAGATTATAGTGGACAGAATAAAGTGGAGACTATAGTGGAAAGACTAAAGTGGACAGAGAATAGTGGAAAGACTAAAGGGGACAGACTACTAAAGTGGACAGACTATAGTAGAAAGACTAAAGTGGACAGACTAAAGTGGAAAGACTAAAGTGGACAGACTATAGTGGAAAGACTATAGTGGAAAGACTGTAGTGGACAGAGAATAGTGGAAAGACTAAAGTGGACAGACTTTAGTGGAAAGACTATAGTGGAAAGACTGTAGTGGACAGAATAAAGTGGAGATTATAGTGGAAAGACTAAAGTGGAAAGACTAAAGTGGACAGACTATAGTGGAAAGACTGTAGTGGACAGAATAAAGTGGAGATTATAGTGGAAAGACTAAAGTGGAAAAACTAAAGTGGAAAGACCAAAGTGGACAGAGAATAGTGGAAAGACTAAAGTGGACAGACTACTATGGTGGACAGACTATAGTGGAAAGAGAACAGTAAACAGAATAAAGTGGAGACTATAGTGGAAAGACTATAGTGGAAAGACTGTAGTGGACGGAATAAAGTGGAGAGTATAGTGGAAAGACTAAAGTGGACAGACTAAAGTGGAAAGACTAAAGTGGAAAGACTAAAGTGGACAGACTATAGTGGAAAGACTATAGTGGAAAGACTGTAGCGGACAGAAAAAAGTGGAGAGTATAGTGGAAAGACTAAAGTGGACAGAGAATAGTGGAAAGACTAAAATGGAAAGACTTTAGTGGAAAGACTATAGTGGAAAGACTGTAGTGGACAGAATAAAGTGGAGATTATAGTGGA
Organism: Branchinecta sandiegonensis; assembly: GCA_030848855.1. Taxonomy (NCBI): domain Eukaryota; kingdom Metazoa; phylum Arthropoda; class Branchiopoda; order Anostraca; family Branchinectidae; genus Branchinecta; species Branchinecta sandiegonensis. Next base: position 351,686 of record JAUPMV010000036.1, on the reverse strand, counting down.
AAGACTAAAGTGGAAAGACTATAGTGGAAAGACTATAGTGGAAAAACTAAAGTGGACAGAGAATAGTGGAAGGACTAAATTGGACAGACTACAGTGGAAAGACTATAGTGGTCAGAATAAAGTGGAGACTATGGTGGAAAGACTAAAGTGGAAAGAGAATAGTGGACAGAATAAAGTGGAGACTATAGTGGAAAGGCTAAAGCGGAAAGACTAAAGTGGACAGACTATAGTGGAAAGACTAAAGTGGAAAGACTAAAGTGGACAGACTATAGTGTAAAGACTGAAGTGGACAGACTAAAGTGGAAAAACTAAAGTGGAAAGACTATAGTGGACAGAGAATAGTGGAAAGACTAAAGTGGACAGACTACTAAAGTGGACAGACTATAGTGGAAAGACTGAAGTGGACAGACTAAAGTGGAAAAACTAAAGTGGAAATACTAAAGTGGACAGAGAATAGTGGAAAGACTAAAGTGGACAGACTACTATGGTGGACAGACTATAGTGGAAAGACTAAAGTGGACAGACTAAAGTGGAAAGACTAAAGTGGAAAGACTATAGTGGAAAGACTGAAGTGGACAGAATAAAGTGGAGACTATAGTGGAAAGACTAAAGGGGACAGATAATAGTTAAAGGACTAAAGTGGACAGACTACAGTGGGAAGACTATAGTGGAAAGACTATAGTGGACAGAATAAAGTGGAGACTATAGAGGAAAGACTAAAGTGGACAGAGAATAGTGGAAAGACTGTAGTGGACAGAATAAAGTGGAGACAATAGTGGAAAGTCGAAAGTGGAAAGACTAAAGTGGACAAACTACAGTGGAAAGACTGAAGTAGAAAGACTCAGTGGAAAGACTAAAGTGTACACACTGAAGTGGACAGAATAAAGTGGAAAGACTAAAGTGGAAAGACTAAAGTGGGTAGACTATAGTGGAGAGTCTAAAGTGGACAGACTAAAGTGGAAAGACTAAAGTGGAAAGACTAAAGTGGACAGACTATAGTGGAAAGACTATAGTGGAAAGACTGTAGTGGACAGAATAAAGTGGAGAGTGTAGTGGAAACACTAAAGTGGACAGACTAAAGTGGAAAGACTAAAGTGGAAAGACTAAAGTGAAAAGACTATAGTGGAAAGACTATAGTGGAAAGACTGTAGTGGACAGAATAAAGTGGAGAGTGTAGTGGAAACACTAAAGTGGACAGACTAAAGTGGAAAGACTAAAGTGGACAGAGAATAGTGGAAAGACTAAAATGGAAAGACTTTAGTGGAAAGACTATAGTGGAAAGACTGTAGTGGACAGAATAAAGTGGAGATTATAGTGGAAAGACTAAAGTGGAAAGACTATAGTGGAAAGACTATAGTGGAAAAACTAAAGTGGACAGAGAATAGTGGAAGGACTAAATTGGACAGACTACAGTGGAAAGACTATAGTGGTCAGAATAAAGTGGAGACTATGGTGGAAAGACTAAAGTGGAAAGAGAATAGTGGACAGAATAAAGTGGAGACTATAGTGGAAAGGCTAAAGCGGAAAGACTAAAGTGGACAGACTATAGTGGAAAGACTAAAGTGGAAAGACTAAAGTGGACAGACTATAGTGTAAAGACTGAAGTGGACAGACTAAAGTGGAAAAACTAAAGTGGAAAGACTAAAGTGGACAGAGAATAGTGGAAAGACTAAAGTGGACAGACTACTAAAGTGGACAGACTATAGTGGAAAGACTGAAGTGGACAGACTAAAGTGGAAAAACTAAAGTGGAAATACTAAAGTGGACAGAGAATAGTGGAAAGACTAAAGTGGACAGACTACTATGGTGGACAGACTATAGTGGAAAGACTAAAGTGGACAGACTAAAGTGGAAAGACTAAAGTGGAAAGACTATAGTGGAAAGACTGAAGTGGACAGAATAAAGTGGAGACTATAGTGGAAAGACTAAAGGGGACAGATAATAGTTAAAGGACTAAAGTGGACAGACTACAGTGGGAAGACTATAGTGGAAAGACTATAGTGGACAGAATAAAGTGGAGACTATAGAGGAAAGACTAAAGTGGACAGAGAATAGTGGAAAGACTGTAGTGGACAGAATAAAGTGGAGACAATAGTGGAAAGTCGAAAGTGGAAAGACTAAAGTGGACAAACTACAGTGGAAAGACTGAAGTAGAAAGACTCAGTGGAAAGACTAAAGTGTACACACTGAAGTGGACAGAATAAAGTGGAAAGACTAAAGTGGAAAGACTAAAGTGGACAGACTATAGTGGAAAGACTGAAGTGGAAATTCTCTTTGGACAGACTATAGTGGATAGACTGAAGTGGAAAGACTCAGTGGACAGACTAAAGTGTACACACTGAAGTGGACAGAATAAAGTGGAAAGACTAAAGTGGAAAGACTAAAGTGGACATTCTATAGTGGAAAGAATAAAGTGGACAGACTAAAGTGGAAAGATTGAAGTGGAAAGACTAAAGTGGACAGACTATAGTGGAAAGACTATAGTGGTCAGATAATAGTGGAAATACTAAAGTGGACAGACTGTAGTGGAAAGACTAAAGTGGACAGACTATAGTGGAAAGACTAAAGTGGACAGACTAAAGTGGAAAGACTAAAGTGGAAAGACTAAAGTGGACAGACTATAGTGGAAAGACTATAGTGGAAAGACTGTAGTGGACAGAATAAAGTGGAGAGTGTAGTGGAAACACTAAAGTGGACAGACTAAAGTGGAAAGACTAAAGTGGAAAGACTAAAGTGAAAAGACTGTAGTGGACAGAATGAAGTGGAGAGTATAGTGGAAAGACTAAAGTGGACAGAGAATAGTGGAAAGACTAAAGTGGACAGACTTTAGTGGAAAGACTATAGTGGAAAGACTGTAGTGGACAGAATAAAGTGGAGATTATAGTGGAAAGACTAAAGTGGAAAGACTAAAGTGGACAGACTATATTGGAAAGACTGAAGTGGACAGACTAAAGTGGAAAACTAAAGTGGAAAGACTAAAGTGGACAGAGAATAATGGAAAGACTAAAGTGGACAGACTATAGTGGAAAGACTATAGTGGAAAGACTGAAGTGGACAGACTACTAAAGTGGACAGACTATAGTGGAAAGACTAAAGTGGACAGACTAAAGTGGAAAGACTAAAGTGGAAAGACTAAAGTGGACAGACTATAGTGGACAGACTATAGTGGAAAGACTATAGTGGAAAGACTGTAGTTGACAGAATAAAGTGGAAAGTATAGTGGAAAGACTAAAGTGGACAGACTTTAGTGGAAAGACTATAGTGGAAAGACTGTAGTGGACAGAATAAAGTGGAGATTATAGTGGAAAGACTGTAGTGGACAGAATAAAGTGGAGAGTATAGTGGAAAGACTAAAGTGGACAGAGAATAGTGGAAAGACTAAAGTGGACAGACTTTAGTGGAAAGACTATAGTGGAAAGACTGTAGTGGACAGAATAAAGTGGAGATTATAGTGGAAAGACTAAAGTGGAAAGACTAAAGTGGACAGACTATATTGGAAAGACTGAAGTGGACAGACTAAAGTGGAAAAACTAAAGTGGAAATACTAAAGTGGAAAGAGAATAGTGGAAAGACTAAAGTGGACAGACTATAATGGAAAGACTAAAGTGAAAAGAATAAAGTGGACAGAGAATAGTGGAAAGACTAGTAGTGGACAGAATAAAGTGGAGACTTTAGTGGAAAGACTAAAGTGGAAAGACTAAAGTAGTCAGACTAAAGACTGAAGTGGACAGACTATAGTGGAAAGACTATAGTGGAAAGACTGTAGTGGACAGAAGAAAGTGGAGACTATAATGGAAAGACTAAAGTGAAAAGACTAAAGTGGACAGACTATATTGGAAAGACTGAAGTGGACAGACTAAAGTGGAAAAACTAAAGTGGAAAGACTAAAGTGGACAGAGAATAATGGAAAGACTAAAGTGGACAGACTATAGTGGAAAGACTATAGTGGAAAGACTGAAGTGGACAGACTACTAAAGTGGACAGACTATAGTGGAAAGACTAAAGTGGACAGACTAAAGTGGAAAGACTAAAGTGGAAAGACTGTAGTGGACAGAATAAAGTGGAGATTATAGTGGAAAGACTAAAGTGGAAAGACTAAAGTGGACAGACTATATTGGAAAGACTGAAGTGGACAGACTAAAGTGGAAAAACTAAAGTGGAAAGACTAAAGTGGACAGAGAATAATGGGAAGACTAAAGTGGACAGACTATAGTGGAAAGACTATAGTGGAAAGACTGAAGTGGACAGACTACTAAAGTGGACAGACTATAGTGGAAGACTAAAGTGGACAGACTAAAGTGGAAAGACTAAAGTGGAAAGACTAAAGTGGACAGACTATAGTGGACAGACTATAGTGGAAAGACTATAGTGGAAAGACTGTAGTTGACAGAATCAAGTGGAAAGTATAGTGGAAAGACTAAAGTGGACAGACTTTAGTGGAAAGACTATAGTGGAAAGACTGTAGTGGACAGAATAAAGTGGAGATTATAGTGGAAAGACTGTAGTGGACAGAATAAAGTGGAGAGTATAGTGGAAAGACTAAAGTGGACAGAGAATAGTGGAAAGACTAAAGTGGACAGACTTTAGTGGAAAGACTATAGTGGAAAGACTGTAGTGGACAGAATAAGGTGGAGATTATAGTGGAAAGCCTAAAGTGGAAAGACTAAAGTGGACAGACTATATTGGAAAGACTGAAGTGGACAGACTAAAGTGGAAAAACTAAAGTGGAAAGACTAAAGTGGACAGAGAATAGTGGAAAGACTAAAGTGGACAGACTATAGTGGAAAGACTACAGTGGAAAGACTGTAGTGGACAGAAGAAAGTGGAGACTATAATGGAAAGACTAAAGTGAAAAGACTAAAGTGGACAGAGAATAGTGGAAAGACTAGTAGTGGACAGAATAAAGTGGAGACTTTAGTGGAAAGACTATAGTGGACAGACTATAGTGGAAAGACTATAGTGGAAAGACTGTAGTTGACAGAATAAAGTGGAAAGTATAGTGGAAAGACTAAAGTGGACAGACTTTAGTGGAAAGACTATAGTGGAAAGACTGTAGTGGACAGAATAAAGTGGAGATTATAGTGGAAAGACTGTAGTGGACAGAATAAAGTGGAGAGTATAGTGGAAAGACTAAAGTGGACAGAGAATAGTGGAAAGACTAAAGTGGACAGACTTTAGTGGAAAGACTATAGTGGAAAGACTGTAGTGGACAGAATAAAGTGGAGATTATAGTGGAAAGACTAAAGTGGAAAGACTAAAGTGGACAGACTACATTGGAAAGACTGAAGTGGACAGACTAAAGTGGAAAAACTAAAGTGGAAATACTAAAGTGGACAGAGAATAGTGGAAAGACTAAAGTGGACAGACTATAGTGGAAAGACTATAGTGGAAAGACTGTAGTGGACAGAAGAAAGTGGAGACTATAATGGAAAGACTAAAGTGAAAAGACTAAAGTGGACAGAGAATAGTGGAAAGACTGTAGTGGACAGAATAAAGTGGAGATTATAGTGGAAAGACTAAAGTGGAAAGACTAAAGTGGACAGACTATATTGGAAAGACTGAAGTGGACAGACTAAAGTGGAAAAACTAAAGTGGAAAGACTAAAGTGGACAGAGAATAGTGGAAAGACTAAAGTGGACAGACTATAGTGGAAAGACTACAGTGGAAAGACTGTAGTGGACAGAAGAAAGTGGAGACTATAATGGAAAGACTAAAGTGAAAAGACTAAAGTGGACAGAGAATAGTGGAAAGACTAGTAGTGGACAGAATAAAGTGGAGACTTTAGTGGACAGACTATAGTGGACAGACTATAGTGGAAAGACTATAGTGGAAAGACTGTAGTTGACAGAATAAAGTGGAAAGTATAGTGGAAAGACTAAAGTGGACAGACTTTAGTGGAAAGACTATAGTGGAAAGACTGTAGTGGACAGAATAAAGTGGAGATTATAGTGGAAAGACTGTAGTGGACAGAATAAAGTGGAGAGTATAGTGGAAAGACTAAAGTGGACAGAGAATAGTGGAAAGACTAAAGTGGACAGACTTTAGTGGAAAGACTATAGTGGAAAGACTGTAGTGGACAGAATAAAGTGGAGATTATAGTGGAAAGACTAAAGTGGAAAGACTAAAGTGGACAGACTATATTGGAAAGACTGAAGTGGACAGACTAAAGTGGAAAAACTAAAGTGGAAATATTAAAGTGGACAGAGAATAGTGGAAAGACTAAAGTGGACAGACTATAGTGGAAAGACTACAGTGGAAAGACTGTAGTGGACAGAAGAAAGTGGAGACTATAATGGAAAGACTAAAGTGAAAAGACTAAAGTGGACAGAGAATAAAGTGGAGACTTTAGTGGAAAGACTAAAGTAGACAGACTATAGTGGAAAGACTATAGTGGAAAGACTGTAGAGGACAGAATAAAGTGGAGACTAAAGTGGAAAGACTAAAGTGGAAAGACTAAAGTGGACAAAGAATAGTGGAAAGACAAAAGTGGAAAGACTGTAGCGGACAGAATAAAGTGGAGACTATAGTGGAAAGACTAAAGTGGAAAGACTAAAGTGGACAGACTATAGTGGAAAGACTGAAGTGGACAGACTACTAAAGTGGACAGACTATAGTGGAAAGACTAAAGTGGACAGACTAAAGTGGAAAGACTAAAGTGGAAAGACTAAAGTGGACAGACTATAGTGGACAGACTATAGTGGAAAGACTATAGTGGAAAGACTGTAGTGGACAGAATAAAGTGGAGAGTATAGTGGAAAGACTAAAGTGGACAGAGAATAGTGGAAAGACTAAAGTGGACAGACTTTAGTGGAAAGACTATAGTGGAAAGACTGTAGTGGACAGAATAAAGTGGAGATTATAGTGGAAAGACTAAACTGGAATGACTAAAGTGGACAGACTATAGTGGAAAGACTGAAGTGGACAGACTATAGTGGAAAGACTATAGTGGAAAGACTGTAGTGGACAGAAGAAAGTGGAGATTATAGTGGAAAGACTAAAGTGGAAAGACTAAAGTGGACAGACTATATTGGAAAGACTGAAGTGGACAGACTAAAGTGGAAAACTAAAGTGGAAAGACTAAAGTGGACAGAGAATAATGGAAAGACTAAAGTGGACAGACTATAGTGGAAAGACTATAGTGGAAAGACTGAAGTGGACAGACTACTAAAGTGGACAGACTATAGTGGAAAGACTAAAGTGGACAGACTAAAGTGGAAAGACTAAAGTGGAAAGACTAAAGTGGACAGACTATAGTGGAAAGACTATAGTGGAAAGACTGTAGTGGACAGAATAAAGTGGAGAGTGTAGTGGAAACACTAAAGTGGACAGAGAATAGTGGAAAGACTAAAGTGGACAGACTTTAGTGGAAAGACTATAGTGGAAAGACTGAAGTGGACAGACTACTAAAGTGGACAGACTATAGTGGAAAGACTAAAGTGGACAGACTAAAGTGGAAAGACTAAAGTGGAAAGACTAAAGTGGACAGACTATAGTGGACAGACTATAGTGGAAAGACTATAGTGGAAAGACTGTAGTTGACAGAATAAAGTGGAAAGTATAGTGGAAAGACTAAAGTGGACAGACTTTAGTGGAAAGACTATAGTGGAAAGACTGTAGTGGACAGAATAAAGTGGAGATTATAGTGGAAAGACTGTAGTGGACAGAGAATAATGGAAAGACTAAAGTGGACAGACTATAGTGGAAAGACTATAGTGGAAAGACTGAAGTGGACAGACTACTAAAGTGGACAGAATAAAGTGGAGATTATAGTGGAAAGACTAAAGTGGAAAGACTAAAGTGGAGAGACTATATTGGAAAGACTGAAGTGGACAGACTAAAGTGGAAAACTAAAGTGGAAAGACTAAAGTGGACAGAGAATAATGGAAAGACTAAAGTGGACAGACTATAGTGGAAAGACTATAGTGGAAAGACTGAAGTGGACAGACTACTAAAGTGGACAGACTATAGTGGAAAGACTAAAGTGGACAGACTAAAGTGGAAAGACTAAAGTGGAAAGACTAAAGTGGACAGACTATAGTGGACAGACTATAGTGGAAAGACTATAGTGGAAAGACTGTAGTTGACAGAATAAAGTGGAAAGTATAGTGGAAAGACTAAAGTGGACAGACTTTAGTGGAAAGACTATAGTGGAAAGACTGTAGTGGACAGAATAAAGTGGAGATTATAGTGGAAAGACTGTAGTGGACAGAATAAAGTGGAGAGTATAGTGGAAAGACTAAAGTGGACAGAGAATAGTGGAAAGACTAAAGTGGACAGACTTTAGTGGAAAGACTATAGTGGAAAGACTGTAGTGGACAGAATAAAGTGGAGATTATAGTGGAAAGACTAAAGTGGAAAGACTAAAGTGGACAGACTATATTGGAAAGACTGAAGTGGACAGACTAAAGTGGAAAAACTAAAGTGGAAATACTAAAGTGGAAAGAGAATAGTGGAAAGACTAAAGTGGACAGACTATAATGGAAAGACTAAAGTGAAAAGAATAAAGTGGACAGAGAATAGTGGAAAGACTAGTAGTGGACAGAATAAAGTGGAGACTTTAGTGGAAAGACTAAAGTGGAAAGACTAAAGTAGACAGACTATAGTGGAAAGACTATAGTGGAAAGACTGTAGAGGACAGAATAAAGTGGAGACTATAGTGGAAAGACTAAAGTGGAAAGACTAAAGTGGACAAAGAATAGTGGAAAGACTGTAGCGGACAGAATAAAGTGGAGACTATAGTGAAAAGACTAAAGTGGAAAGACTAAAGTGGACAGACTATAGTGGAAAGACTGAAGTGGACAGACTATTAAAGTGGACAGACTATAGTGGAAAGACTAAAGTGGACAGACTAAAGTGGAAAGACTAAAGTGGAAAGACTAAAGTGGACAGACTATAGTGGACAGACTATAGTGGAAAGACTATAGTGGAAAGACTGTAGTGGACAGAATAAAGTGGAGAGTATAGTGGAAAGACTAAAGTGGACAGAGAATAGTGGAAAGACTAAAGTGGACAGACTTTAGTGGAAAGACTATAGTGGAAAGACTGTAGTGGACAGAATAAAGTGGAGATTATAGTGGAAAGACTAAACTGGAATGACTAAAGTGGACAGACTATAGTGGAAAGACTGAAGTGGACAGACTATAGTGGAAAGACTATAGTGGAAAGACTGTAGTGGACAGAAGAAAGTGGAGACTATAATGGAAAGACTAAAGTGAAAAGACTAAAGTGGACAGACTATATTGGAAAGACTGAAGTGGACAGACTAAAGTGGAAAAACTAAAGTGGAAAGACTAAAGTGGACAGAGAATAATGGAAAGACTAAAGTGGACAGACTATAGTGGAAAGACTATAGTGGAAAGACTGAAGTGGACAGACTACTAAAGTGGACAGACTATAGTGGAAAGACTAAAGTGGACAGACTAAAGTGGAAAGACTAAAGTGGAAAGACTGTAGTGGACAGAATAAAGTGGAGATTATAGTGGAAAGACTAAAGTGGAAAGACTAAAGTGGACAGACTATATTGGAAAGACTGAAGTGGACAGACTAAAGTGGAAAAACTAAAGTGGAAAGACTAAAGTGGACAGAGAATAATGGGAAGACTAAAGTGGACAGACTATAGTGGAAAGACTATAGTGGAAAGACTGAAGTGGACAGACTACTAAAGTGGACAGACTATAGTGGAAGACTAAAGTGGACAGACTAAAGTGGAAAGACTAAAGTGGAAAGACTAAAGTGGACAGACTATAGTGGACAGACTATAGTGGAAAGACTATAGTGGAAAGACTGTAGTTGACAGAATCAAGTGGAAAGTATAGTGGAAAGACTAAAGTGGACAGACTTTAGTGGAAAGACTATAGTGGAAAGACTGTAGTGGACAGAATAAAGTGGAGATTATAGTGGAAAGACTGTAGTGGACAGAATAAAGTGGAGAGTATAGTGGAAAGACTAAAGTGGACAGAGAATAGTGGAAAGACTAAAGTGGACAGACTTTAGTGGAAAGACTATAGTGGAAAGACTGTAGTGGACAGAATAAGGTGGAGATTATAGTGGAAAGCCTAAAGTGGAAAGACTAAAGTGGACAGACTATATTGGAAAGACTGAAGTGGACAGACTAAAGTGGAAAAACTAAAGTGGAAAGACTAAAGTGGACAGAGAATAGTGGAAAGACTAAAGTGGACAGACTATAGTGGAAAGACTACAGTGGAAAGACTGTAGTGGACAGAAGAAAGTGGAGACTATAATGGAAAGACTAAAGTGAAAAGACTAAAGTGGACAGAGAATAGTGGAAAGACTAGTAGTGGACAGAATAAAGTGGAGACTTTAGTGGAAAGACTATAGTGGACAGACTATAGTGGAAAGACTATAGTGGAAAGACTGTAGTTGACAGAATAAAGTGGAAAGTATAGTGGAAAGACTAAAGTGGACAGACTTTAGTGGAAAGACTATAGTGGAAAGACTGTAGTGGACAGAATAAAGTGGAGATTATAGTGGAAAGACTGTAGTGGACAGAATAAAGTGGAGAGTATAGTGGAAAGACTAAAGTGGACAGAGAATAGTGGAAAGACTAAAGTGGACAGACTTTAGTGGAAAGACTATAGTGGAAAGACTGTAGTGGACAGAATAAAGTGGAGATTATAGTGGAAAGACTAAAGTGGAAAGACTAAAGTGGACAGACTACATTGGAAAGACTGAAGTGGACAGACTAAAGTGGAAAAACTAAAGTGGAAATACTAAAGTGGACAGAGAATAGTGGAAAGACTAAAGTGGACAGACTATAGTGGAAAGACTATAGTGGAAAGACTGTAGTGGACAGAAGAAAGTGGAGACTATAATGGAAAGACTAAAGTGAAAAGACTAAAGTGGACAGAGAATAGTGGAAAGACTGTAGTGGACAGAATAAAGTGGAGATTATAGTGGAAAGACTAAAGTGGAAAGACTAAAGTGGACAGACTATATTGGAAAGACTGAAGTGGACAGACTAAAGTGGAAAAACTAAAGTGGAAAGACTAAAGTGGACAGAGAATAGTGGAAAGACTAAAGTGGACAGACTATAGTGGAAAGACTACAGTGGAAAGACTGTAGTGGACAGAAGAAAGTGGAGACTATAATGGAAAGACTAAAGTGAAAAGACTAAAGTGGACAGAGAATAGTGGAAAGACTAGTAGTGGACAGAATAAAGTGGAGACTTTAGTGGACAGACTATAGTGGACAGACTATAGTGGAAAGACTATAGTGGAAAGACTGTAGTTGACAGAATAAAGTGGAAAGTATAGTGGAAAGACTAAAGTGGACAGACTTTAGTGGAAAGACTATAGTGGAAAGACTGTAGTGGACAGAATAAAGTGGAGATTATAGTGGAAAGACTGTAGTGGACAGAATAAAGTGGAGAGTATAGTGGAAAGACTAAAGTGGACAGAGAATAGTGGAAAGACTAAAGTGGACAGACTTTAGTGGAAAGACTATAGTGGAAAGACTGTAGTGGACAGAATAAAGTGGAGATTATAGTGGAAAGACTAAAGTGGAAAGACTAAAGTGGACAGACTATATTGGAAAGACTGAAGTGGACAGACTAAAGTGGAAAAACGAAAGTGGAAATACTAAAGTGGACAGAGAATAGTGGAAAGACTAAAGTGGACAGACTATAGTGGAAAGACTACAGTGGAAAGACTGTAGTGGACAGAAGAAAGTGGAGACTATAATGGAAAGACTAAAGTGAAAAGACTAAAGTGGACAGAGAATAAAGTGGAGACTTTAGTGGAAAGACTAAAGTAGACAGACTATAGTGGAAAGACTATAGTGGAAAGACTGTAGAGGACAGAATAAAGTGGAGACTATAGTGGAAAGACTAAAGTGGAAAGACTAAAGTGGACAAAGAATAGTGGAAAGACAAAAGTGGAAAGACTGTAGCGGACAGAATAAAGTGGAGACTATAGTGGAAAGACTAAAGTGGAAAGACTAAAGTGGACAGACTATAGTGGAAAGACTGAAGTGGACAGACTACTAAAGTGGACAGACTATAGTGGAAAGACTAAAGTGGACAGACTAAAGTGGAAAGACTAAAGTGGAAAGACTAAAGTGGACAGACTATAGTGGACAGACTATAGTGGAAAGACTATAGTGGAAAGACTGTAGTGGACAGAATAAAGTGGAGAGTATAGTGGAAAGACTAAAGTGGACAGAGAATAGTGGAAAGACTAAAGTGGACAGACTTTAGTGGAAAGACTATAGTGGAAAGACTGTAGTGGACAGAATAAAGTGGAGATTATAGTGGAAAGACTAAACTGGAATGACTAAAGTGGACAGACTATAGTGGAAAGACTGAAGTGGACAGACTATAGTGGAAAGACTATAGTGGAAAGACTGTAGTGAACAGAAGAAAGTGGAGACTATAATGGAATTCTAAAGTGAAAAGACTAAAGTGGACAGAGAATAGTGGAAAGACTAGTAGTGGACGGAATAAAGTGGAGACTATAGTGGAAAGACTAAAGTGGAAAGACTAAAGTAGACAGACTATAGTGGAAAGACTATAGTGGAAAGACTGTAGTGTAAAGACTGAAGTGGACAGACTAAAGTGGAAAAACTAAAGTGGAAAGACTAAAGTGGACAGAGAATAGTGGAAAGACTAAAGTGGACAGACTTCTAAAGTGGACAGACTATAGTGGAAAGACTAAAGTGGACAGACTAAAGTGGAAAGACTAAAGTGGAAAGACTAAAGTGGACAGACTGTAGAGGAAAGACTATAGTGGAAAGACTTTAGTGGACAGAATAAAGTGGAGAGTGCAGTGGAAACACTAAAGTGGACAGACTAAAGTGGAAAGACTAAAGTGGAAAGACTAAAGTGGAAAGACTAAAGTGAAAAGACTATAGTGGAAAGACTATAGTGGAAAGACTGTAGTGGACAGAATGAAGTGGAGAGTATAGTGGAAAGACTAAAGTGGACAGAGAATAGTGGAAAGACTAAAGTGGACAGACTTTAGTGGAAAGACTATAGTGGAAAGACTGTAGTGGACAGAATAAAGTGGAGATTATAGTGGAAAGACTAAAGTGGACAGACTATATTGGAAAGACTGAAGTGGACAGACTAAAGTGGAAAAACTAAAGTGGAAAGACTAAAGTGGACAGAGAATTGTGGAAAGACTAAAGTGGACAGACTATAGTGGAAAGACTATAGTGGAAAGACTGAAGAAGACAGACTACTAAAGTGGACAGACTATAGTGGAAAGACTAAAGTGGACAGACTAAAGTGGAAAGACTAAAGTGGAAAGACTAAAGTGGACAGACTATAGTGGACAGACTATAGTGGAAAGACTATTGTGGAAAGACTGTAGTGGAAAGACTGTAGTGGACAGAATAAAGTGGAGAGTATAGTGGAAAGACTAAAGTGGACAGAGAATAGTGGAAAGACTAAAGTGGACAGACTTTAGTGGAAAGACTATAGTGGAAAGACTGTCGTGGACAGAATAAAGTGGAGATTATAGTGGAAAGACTAAAGTGGAAAGACTAAAGTGGACAGACTATAGTGGAAAGACTGAAGTGGACAGACTACTAAAGTGGACAGACTATAGTGGAAAGACTAAAGTGGACAGACTAAAGTGGAAAGACTAAAGTGGAAAGACTAAAGTGGACAGACTATAGTGGACAGATTATAGTGGAAAGACTATAGTGGAAAGACTGTATTGGACAGAATAAAGTGGAGAGTATAGTGGAAAGACTAAAGTGCACAGAGAATAGTGGAAAGACTAAAGTGGACAGACTTTAGTGGAAAGACTATAGTGGAAAGACTGTAATGGACAGAATAAAGTGGAGATTATAGTGGAAAGACTGTAATGGATAGAATAAAGTGGAGATTATAGTGGAAAGACTAAAGTGGAAAGACTAAAGTGGACAGACTAAAGTGGACAGACTATAGTGGAGAGACTGAAGTGGACAGACTAAAGTGGAAAAACTAAAGTGGAAAGACTAAAGTGGACAGAGAATAGTGGAAAGACTAAAGTGGACAGACTATAGTGGAAAGACTATAGTGGAAAGACTGTAGTGGACAGAAGAAAGTGGAGACTATAATGGAAAGACTAAAGTGAAAAGACTAAAGTGGACAGAGAATAGTGGAAAGACTAGTAGTGGACAGAATAAAGTGGAGACTATAGTGGAAAGACTAAAGTGGAAAGACTAAAGTAGACAGACTATAGTGGAAATACTATAGTGGAAAGACTGTAGAGGACATAATAAAGTGGAGACTATAGTGGAAAGACTAAAGTGGAAAGACTAAAGTGGACAAAGAATAGTGGAAAGACTAAAGTGGAAAGACTGTAGTGGACAGAATAAAGTGGAGACTATAGTGGAAAGACTAAAGTGGAAAGACTAAAGTGGACAGACTATAGTGGAAAGACTATAGTGGAAAGACTGTAGTGGACAGAATAAAGTGGAGACTATAGTGGAAAGACTAAAGTGGAAAGACTAAAGTGGACAGACTATAGTGGAAAGACTGAAGTGGAAAGACTCAGTGGACAGACTAAAGTGTACACACTGAAGTGGACAGATTAAAGTGGAAAGACTAAAGTGGAAAGACTAAAGTGGACAGACTATAGTGGAAAGACTAAAGTGGACAGACTAAAGTGGAAAAATTTAAGTGGAAAGACTAAAGTGGACAGACTATAGTGGAAAGACTATAGTGGAAAGACTGTAGTGGACAGAATAAAGTGGAGACTATAGTGGAAAGACTAAAGTGGAAAGACTAAAGTGGAAAGACTAAAGTGGACAGACTATAGTGGAAAGACTATAGTGGAAAGACTGTAGTGGACAGAATAAAGTGGAAAGTATTGTGGAAAGACTAAAGTGGACAGGGAATAGTGTAAAGACTAAAGTGGACAGCCTTTAGTGGAAAGACTATAGTGGAAAGACTGTAGTGGACAAAATGTAGTGGAGATTATAGTGGAAAGACTAAAGTGGAAAGACTAAAGTGGAAAGACTAAAGTGGACAGACTATAGTAAAAAGACTGAAGTGGACAGACTAAAGTGGAAAAACTAAAGTGGAAAGACTAAAGTCGACAGAGAATAGTGGAAAGACTAAAGTGGACAGACTACTATGGTGGACAGACTAAAGTGGAAAGACTAAAGTGGAAAGATTATAGTGTAAAGACTGAAGTGGACAGAATAAAGTGGAGACTATAGTGGAAAGACTAAAGGGGACAGATATTAGTGGAAGGACTAAAGTGGACAGACTACAGTGGAAAGACTATAGTGGAAAGACTATAGTGGACAGAATAAAGTGGAGACTATAGAGGAAAGACTAAAGTGGACAGAGAATAGTGGAAAGACTAAATTGGAAAGACTGTAGTGGACAGAATAAAGTGGAGACTATAGTGGAAAGACGAAAGTGGAAAGACTAAAGTGGACAAACTATAGTGGGAAGACTGAAAAGACTAAAGTGTACACACTGAAGTGGACAGAATAAATGGAAAGACTAAAGTGGAAAGACTAAAGTGGATAGACTATAGTGGAGAGTCTAAAGTGGACAGACTAAAGTGGAAAAACTAAAGTGGAAAGACTAAAGTGGACAGACTATAGTGGAAAGACTATAGTGGAAAGACTGTAGTGGACAGAATAAAGTGGAGACTATAGTGGAAAGACTAAAGTGGAAAGACGAAAGTGGACAGACTATAGTGGAAAGACTGAAGTGGAAAGACTCAGTGAACAGACTAAAGTGTACACACTGAAGTGGACAGAATAAAGTGGAGACTATAGTTGAAGGACTAAAGTGGAAAGACTAAATTGAACAGAGAATAGTGGAAAGACTATAGTGGAAAGACTGTAGTGGACAGAATAAAGTGGAGAGTGTAGTGGAAACACTAAAGTGGACAGACTAAAGTGGAAAGACTAAAGTGGAAAGACCAAAATAAGACTGTAGTGGACAGAATAAAGTGGAGATTAGTATAGTGGAAAGACTAAAGTGGACAGAGAATAGTGGAAAGACTAAAGTGGACAGACTTTAGTGGAAAGACTATAGTGGAAAGACTGTAGTGGACAGAATAAAGTGGAGATTATAGTGGAAAGACTAAAGTGGAAAGACTATAGTGGAAAGACTATAGTGGAAAAACTAAAGTGGACAGAGAATAGTGGAAGGACTAAATTGGACAGACTACAGTGGAAAGACTATAGTGGACAGAATAAAGTTGAGACTATGGTGGAAAGACTAAAATGGAAAGAAAATAGTGGACAGAATAAAGTGGAGACTATAGTGGAAAGGCTAAAGTGGAAAGACTAAAGTGGACAGACTATAGTGGAAAGACTAAAGTGGAAAGACTAAAGTGGACAGACTATAGTGTAAAGACTGAAGTGGACAGACTAAAGTGGAAAAACTAAAGTGGAAAGACTAAAGTGGACAGAGAATAGTGGAAAGACTAAAGTGGACAGAATACTAAAGTGGACAGACTATAGTGGAAAGACTAAAGTGGACAGACTAAAGTGGAAAGACTAAAGTGGAAAGACTAAAGTGGACAGACTATAGTGGAAAGACTATAGTGGAAAGACTGTAGTGGACAGAATAAAGTGGAGAGTGTAGTGGAAACACTAAAGTGGACAGACTAAAGTGGAAAGACTAAAGTGGAAAGACTAAAGTGAAAAGACTATAGTGGAAAGACTATAGTGGAAAGACTGTAGTGGACAGAATGAAGTGGAGAGTATAGTGGAAAGACTAAAGTGGACAGACTTTAGTGGAAAGACTATAGTGGAAAGACTGTAGTGGACAGAATAAAGTGGAGATTATAGTGGAAAGACTAAAGTGGAAAGACTAAAGTGGACAGACTATATTGGAAAGACTGAAGTGGACAGACTAAAGTGGAAAAACTAAAGTGGAAAGACTAAAGTGGACAGAGAATAGTGGAAAGACTAAAGTGGACAGACTATAGTGGAAAGACTATAGTGGAAAGACTGAAGTGGACAGACTACTAAAGTGGACAGACTATAGTGGAAAGACTAAAGTGGACAGACTAAAGTGGAAAGACTAAAGTGGAAAGACTAAAGTGGACAGACTATAGTGGACAGACTATAGTGGAAAGACTATAGTGGAAAGACTGTAGTTGACAGAATAAAGTGGAAAGTATAGTGGAAAGACTAAAGTGGACAGAGAATAGTGGAAAGACTAAAGTGGACAGACTTTAGTGGAAAGACTATAGTGGAAAGACTGTAGTGGACAGAATAAAGTGGAGATTATAGTGGAAAGACTGTAGTGGACAGAATAAAGTGGAGAGTATAGTGGAAAGACTAAAGTGGACAGAGAATAGTGGAAAGACTAAAGTGGACAGACTTTAGTGGAAAGACTATAGTGGAAAGACTATAGTAGAAAGACTGTAGTGGACAGAATAAAGTGGAGATTATAGTGGAAAGACTAAAGTGGACAGACTATATTGGAAAGACTGAAGTGGACAGACTAAAGTGGAAAAACTAAAGTGGAAAGACTAAAGTGGACAGAGAATAGTGGAAAGACTAAAGTGGACAGACTATAGTGGAAAGACTACAGTGGAAAGACTGTAGTGGACAGAAGAAAGTGGAGACTATAATGGAAAGACTAAAGTGAAAAGACTAAAGTGGACAGAGAATAGTAGAAAGACTAGTAGTGGACAGAATAAAGTGGAGACTTTAGTGGAAAGACTAAAGTGGAAAGACTAAAGTAGACAGACTATAGTGGAAAGACTATAGTGGAAAGACTCTAGAGGACAGAATAAAGTGGAGACTATAGTGGAAAGACTAAAGTGGAAAGACTAAAGTGGACAAAGAAAAGTGAAAAGACTAAAGTGGAAAGACTGTAGCGGACAGAATAAAGTGGAGACTATAGTGGAAAGACTAAAGTGGAAAGACTAAAGTGGACAGACTATAGTGGAAAGACTGAAGTGGACAGACTACTAAAGTGGACAGACTATAGTGGAAAGACTAAAGTGGACAGATTAAAGTGGAAAGACTAAAGTGGAAAGACTAAAGTGGACAGACTATAGTGGACAGACTATAGTGGAAAGACTATAGTGGAAAGACTGTAGTGGACAGAATAAAGTGGAGAGTATAGTGGAAAGACTAAAGTGGACAGAGAATAGTGGAAAGACTAAAGTGGACAGACTTTAGTGGAAAGACTATAGTGGAAAGACTGTAGTGGACAGAATAAAGTGGAGATTATAGTGGAAAGACTAAACTGGAATGACTAAAGTGGACAGACTATAGTGGAAAGACTGAAGTGGACAGACTATAGTGGAAAGACTATAGTGGAAAGACTGTAGTGGACAGAAGAAAGTGGAGACTATAATGGAAAGACTAAAGTGAAAAGACTAAAGTGGACAGAGAATAGTGGAAAGACTAGTAGTGGACGGAATAAAGTGGAGACTATAGTGGAAAGACTAAAGTGGAAAGACTAAAGTAGACAGACTATAGTGGAAAGACTATAGTGGAAAGACTGTAGTGTAAAGACTGAAGTGGACAGACTAAAGTGGAAAAACTAAAGTGGAAAGACTAAAGTGGACAGACTTTAGTGGAAAGACTATAGTGGAAAGACTGTAGTGGACAGAATAAAGTGGAGATTATAGTGGAAAGACTAAAGTGGAAAGACTAAAGTGGACAGACTACATTGGAAAGACTGAAGTGGACAGACTAAAGTGGAAAAACTAAAGTGGAAATACTAAAGTGGACAGAGAATAGTGGAAAGACTAAAGTGGACAGACTATAGTGGAAAGACTATAGTGGAAAGACTGTAGTGGACAGAAGAAAGTGGAGACTATAATGGAAAGACTAAAGTGAAAAGACTAAAGTGGACAGAGAATAGTGGAAAGACTGTAGTGGACAGAATAAAGTGGAGATTATAGTGGAAAGACTAAAGTGGAAAGACTAAAGTGGACAGACTATATTGGAAAGACTGAAGTGGACAGACTAAAGTGGAAAAACTAAAGTGGAAAGACTAAAGTGGACAGAGAATAGTGGAAAGACTAAAGTGGACAGACTATAGTGGAAAGACTACAGTGGAAAGACTGTAGTGGACAGAAGAAAGTGGAGACTATAATGGAAAGACTAAAGTGAAAAGACTAAAGTGGACAGAGAATAGTGGAAAGACTAGTAGTGGACAGAATAAAGTGGAGACTTTAGTGGACAGACTATAGTGGACAGACTATAGTGGAAAGACTATAGTGGAAAGACTGTAGTTGACAGAATAAAGTGGAAAGTATAGTGGAAAGACTAAAGTGGACAGACTTTAGTGGAAAGACTATAGTGGAAAGACTGTAGTGGACAGAATAAAGTGGAGATTATAGTGGAAAGACTGTAGTGGACAGAATAAAGTGGAGAGTATAGTGGAAAGACTAAAGTGGACAGAGAATAGTGGAAAGACTAAAGTGGACAGACTTTAGTGGAAAGACTATAGTGGAAAGACTGTAGTGGACAGAATAAAGTGGAGATTATAGTGGAAAGACTAAAGTGGAAAGACTAAAGTGGACAGACTATATTGGAAAGACTGAAGTGGACAGACTAAAGTGGAAAAACGAAAGTGGAAATACTAAAGTGGACAGAGAATAGTGGAAAGACTAAAGTGGACAGACTATAGTGGAAAGACTACAGTGGAAAGACTGTAGTGGACAGAAGAAAGTGGAGACTATAATGGAAAGACTAAAGTGAAAAGACTAAAGTGGACAGAGAATAAAGTGGAGACTTTAGTGGAAAGACTAAAGTAGACAGACTATAGTGGAAAGACTATAGTGGAAAGACTGTAGAGGACAGAATAAAGTGGAGACTATAGTGGAAAGACTAAAGTGGAAAGACTAAAGTGGACAAAGAATAGTGGAAAGACAAAAGTGGAAAGACTGTAGCGGACAGAATAAAGTGGAGACTATAGTGGAAAGACTAAAGTGGAAAGACTAAAGTGGACAGACTATAGTGGAAAGACTGAAGTGGACAGACTACTAAAGTGGACAGACTATAGTGGAAAGACTAAAGTGGACAGACTAAAGTGGAAAGACTAAAGTGGAAAGACTAAAGTGGACAGACTATAGTGGACAGACTATAGTGGAAAGACTATAGTGGAAAGACTGTAGTGGACAGAATAAAGTGGAGAGTATAGTGGAAAGACTAAAGTGGACAGAGAATAGTGGAAAGACTAAAGTGGACAGACTTTAGTGGAAAGACTATAGTGGAAAGACTGTAGTGGACAGAATAAAGTGGAGATTATAGTGGAAAGACTAAACTGGAATGACTAAAGTGGACAGACTATAGTGGAAAGACTGAAGTGGACAGACTATAGTGGAAAGACTATAGTGGAAAGACTGTAGTGAACAGAAGAAAGTGGAGACTATAATGGAATTCTAAAGTGAAAAGACTAAAGTGGACAGAGAATAGTGGAAAGACTAGTAGTGGACGGAATAAAGTGGAGACTATAGTGGAAAGACTAAAGTGGAAAGACTAAAGTAGACAGACTATAGTGGAAAGACTATAGTGGAAAGACTGTAGTGTAAAGACTGAAGTGGACAGACTAAAGTGGAAAAACTAAAGTGGAAAGACTAAAGTGGACAGAGAATAGTGGAAAGACTAAAGTGGACAGACTTCTAAAGTGGACAGACTATAGTGGAAAGACTAAAGTGGACAGACTAAAGTGGAAAGACTAAAGTGGAAAGACTAAAGTGGACAGACTGTAGAGGAAAGACTATAGTGGAAAGACTTTAGTGGACAGAATAAAGTGGAGAGTGCAGTGGAAACACTAAAGTGGACAGACTAAAGTGGAAAGACTAAAGTGGAAAGACTAAAGTGGAAAGACTAAAGTGAAAAGACTATAGTGGAAAGACTATAGTGGAAAGACTGTAGTGGACAGAATGAAGTGGAGAGTATAGTGGAAAGACTAAAGTGGACAGAGAATAGTGGAAAGACTAAAGTGGACAGACTTTAGTGGAAAGACTATAGTGGAAAGACTGTAGTGGACAGAATAAAGTGGAGATTATAGTGGAAAGACTAAAGTGGACAGACTATATTGGAAAGACTGAAGTGGACAGACTAAAGTGGAAAAACTAAAGTGGAAAGACTAAAGTGGACAGAGAATTGTGGAAAGACTAAAGTGGACAGACTATAGTGGAAAGACTATAGTGGAAAGACTGAAGAAGACAGACTACTAAAGTGGACAGACTATAGTGGAAAGACTAAAGTGGACAGACTAAAGTGGAAAGACTAAAGTGGAAAGACTAAAGTGGACAGACTATAGTGGACAGACTATAGTGGAAAGACTATTGTGGAAAGACTGTAGTGGAAAGACTGTAGTGGACAGAATAAAGTGGAGAGTATAGTGGAAAGACTAAAGTGGACAGAGAATAGTGGAAAGACTAAAGTGGACAGACTTTAGTGGAAAGACTATAGTGGAAAGACTGTCGTGGACAGAATAAAGTGGAGATTATAGTGGAAAGACTAAAGTGGAAAGACTAAAGTGGACAGACTATAGTGGAAAGACTGAAGTGGACAGACTACTAAAGTGGACAGACTATAGTGGAAAGACTAAAGTGGACAGACTAAAGTGGAAAGACTAAAGTGGAAAGACTAAAGTGGACAGACTATAGTGGACAGATTATAGTGGAAAGACTATAGTGGAAAGACTGTATTGGACAGAATAAAGTGGAGAGTATAGTGGAAAGACTAAAGTGCACAGAGAATAGTGGAAAGACTAAAGTGGACAGACTTTAGTGGAAAGACTATAGTGGAAAGACTGTAATGGACAGAATAAAGTGGAGATTATAGTGGAAAGACTGTAATGGATAGAATAAAGTGGAGATTATAGTGGAAAGACTAAAGTGGAAAGACTAAAGTGGACAGACTAAAGTGGACAGACTATAGTGGAGAGACTGAAGTGGACAGACTAAAGTGGAAAAACTAAAGTGGAAAGACTAAAGTGGACAGAGAATAGTGGAAAGACTAAAGTGGACAGACTATAGTGGAAAGACTATAGTGGAAAGACTGTAGTGGACAGAAGAAAGTGGAGACTATAATGGAAAGACTAAAGTGAAAAGACTAAAGTGGACAGAGAATAGTGGAAAGACTAGTAGTGGACAGAATAAAGTGGAGACTATAGTGGAAAGACTAAAGTGGAAAGACTAAAGTAGACAGACTATAGTGGAAATACTATAGTGGAAAGACTGTAGAGGACATAATAAAGTGGAGACTATAGTGGAAAGACTAAAGTGGAAAGACTAAAGTGGACAAAGAATAGTGGAAAGACTAAAGTGGAAAGACTGTAGTGGACAGAATAAAGTGGAGACTATAGTGGAAAGACTAAAGTGGAAAGACTAAAGTGGACAGACTATAGTGGAAAGACTATAGTGGAAAGACTGTAGTGGACAGAATAAAGTGGAGACTATAGTGGAAAGACTAAAGTGGAAAGACTAAAGTGGACAGACTATAGTGGAAAGACTGAAGTGGAAAGACTCAGTGGACAGACTAAAGTGTACACACTGAAGTGGACAGATTAAAGTGGAAAGACTAAAGTGGAAAGACTAAAGTGGACAGACTATAGTGGAAAGACTAAAGTGGACAGACTAAAGTGGAAAAATTTAAGTGGAAAGACTAAAGTGGACAGACTATAGTGGAAAGACTATAGTGGAAAGACTGTAGTGGACAGAATAAAGTGGAGACTATAGTGGAAAGACTAAAGTGGAAAGACTAAAGTGGAAAGACTAAAGTGGACAGACTATAGTGGAAAGACTATAGTGGAAAGACTGTAGTGGACAGAATAAAGTGGAAAGTATTGTGGAAAGACTAAAGTGGACAGGGAATAGTGTAAAGACTAAAGTGGACAGCCTTTAGTGGAAAGACTATAGTGGAAAGACTGTAGTGGACAAAATGTAGTGGAGATTATAGTGGAAAGACTAAAGTGGAAAGACTAAAGTGGAAAGACTAAAGTGGACAGACTATAGTAAAAAGACTGAAGTGGACAGACTAAAGTGGAAAAACTAAAGTGGAAAGACTAAAGTCGACAGAGAATAGTGGAAAGACTAAAGTGGACAGACTACTATGGTGGACAGACTAAAGTGGAAAGACTAAAGTGGAAAGATTATAGTGTAAAGACTGAAGTGGACAGAATAAAGTGGAGACTATAGTGGAAAGACTAAAGGGGACAGATATTAGTGGAAGGACTAAAGTGGACAGACTACAGTGGAAAGACTATAGTGGAAAGACTATAGTGGACAGAATAAAGTGGAGACTATAGAGGAAAGACTAAAGTGGACAGAGAATAGTGGAAAGACTAAATTGGAAAGACTGTAGTGGACAGAATAAAGTGGAGACTATAGTGGAAAGACGAAAGTGGAAAGACTAAAGTGGACAAACTATAGTGGGAAGACTGAAAAGACTAAAGTGTACACACTGAAGTGGACAGAATAAATGGAAAGACTAAAGTGGAAAGACTAAAGTGGATAGACTATAGTGGAGAGTCTAAAGTGGACAGACTAAAGTGGAAAAACTAAAGTGGAAAGACTAAAGTGGACAGACTATAGTGGAAAGACTATAGTGGAAAGACTGTAGTGGACAGAATAAAGTGGAGACTATAGTGGAAAGACTAAAGTGGAAAGACGAAAGTGGACAGACTATAGTGGAAAGACTGAAGTGGAAAGACTCAGTGAACAGACTAAAGTGTACACACTGAAGTGGACAGAATAAAGTGGAGACTATAGTTGAAGGACTAAAGTGGAAAGACTAAATTGAACAGAGAATAGTGGAAAGACTATAGTGGAAAGACTGTAGTGGACAGAATAAAGTGGAGAGTGTAGTGGAAACACTAAAGTGGACAGACTAAAGTGGAAAGACTAAAGTGGAAAGACCAAAATAAGACTGTAGTGGACAGAATAAAGTGGAGATTAGTATAGTGGAAAGACTAAAGTGGACAGAGAATAGTGGAAAGACTAAAGTGGACAGACTTTAGTGGAAAGACTATAGTGGAAAGACTGTAGTGGACAGAATAAAGTGGAGATTATAGTGGAAAGACTAAAGTGGAAAGACTATAGTGGAAAGACTATAGTGGAAAAACTAAAGTGGACAGAGAATAGTGGAAGGACTAAATTGGACAGACTACAGTGGAAAGACTATAGTGGACAGAATAAAGTTGAGACTATGGTGGAAAGACTAAAATGGAAAGAAAATAGTGGACAGAATAAAGTGGAGACTATAGTGGAAAGGCTAAAGTGGAAAGACTAAAGTGGACAGACTATAGTGGAAAGACTAAAGTGGAAAGACTAAAGTGGACAGACTATAGTGTAAAGACTGAAGTGGACAGACTAAAGTGGAAAAACTAAAGTGGAAAGACTAAAGTGGACAGAGAATAGTGGAAAGACTAAAGTGGACAGAATACTAAAGTGGACAGACTATAGTGGAAAGACTAAAGTGGACAGACTAAAGTGGAAAGACTAAAGTGGAAAGACTAAAGTGGACAGACTATAGTGGAAAGACTATAGTGGAAAGACTGTAGTGGACAGAATAAAGTGGAGAGTGTAGTGGAAACACTAAAGTGGACAGACTAAAGTGGAAAGACTAAAGTGGAAAGACTAAAGTGAAAAGACTATAGTGGAAAGACTATAGTGGAAAGACTGTAGTGGACAGAATGAAGTGGAGAGTATAGTGGAAAGACTAAAGTGGACAGACTTTAGTGGAAAGACTATAGTGGAAAGACTGTAGTGGACAGAATAAAGTGGAGATTATAGTGGAAAGACTAAAGTGGAAAGACTAAAGTGGACAGACTATATTGGAAAGACTGAAGTGGACAGACTAAAGTGGAAAAACTAAAGTGGAAAGACTAAAGTGGACAGAGAATAGTGGAAAGACTAAAGTGGACAGACTATAGTGGAAAGACTATAGTGGAAAGACTGAAGTGGACAGACTACTAAAGTGGACAGACTATAGTGGAAAGACTAAAGTGGACAGACTAAAGTGGAAAGACTAAAGTGGAAAGACTAAAGTGGACAGACTATAGTGGACAGACTATAGTGGAAAGACTATAGTGGAAAGACTGTAGTTGACAGAATAAAGTGGAAAGTATAGTGGAAAGACTAAAGTGGACAGAGAATAGTGGAAAGACTAAAGTGGACAGACTTTAGTGGAAAGACTATAGTGGAAAGACTGTAGTGGACAGAATAAAGTGGAGATTATAGTGGAAAGACTGTAGTGGACAGAATAAAGTGGAGAGTATAGTGGAAAGACTAAAGTGGACAGAGAATAGTGGAAAGACTAAAGTGGACAGACTTTAGTGGAAAGACTATAGTGGAAAGACTATAGTAGAAAGACTGTAGTGGACAGAATAAAGTGGAGATTATAGTGGAAAGACTAAAGTGGACAGACTATATTGGAAAGACTGAAGTGGACAGACTAAAGTGGAAAAACTAAAGTGGAAAGACTAAAGTGGACAGAGAATAGTGGAAAGACTAAAGTGGACAGACTATAGTGGAAAGACTACAGTGGAAAGACTGTAGTGGACAGAAGAAAGTGGAGACTATAATGGAAAGACTAAAGTGAAAAGACTAAAGTGGACAGAGAATAGTAGAAAGACTAGTAGTGGACAGAATAAAGTGGAGACTTTAGTGGAAAGACTAAAGTGGAAAGACTAAAGTAGACAGACTATAGTGGAAAGACTATAGTGGAAAGACTCTAGAGGACAGAATAAAGTGGAGACTATAGTGGAAAGACTAAAGTGGAAAGACTAAAGTGGACAAAGAAAAGTGAAAAGACTAAAGTGGAAAGACTGTAGCGGACAGAATAAAGTGGAGACTATAGTGGAAAGACTAAAGTGGAAAGACTAAAGTGGACAGACTATAGTGGAAAGACTGAAGTGGACAGACTACTAAAGTGGACAGACTATAGTGGAAAGACTAAAGTGGACAGATTAAAGTGGAAAGACTAAAGTGGAAAGACTAAAGTGGACAGACTATAGTGGACAGACTATAGTGGAAAGACTATAGTGGAAAGACTGTAGTGGACAGAATAAAGTGGAGAGTATAGTGGAAAGACTAAAGTGGACAGAGAATAGTGGAAAGACTAAAGTGGACAGACTTTAGTGGAAAGACTATAGTGGAAAGACTGTAGTGGACAGAATAAAGTGGAGATTATAGTGGAAAGACTAAACTGGAATGACTAAAGTGGACAGACTATAGTGGAAAGACTGAAGTGGACAGACTATAGTGGAAAGACTATAGTGGAAAGACTGTAGTGGACAGAAGAAAGTGGAGACTATAATGGAAAGACTAAAGTGAAAAGACTAAAGTGGACAGAGAATAGTGGAAAGACTAGTAGTGGACGGAATAAAGTGGAGACTATAGTGGAAAGA
This sequence comes from Branchinecta sandiegonensis, assembly GCA_030848855.1. Lineage (NCBI taxonomy): Eukaryota > Metazoa > Arthropoda > Branchiopoda > Anostraca > Branchinectidae > Branchinecta > Branchinecta sandiegonensis. Next base: position 325,378 of record JAUPMV010000036.1, on the reverse strand, counting down.
CTAAAGTGGAAAGACTAAAGTAGACAGACTATAGTGGAAAGACTATAGTGGAAAGACTGTAGTGTAAAGACTGAAGTGGACAGACTAAAGTGGAAAAACTAAAGTGGAAAGACTAAAGTGGACAGAGAATAGTGGAAAGACTAAAGTGGACAGACTACTAAAGTGGACAGACTATAGTGGAAAGACTAAAGTGGACAGACTAAAGTGGAAAGACTAAAGTGGAAAGACTAAAGTGGACAGACTATAGAGGAAAGACTATAGTGGAAAGACTTTAGTGGACAGAATAAAGTGGAGAGTGTAGTGGAAAAACTAAAGTGGACAGACTAAAGTGGAAAGACTAAAGTGGAAAGACTAAAGTGGAAAGACTAAAGTGAAAAGACTATAGTGGAAAGACTATAGTGGAAAGACTGTAGTGGACAGAATGAAGTGGAGAGTATAGTGGAAAGACAAAAGTGGACAGAGAATAGTGGAAAGACTAAAGTGGACAGACTTTAGTGGAAAGACTATAGTGGAAAGACTGTAGTGGACAGAATAAAGTGGAGATTATAGTGGAAAGACTAAAGTGGACAGACTATATTGGAAAGACTGAAGTGGACAGACTAAAGTGGAAAAACTAAAGTGGAAAGACTAAAGTGGACAGAGAATTGTGGAAAGACTAAAGTGGACAGACTATAGTGGAAAGACTATAGTGGAAAGACTGAAGAAGACAGACTACTAAAGTGGACAGACTATAGTGGAAAGACTAAAGTGGACAGACTAAAGTGGAAAGACTAAAGTGGAAAGACTAAAGTGGACAGACTATAGTGGACAGACTATAGTGGAAAGACTATTGTGGAAAGACTGTAGTTGACAGAATAAAGTGGAGAGTATAGTGGAAAGACTAAAGTGGACAGAGAATAGTGGAAAAACTAAAGTGGACAGACTTTAGTGGAAAGACTATAGTGGAAAGACTGTAGTGGACAGAATAAAGTGGAGATTATAGTGGAAAGAATGTAGTGGACAGAATAAAGTGGAGAGTATAGTGGAAAGACTAAAGTGGACAGAGAATAGTGGAAAGACTAAAGTGGACAGACTTTAGTGGAAAGACTATAGTGGAAAGACTGTAGTGGACAGAATAAAGTGGAGATTATAGTGGAAAGACTAAAGTGGAAAGACTAAAGTGGACAGACTATATAGGAAAGACTGAAGTGGACAGACTAAAGTGGAAAAACTAAAGTGGAAAGACTAAAGTGGACAGAGAATAGTGGAAAGACTAAAGTGGACAGACTATAGTGGAAAGACTACAGTGGAAAGACTGTAGTGGACAGAAGAAAGTGGAGACTATAATGGAAAGACTAAAGTGAAAAGACTAAAGTGGACAGAGAATAGTGGAAAGACTAGTAGTGGACAGAATAAAGTGGAGACTGTAGTGGAAAGACTAAAGTGGAAAGACTAAAGTAGACAGACTCTAGTGGAAAGACTATAGTTGAAAGACAGTAGAGGACAGAATAAAGTGGAGACTATAGTGGAAAGACTAAAGTGGACAAAGAATAGTGGAAAGACTAAAGTGGAAAGACTGTAGCGGACAGAATAAAGTGGAGACTATAGTGGAAAGACTAAAGTGGAAAGACTAAAGTGGACAGACTATAGTGGAAAGACTGAAGTGGACAGACTACTAAAGTGGACAGACTATAGTGGAAAGACTAAAGTGGACAGACTAAAGTGGAAAGACTAAAGTGGAAAGACTAAAGTGGACAGACTATAGTGGACAGACTATAGTGGAAAGACTATAGTGGAAAGACTGTAGTGGACAGAATAAAGTGGAGAATATAGTGGAAAGACTAAAGCGGACAGAGAATAGTGGAAAGACTAAAGTGGACAGACTTTAGTGGAAAGACTATAGTGGAAAGACTGTAGTGGACAGAATAAAGTGGAGATTATAGTGGAAAGACTAAACTGGAATGACTAAAGTGGACAGACTATAGTGGAAAGACTGAAGTGGACAGACTATAGTGGAAAGACTATAGTGGAAAGACTTTAGTGGACAGAAGAAAGTGGAGACTATAATGGAAAGACTAAAGTGAAAAGACTAAAGTGGACAGAGAATAGTGGAAAGACTAGTAGTGGACAGAATAAAGTGGAGACTATAGTGGAAAGACTAAAGTGGAAAGACTAAAGTAGACAGACTATAGTGGAAAGACTATAGTGGAAAGACTGTAGAGGACAGAATAAAGTGGAGACTATAGTGGAAAGACTAAAGTGGAAAGACTAAAGTGGACAAAGAATAGTGGAAAGACTAATGTGGAAAGACTGTAGTGGACAGAATAAAGTGGAGACTATAGTGGAAAGACTAAAGTGGAAAGACTAAAGTGGACAGACTATAGTGGAAAGACTGTAGTGGACAGAATTAAGTGGAGACTATAGTGGAAAGACTAAAGTGGAAAGACTAAAGTGGACAGACTATAGTGGAAAGACTGAAGTGGAAAGACTCAGTGGACAGATTAAAGTGGACACACTGAAGTGGACAGATTAAAGTGAAAAGACTAAAGTGGAAAGACTAAAGTGGACAGACTATAGTGGAACGACTAAAGTGGACAGACTAAAGTGGAAAGATTAAAGTGGAAAGACTAAAGTGGACAGACTATAGTGGAAAGATGTAGTGGAAAGACTCTAGTGGACAGAATAAAGTGGAGACTATAGTGGAAAGACTAAAGTGGAAAGACTAAAGTGGACAGAGAATAGAAGAAAGACTAAAGTGGACAGACTACTAAAGTGGACAGACTATAGTGGAAAGACTACAGTGGACAGACTAAAGTGGAACGACTAAAGTGGAAAGACTAAAGTGGACAGACTATAGTGGAAAGACTATAGTGGAAAGACTGTAGTGGACAGAATAAAGTGGAAAATATAGTGGAAAGACTAAAGTGGACAGAGAATAGTGGAAAGACTAGAGTGGACTGACTTTAGTGGAAAGACTATAGTGGAAAGACTGTAGTGGACAGAATACAGTGGAGATTATAGTGGAAAGACTAAAGTGGAAAGATTAAAGTGGACAGACTATAGTAGAAATACTGAAGTGGACAGACTAAAGTGGAAAAACTAAAGTGGAAAGACTAAAGTCGACAGAGAATAGTGGAAAGACTAAGTGGACAGACTACTATGGTGGACAGACTATAGTGGAAAGACTACAGTGGACAGACTAAAGTGGAAAGACTAAAGTGGAAAGACTATAGTGTAAAGACTGAAGTGGACAGAATAAAGTGGAGACTATAGTGGAAAGACTAAAGGGGACAGATAATAGTGGAAGGACTGAAGTGGACAGACTACAGTGGAAAGACTATAGTGGAAAGACTATAGTGGACAGAATAAAGTGGAGACTATAGTGGAAAGACGAAAGTGGAAAGACTAAAGTGGACAAGCTATAGTGGGAAGACTGAAGTAGAAAGACTCAGTGGAAAGACTAAAGTGTACACACTGAAGTGGACAGAATAAAGTGGAAAGACTAAAGTGGATAGACTAAAGTGGACAGAGAATAGTGGAAAGACTAAAGTGGACAGACTATAGTGGAAAGACTACAGTGGAAAGACTGTAGTGGACAGAAGAAAGTGGAGACTATAATGGAAAGACTAAAGTGAAAAGACTAAAGTGGACAGAGAATAGTAGAAAGACTAGTAGTGGACAGAATAAAGTGGAGACTTTAGTGGAAAGACTAAAGTGGAAAGACTAAAGTAGACAGACTATAGTGGAAAGACTATAGTGGAAAGACTCTAGAGGACAGAATAAAGTGGAGACTATAGTGGAAAGACTAGAGTGGACTGACTTTAGTGGAAAGACTATAGTGGAAAGACTGTAGTGGACAGAATACAGTGGAGATTATAGTGGAAAGACTAAAGTGGAAAGATTAAAGTGGACAGACTATAGTAGAAATACTGAAGTGGACAGACTAAAGTGGAAAAACTAAAGTGGAAAGACTAAAGTCGACAGAGAATAGTGGAAAGACTAAGTGGACAGACTACTATGGTGGACAGACTATAGTGGAAAGACTACAGTGGACAGACTAAAGTGGAAAGACTAAAGTGGAAAGACTATAGTGTAAAGACTGAAGTGGACAGAATAAAGTGGAGACTATAGTGGAAAGACTAAAGGGGACAGATAATAGTGGAAGGACTGAAGTGGACAGACTACAGTGGAAAGACTATAGTGGAAAGACTATAGTGGACAGAATAAAGTGGAGACTATAGAGGAAAGACTAAAGTTGACAGAGAATAGTGGAAAGACTAAATTGGAAAGACTGTAGTGGACAGAATAAAGTGGAGACTATAGTGGAAAGACGAAAGTGGAAAGACTAAAGTGGACAAGCTATAGTGGGAAGACTGAAGTAGAAAGACTCAGTGGAAAGACTAAAGTGTACACACTGAAGTGGACAGAATAAAGTGGAAAGACTAAAGTGGATAGACTAAAGTGGACAGAGAATAGTGGAAAGACTAAAGTGGACAGACTATAGTGGAAAGACTACAGTGGAAAGACTGTAGTGGACAGAAGAAAGTGGAGACTATAATGGAAAGACTAAAGTGAAAAGACTAAAGTGGACAGAGAATAGTAGAAAGACTAGTAGTGGACAGAATAAAGTGGAGACTTTAGTGGAAAGACTAAAGTGGAAAGACTAAAGTAGACAGACTATAGTGGAAAGACTATAGTGGAAAGACTCTAGAGGACAGAATAAAGTGGAGACTATAGTGGAAAGACTAAAGTGGAAAGACTAAAGTGGACAAAGAAAAGTGAAAAGACTAAAGTGGAAAGACTGTAGCGGACAGAATAAAGTGGAGACTATAGTGGAAAGACTAAAGTGGAAAGACTAAAGTGGACAGACTATAGTGGAAAAACTGAAGTGGACAGACTACTAAAGTGGACAGACTATAGTGGAAAGACTAAAGTGGACAGATTAAAGTGGAAAGACTAAAGTGGAAAGACTAAAGTGGACAGACTATAGTGGACAGACTATAGTGGAAAGACTATAGTGGAAAGACTGTAGTGGACAGAATAAAGTGGAGAGTATAGTGGAAAGACTAAAGTGGACAGAGAATAGTGGAAAGACTAAAGTGGACAGACTTTAGTGGAAAGACTATAGTGGAAAGACTGTAGTGGACAGAATAAAGTGGAGATTATAGTGGAAAGACTAAACTGGAATGACTAAAGTGGACAGACTATAGTGGAAAGACTGAAGTGGACAGACTATAGTGGAAAGACTATAGTGGAAAGACTGTAGTGGACAGAAGAAAGTGGAGACTATAATGGAAAGACTAAAGTGAAAAGACTAAAGTGGACAGAGAATAGTGGAAAGACTAGTAGTGGACGGAATAAAGTGGAGACTATAGTGGAAAGACTAAAGTGGAAAGACTAAAGTAGACAGACTATAGTGGAAAGACTATAGTGGAAAGACTGTAGTGTAAAGACTGAAGTGGACAGACTAAAGTGGAAAAACTAAAGTGGAAAGACTAAAGTGGACAGAGAATAGTGGAAAGACTAAAGTGGACAGACTACTAAAGTGGACAGACTATAGTGGAAAGACTAAAGTGGACAGACTAAAGTGGAAAGACTAAAGTGGAAAGACTAAAGTGGACAGACTATAGAGGAAAGACTATAGTGGAAAGACTCTAGTGGACAGAATAAAGTGGAGAGTGTAGTGGAAAAACTAAAGTGGACAGACTAAAGTGGAAAGACTAAAGTGGAAAGACAAAAGTGGAAAGACTAAAGTGAAAAGACTATAGTGGAAAGACTATAGTGGAAAGACTGTAGTGGACAGAATGAAGTGGAGAGTATAGTGGAAAGACTAAAGTGGACAGAGAATAGTGGAAAGACTAAAGTGGACAGACTTTAGTGGAAAGACTATAGTGGAAAGACTGTAGTGGACAGAATAAAGTGGAGATTATAGTGGAAAGACTAAAGTGGACAGACTATATTGGAAAGACTGAAGTGGACAGACTAAAGTGGAAAAACTAAAGTGGAAAGACTAAAGTGGACAGAGAATTGTGGAAAGACTAAAGTGGACAGACTATAGTGGAAAGACTATAGTGGAAAGACTGAAGAAGACAGACTACTAAAGTGGACAGACTATAGTGGAAAGACTAAAGTGGACAGACTAAAGTGGAAAGACTAAAGTGGAAAGACTAAAGTGGACAGACTATAGTGGACAGACTATAGTGGAAAGACTATTGTGGAAAGACTGTAGTTGACAGAATAAAGTGGAGAGTATAGTGGAAAGACTAAAGTGGACAGAGAATAGTGGAAAAACTAAAGTGGACAGACTTTAGTGGAAAGACTATAGTGGAAAGACTGTAGTGGACAGAATAAAGTGGAGATTATAGTGGAAAGAATGTAGTGGACAGAATAAAGTGGAGAGTATAGTGGAAAGACTAAAGTGGACAGAGAATAGTGGAAAGACTAAAGTGGACAGACTTTAGTGGAAAGACTATAGTGGAAAGACTGTAGTGGACAGAATAAAGTGGAGATTATAGTGGAAAGACTAAAGTGGAAAGACTAAAGTGGACAGACTATATAGGAAAGACTGAAGTGGACAGACTAAAGTGGAAAAACTAAAGTGGAAAGAGTAAAGTGGACAGAGAATAGTGGAAAGACTAAAGTGGACAGACTATAGTGGAAAGACTACAGTGGAAAGACTGTAGTGGACAGAAGAAAGTGGAGACTATAATGGAAAGACTAAAGTGAAAAGACTAAAGTGGACAGAGAATAGTGGAAAGACTAGTAGTGGACAGAATAAAGTGGAGACTGTAGTGGAAAGACTAAAGTGGAAAGACTAAAGTAGACAGACTCTAGTGGAAAGACTATAGTTGAAAGACAGTAGAGGACAGAATAAAGTGGAGACTATAGTGGAAAGACTAAAGTGGACAAAGAATAGTGGAAAGACTAAAGTGGAAAGACTGTAGCGGACAGAATAAAGTGGAGACTATAGTGGAAAGACTAAAGTGGAAAGACTAAAGTGGACAGACTATAGTGGAAAGACTGAAGTGGACAGACTACTAAAGTGGACAGACTATAGTGGAAAGACTAAAGTGGACAGACTAAAGTGGAAAGACTAAAGTGGAAAGACTAAAGTGGACAGACTATAGTGGACAGACTATAGTGGAAAGACTATAGTGGAAAGACTGTAGTGGACAGAATAAAGTGGAGAGTATAGTGGAAAGACTAAAGCGGACAGAGAATAGTGGAAAGACTAAAGTGGACAGACTTTAGTGGAAAGACTATAGTGGAAAGACTGTAGTGGACAGGATAAAGTGGAGATTATAGTGGAAAGACTAAACTGGAATGACTAAAGTTGACAGACTATAGTGGAAAGACTGAAGTGGACAGACTATAGTGGAAAGACTATAGTGGAAAGACTTTAGTGGACAGAAGAAAGTGGAGACTATAATGGAAAGACTAAAGTGAAAAGACTAAAGTGGACAGAGAATAGTGGAAAGACTAGTAGTGGACAGAATAAAGTGGAGACTATAGTGGAAAGACTAAAGTGGAAAGACTAAAGTAGACAGACTATAGTGGAAAGACTATAGTGGAAAGACTGTAGAGGACAGAATAAAGTGGAGACTATAGTGGAAAGACTAAAGTGGAAAGACTAAAGTGGACAAAGAATAGTGGAAAGACTAATGTGGAAAGACTGTAGTGGACAGAATAAAGTGGAGACTATAGTGGAAAGACTAAAGTGGAAAGACTAAAGTGGACAGACTATAGTGGAAAGACTGTAGTGGACAGAATTAAGTGGAGACTATAGTGGAAAGACTAAAGTGGAAAGACTAAAGTGGACAGACTATAGTGGAAAGACTGAAGTGGAAAGACTCAGTGGACAGACTAAAGTGGACACACTGAAGTGGACAGATTAAAGTGGAAAGACTAAAGTGGAAAGACTAAAGTGGACAGACTATAGTGGAACGACTAAAGTGGACAGACTAAAGTGGAAAGATTAAAGTGGAAAGACTAAAGTGGACAGACTATAGTGGAAAGATATAGTGGAAAGACTCTAGTGGACAGAATAAAGTGGAGACTATAGTGGAAAGACTAAAGTGGAAAGACTAAAGTGGACAGAGAATAGAAGAAAGACTAAAGTGGACAGACTACTAAAGTGGACAGACTATAGTGGAAAGACTACAGTGGACAGACTAAAGTGGAACGACTAAAGTGGAAAGACTAAAGTGGACAGACTATAGTGGAAAGACTATAGTGGAAAGACTGTAGTGGACAGAATAAAGTGGAAAATATAGTGGAAAGACTAAAGTGGACAGAGAATAGTGGAAAGACTAGAGTGGACTGACTTTAGTGGAAAGACTATAGTGGAAAGACTGTAGTGGACAGAATACAGTGGAGATTATAGTGGAAAGACTAAAGTGGAAAGATTAAAGTGGACAGACTATAGTAGAAATACTGAGGTGGACAGACTAAAGTGGAAAAACTAAAGTGGAAAGACTAAAGTCGACAGAGAATAGTGGAAAGACTAAGTGGACAGACTACTATGGTGGACAGACTATAGTGGAAAGACTACAGTGGACAGACTAAAGTGGAAAGACTAAAGTGGAAAGACTATAGTGTAAAGACTGAAGTGGACAGAATAAAGTGGAGACTATAGTGGAAAGACTAAAGGGGACAGATAATAGTGGAAGGACTGAAGTGGACAGACTACAGTGGAAAGACTATAGTGGAAAGACTATAGTGGACAGAATAAAGTGGAGACTATAGAGGAAAGACTAAAGTTGACAGAGAATAGTGGAAAGACTAAATTGGAAAGACTGTAGTGGACAGAATAAAGTGGAGACTATAGTGGAAAGACGAAAGTGGAAAGACTAAAGTGGACAAGCTATAGTGGGAAGACTGAAGTAGAAAGACTCAGTGGAAAGACTAAAGTGTACACACTGAAGTGGACAGAATAAAGTGGAAAGACTAAAGTGGAAAGACTAAAGTGGATAGACTATAGTGGAGAGTCTAAAGTGGACAGACTAAAGTGGAAAAACTAAAGTGGAAAGACTAAAGTGGACAGACTATAGTGAAAAGACTATAGTGGAAAGACTGTAGTGGACAGAATAAAGTGGAGACTATAGTAAATAGACTAAATTGGAAAGACGAAAGTGGACAGACGAAAGTGGAAAGACTGAAGTGGAAAGACTCAGTGAACAGACTAAAGTGTACACACTGAAGTGGACAGAATAAAGTGGAGACTATAGTTGAAAGACTAAAGTGGAAAGACTATAGTGGAAAGACTGCAGTGGACAGAATAAAGTGGAGAGTGTAGTGGAAACACTAAAGTGGACAGACTAAAGTGGAAAGACTAAAGTGGAAAGACATAAGTGGACAGACTATAGTGGAAAGACTAAAGTGGAAAGACCAAATTAAGACTGTAGTGGACAGAATAAAGTGGAGATTAGTATAGTGGAAAGACTAAAGTGGACAGAGAATAGTGGAAAGACTAAAGTGGACAGACTTTAGTGGAAAGACTATAGTGGAAAGACTGTAGTGGACAGAATAAAGTGGAGATTATAGTGGACAAAATAAAGTGGAGACTATAGTGGAAAGACTAAAGTGGACAGAGAATAGTGGAAAGACTAAAGTGGACAGACTACTAAAGTGGACAGACTATAGTGGAAAGACTAAAGTGGACAGACTAAAGTGGAAAGACTAAAGTGGAAAGACTAAAGTGGACAGACTATAGTGGAAAGACTATAGTGGAAAGACTGTAGTGGACAGAATAAAGTGGAGAGTATAGTGGAAAGACTAATGTGGACAGAGAATAGTGGAAAGACTAAAGTGGAAAGACTAAAGTGGACAGACTATATTGGAAAGACTGAAGTGGACAGACTAAAGTGGAAAAACTAAAGTGGAAAGACTAAAGTGGACAGAGAATAGTGGAAAGACTAAAGTGGACAGACTATAGTGGAAAGACTACAGTGGAAAGACTGTAGTGGACAGAATAAAGTGGAGACTGTAGTGGAAAGACTAAAGTGGAAAGACTAAAGTAGACAGACTATAGTGGAAAGACTATAGTTGAAAGACAGTAGAGGACAGAATAAAGTGGAGACTATAGTGGAAAGACTAAAGTGGACAAAGAATAGTGGAAAGACTAAAGTGGAAAGACTGTAGCGGACAGAATAAAGTGGAGACTATAGTGGAAAGACTAAAGTGGAAAGACTAAAGTGGACAGACTATAGTGGAAAGACTGAAGTGGACAGACTACTAAAGTGGACAGACTATAGTGGAAAGACTAAAGTGGACAGACTAAAGTGGAAAGACTAAAGTGGAAAGACTAAAGTGGACAGACTATAGTGGACAGACTATAGTGGAAAGATTATAGTGGAAAGACTGTAGTGGACAGAATAAAGTGGAGAGTATAGTGGAAAGACTAAAGCGGACAGAGAATAGTGGAAAGACTAAAGTGGACAGACTTTAGTGGAAAGACTATAGTGGAAAGACTGTAGTGGACAGAATAAAGTGGAGATTATAGTGGAAAGACTAAACTGGAATGACTAAAGTGGACAGACTATAGTGGAAAGACTGAAGTGGAAAGACTAAAGTGGAAAGACTATAGTGGAAAGACTTTAGTGGACAGAAGAAAGTGGAGAGTTCTCATTCAGCGCTCGCCCTGACAACACCCCGAGCGAGCTCTAATCATTCCACTAGTGAACAAGTTTAGTGACGTCACACGATCATTCGTCCGTGGCTTGGATACTAGTTATTTGGTGATCAAGTACGCGTAAGAAAACCAGCTTTTCGGGATTACGAGTGAAATGGCAGACCAAGAACCGGTTTTAAAACTTCTTGGTGAAATGAACAGTAAAATGGAGTTAATCCCTCCACTCTCTGATAGTGTAGCAGCTATCACGGCTCAGCTAACAGACTTGAAGGAACAGCTCGAGGCGCATAAAACAGCGAACGAGGTGGTTTCACGCGAACTGTGCTTGGTGAACAGAAAACTGATCGAATCAAACAGGAAAATGAACCTCTTAGAAGCAGAAATGAAACGGTCAAACATCATGATCTTTAACTTCCAGCCACGAAGAGATCCTGCTAACAGTTCACTTAAAGCTGAACTGATGGATTATCTGAACTGGCGGCTTCCAGCGCTTCAACTGACAAGAAGCGACGTCAGAGATGTGTTCCGCCTTAGGACAGGCCCAGTAGTGCTCAAACTGAATTCGACAGATACTCGCAACTACATTCTGAAAAACGCACAGGAACTGAAACGAGATGGAGTTGGTGTAGCCCCTGACTACACGTTAGCAGAAAGAGAAGCTCGAAACAGGTTAAAGCCCGTGATGAACAGAGCAATATCCGAAGGAAGAAGTGTGCGCCTCAGAGGAACCAAGCTCATCATCGATGAGCGCGTGTTTATTTTTGATGGAGTGGTGGTGACTGAAATGCCTGAGAATAGAGGTGTTCCGCAACCTCAACCCCGGCAGCCCGCGTATGAGCCGAGAGCCTCTGCATCTCGTAGTAACATTGACAGTGCAACGGATACTGAGACCCAAATGTTATCAGCTGATGAAGGAGACGACGAAAGCGACAGAAATTCGTCTACCAACACTGTGGTCGCAAACCCGCAGCCCCAAATCCCTCAGAACCCTCCGTCCAGGTTAAACGAAGCTTCAGAAATCGCTACAAACGGCAACAACGCTAGCCGTGGCACACACAGAAAGATAGGAGAAATCATCAGTCCAGACGACAGGTTCCGTTCTGACAGCCGCAACACACGACAGATGACAACAACCGTTGAAGAGAGAACAAGGGGGAGAAGAGTGCGAAGCTACCAAAGAGGCGGTCATAGACAAAATAGTGGCAATCAGGATTATTATCGTCTAAACTTTCCGCCCCTTAGTAACCAAACCCATGACCCCTTTACTCTAAACGACGAAAGAAGTGATTCAGTGTCTTCAAGCTAGGATGCCCAGGGCCATATGAGGACGAGATCCTTTGCAGCGTGGAATGTGCAAGGACTTCAAAATAAACTTGCAAGTGTAGAGGAAGAGATAACTAAGTTGGATTTTTTGACATTAACTGAGACATGGCACGATAGATCAGATGTGCCTTTATTTGATAATTATTTAGTAGAAGATGTAGGTAGGGATAAAGCAAAGAATAACCGATTTTACGGAGGAGTTATAGTGTTATTGAGGAAAAAATCATTTCGTAGTTACTCAAGAGTAAACAGTATTTCCGAAAATTTGGTATGGATAAGGGCAGAACTGCCAGAAGGAAAATATATTACAGTAGGTTCTGTTTACATACCGCCACAAAATAGCAAGTACGGGAAGGAAGACACGTGGTCTATATTAGAAAGCGAAGTGCAAGAATTGCGTATGCGGAACCCACAGGACCATTTCCTAATAATGGGTGACTTTAATGCATATACAGGAAATAAACCCGAACTAAATGATGTTTGTATTCCAGATATCCCATGTTTAGTCCCAGATGCCTACAAGATACCAAGAAACAGTATGGACAAAAATAGATCAATCAATGTTTGGGGTAGGAGACTCCTGGCACTCTGCGCTGAAGTTGGTTTGGTCATCGGTAACGGAAGGTTTGGTAATGATAAAGGCAGGGGTGAGTTTACGTGCTTGGCTGGGCTTCGAGGTAGCGTTATCGATTATGTACTGGTGGATGTTTCCCTCGCTAACTACGTGAAAGACGTGGAGGTCCTGCACTGGCCTGGATCTGATCATCTCCCGGTGAAAATTGAAATTGAGTTAGAACAGAGGACAAAGAATCAGCTACGATATGATCCAAAACGCGAAATGGCAAGTATAACCCGTACAGAGGTACCAGGTATGTTGCAGTTACGGGGGGAGTGGAGTAGGGAAGAAGAAACAGAGTTAGAAAAAGCTTTAACAAAGAAAGAAGTGATAGATAGGTTAGAAGGTCTTAAAGATGATAAAAGAGAAGTGGATGTAATACTAGATGAGTTACGTTCCCTGATACAGGTAGCGGCGGAGCCAGTGATAAGCAAACGTCAAAGTGTTAGAAAACGGCGATTCTTTGACAACGAATGCCAAGAAAAAAAAGAAGAAGTGGTAAAAGCTTTACAGTTGGTTAATAGGATAGAAAATAGCCAGTCAGATAGAGAAGAATTAATGAAGAGTTATAGAATAGAGAGGAGGGAATACAAGAAGTTAATAAAACGAAAAAAACTAGATGAACGGAAGCAAGAGGAACTAGAGGTGGAGGCATCTTATAAAAAATCTACTGGCCGGGAGTTTTGGAAGAAAGTAAGAGAATCAGCAAAAAATAAACGTAAAAATAAAGAGGGCCCTAGCCTGGATTCATGGCCGGAATATTTTGAAGAATGTGAGGGAGAATGTGGAAATATAATGGATTGTAAAGATGAAATGGAAAAAAGTAAAGAAGAGAACGTGTTCCCACAAAAAGAAAAAGATTATGAGATAGTAGAAGAAATAAAAGAATATGATGTGAAAGAAGCGTTAAAACAGACAAAAGGAGGAAGTGCCCCGGGAGTAGATGGTATTCCATCACGAGTGTATAAAACATTCCCGTCAATTTTTATAGCGTTAATTGTGTGTTTATTTAATCGGATTCTCAAAACCCAGGAGTGGCCCGCGACATGGAAAATATCCATTGTGTTGCCTCTACTGAAGAAAGGAAACCCAATGATCCATAGTAATTACAGACCGATAGCGATAATGTCGGCATTAAGCAAGGTGTTTGAAAAAATAATAGATAAAAGGTTAGGGAGATGGCTTGATTTTTATAAGGTAATACAAGAAGAACAAGGGGGATTTAGAAGAAGTTATAGTACGTCTGACCGGATGTTCGTTTTGAAAACTTTAATAGAAAAATATGGAAAGGGAAATAAGAAATTTTTCGTAGCATTTTTAGACCTGCAAAAAGCTTTTGATACAGTAGATAGGCTGTTGCTTGCAAGGGAATTATTAAAAATAGGGTTACCGGCAATTTTTGTGAATTTGTTAGTTAGTATGTATTCGTCAACAAAGGGGATAGTTAAAATAGTAGATAAAGGAATATCACGAAGTTTCGAGAACAGAAAAGGTGTGAAACAAGGAAGTATTTTATCCCCAAAGCTGTTCGGTATATTTATTAATGATCTGATAGAATTCTTGGAAAAAAGATGGGCCCCGACAGTAACCCTTGGCAAAAAGGCGTTTTCGGTGCTTCTATTCGCCGACGATACAGCCCTGGTGGCGAAATCAGCAAATGACCTACAAATCCTGTTAGATTTGGTGGCTGAATACCTGGATATGAAAAAATTAGTCCTTAACAGTAGTAAAACAGAGATAGTTACTTTTACATCAAGGGTAAGTAACGAGGAAATTCGCGAATTTAATTTTATAGGAGAGAAACTAAAAACGACTAATAAATTCAAGTATCTTGGTTTTATACTGACCCCTAACGGAAGTTGGAGTACACATGTGAAGGAAATGGTGACACGGGGGCGAGTAGCTTCCGCAGCAATATTTCAAAATCCAACATTGATGGGAATAAAAACATTAAAGATGCACAGACATATTTTCACTTCAAAAATAATGCCGGTATTCCATTATGGTGCTGAACTGTGGGGTTTTGAGACAGCTCCACAGATTGAAACCCTACAGCTACAGTACTATAAGAGAGTTTACAAGCTACACCCAACAACCCATTCGCAAGCATTAAAAGGGGACCTTGGACTATTTACCATGCGAAAGCAAAGACTAGGCCAAATCCTACAATTTTGGCTAAAAATTATTCACATGCCTGAGGATAGGCTACTAAAATCTGCTTATAATGAGCTTCTTCTAATGGGAAAAAAAAGGTCATGGCCATTCCAAGTCAAAGCCCTCCTAGATTCGGTGGGACTATCGTGTGCTTGGAACAATGGATTTGGACCCACATCGGAACCAGCATCTCTGTTAAAAGAAGTGTTAAGAGTATTAGAAGATCAAGAAATACAGAAATGGGCATGTATTGTTAGTGAGTCGGTGACACTATCAAATTATAAACTGGTTAAAGAGAGTTTTGGACCAGAATTTTACATGAAGCTCAACCTACCAAAAACTTACCTCACGCTCTGGATCCAGTTGCGAGCGAACTGTCTGCCAGTACACGGGAAAAGTAAGTTTGACAAGAAAAAAAGTGTTTCCCCCAATACGAACAGCCCCTGCTCACTCTGCGGTGAAGGCGATGATGACCTAGCCCATTTGGTTGCACTGTGCCGCGAACTCTCGTTTTTAAGGGAATCTTGCTGGGGGGGAAGGGAGATACTGTTTCCTGATATATTGAAGAGCACATCTCCAGGAGCAATTAGTGCATTATGTAGATTTGTGTTGCAAAGTATTAAAGTAAAAGTTGACCGGGCGAGTGCAGTTTAGTATATGTAGTGCGATATTAGAAGTAATTATGAAGTTTTTTGTTTTGTTGTATGTATATGGCCCTAAGGCTTTAAATACAATATTATTATTATTATTATTATAGTGGAAAGACTGTAGTGGACAGAATAAAGTGGAGATTATAGTGGAAAGACTAAACTGGAATGACTAAAGTGGACAGACTATAGTGGAAAGACTGAAGTGGAAAGACTATAGTGGAAAGACTATAGTGGAAAGACTTTAGTGGACAGAAGAAAGTGGAGACTATAATGGAAAGACTAAAGTGAAAAGACTAAAGTGGACAGAGAATAGTGGAAAGACTAGTAGTGGACAGAATAAAGTGGAGACTATAGTCGAAAGACTAAAGTGGAAAGACTAAAGTAGACAGACTATAGTGGAAAGACTATAGTGGAAAGACTGTAGAGGACAGAATAAAGTGGAGACTATAGTGGAAAGACTAAAGTGGAAAGACTAAAGTGGACAAAGAATAGTGGAAAGACTAATGTGGAAAGACTGTAGTGGACAGAATAAAGTGGAGACTATAGTGGAAAGACTAAAGTGGAAAGACTAAAGTGGACAGACTATAGTGGAAAGACTGTAGTGGACAGAATTAAGTGGAGACTATAGTGGAAAGACTAAAGTGGAAAGACTAAAGTGGACAGACTATAGTGGAAAGACTGAAGTGGAAAGACTCAGTGGACAGACTAAAGTGGACACACTGAAGTGGACAGATTAAAGTGGAAAGACTAAAGTGGAAAGACTAAAGTGGACAGACTATAGTGGAACGACTAAAGTGGACAGACTAAAGTGGAAAGATTAAAGTGGAAAGACTAAAGTGGACAGACTATAGTGGAAAGATATAGTGGAAAGACTGTAGTGGACAGAATAAAGTGGAGACTATAGTGGAAAGACTAAAGTGGAAAGACTAAAGTGGACAGAGAATAGAAGAAAGACTAAAGTGGACAGACTACTAAAGTGGACAGACTATAGTGGAAAGACTACAGTGGACAGACTAAAGTGGAACGACTAAAGTGGAAAGACTAAAGTGGACAGACTATAGTGGAAAGACTATAGTGGAAAGACTGTAGTGGACAGAATAAAGTGGAAAATATAGTGGAAAGACTAAAGTGGACAGAGAATAGTGGAAAGACTAGAGTGGACTGACTTTAGTGGAAAGACTATAGTGGAAAGACTGTAGTGGACAGAATACAGTGGAGATTATAGTGGAAAGACTAAAGTGGAAAGACTAAAGTGGACAGACTATAGTAGAAATACTGAAGTGGACAGACTTAAGTGGAAAAACTAAAATGGAAAGACTAAAGTCGACAGAGAATAGTGGAAAGACTAAGTGGACAGACTACTATGGTGGACAGACTATAGTGGAAAGACTACAGTGGACAGACTAAAGTGGAAAGACTAAAGTGGAAAGACTATAGTGTAAAGACTGAAGTGGACAGAATAAAGTGGAGACTATAGTGGAAAGACTAAAGGGGACAGATAATAGTGGAAGGACTGAAGTGGACAGACTACAGTGGAAAGACTATAGTGGAAAGACTATAGTGGACAGAATAAAGTGGAGACTATAGAGGAAAGACTAAAGTTGACAGAGAATAGTGGAAAGACTAAATTGGAAAGACTGTAGTGGACAGAATAAAGTGGAGACTATAGTGGAAAGAAGAAAGTGGAAAGACTAAAGTGGACAAGCTATAGTGGGAAGACTGAAGTAGAAAGACTCAGTGGAAAGACTAAAGTGTACACACTGAAGTGGACAGAATAAAGTGGAAAGACTAAAGTGGAAAGACTAAAGTGGATAGACTATAGTGGAGAGTCTAAAGTGGACAGACTAAAGTGGAAAAACTAAAGTGGAAAGACTAAAGTGGACAGACTATAGTGAAAAGACTATAGAGGAAAGACTGTAGTGGACAGAATAAAGTGGAGACTATAGTAAATAGACTAAATTGGAAAGACGAAAGTGGACAGACGAAAGTGGAAAGACTGAAGTGGAAAGACTCAGTGAACAGACTAAAGTGTACACACTGAAGTGGACAGAATAAAGTGGAGACTATAGTTGAAAGACTAAAGTGGAAAGACTAAAGTGAACAGAGAATAGTGGAAAGACTATAGTGGAAAGACTGTAGTGGACAGAATAAAGTGGAGAGTGTAGTGGAAACACTAAAGTGGACAGACTAAAGTGGAAAGACTAAAGTGGAAAGACATAAGTGGACAGACTATAGTGGAAAGACTAAAGTGGAAAGACCAAATTAAGACTGTAGTGGACAGAATAAAGTGGAGATTAGTATAGTGGAAAGACTAAAGTGGACAGAGAATAGTGGAAAGACTAAAGTGGACAGACTTTAGTGGAAAGACTATAGTGGAAAGACTGTAGTGGACAGAATAAAGTGGAGATTATAGTGGACAAAATAAAGTGGAGACTATAGTGGAAAGACTAAAGTGGACAGAGAATAGTGGAAAGACTAAAGTGGACAGACTACTAAAGTGGACAGACTATAGTGGAAAGACTAAAGTGGACAGACTAAAGTGGAAAGACTAAAGTGGAAAGACTAAAGTGGACAGACTATAGTGGAAAGACTATAGTGGAAAGACTGTAGTGGACAGAATAAAGTGGAGAGTATAGTGGAAAGACTAATGTGGACAGAGAATAGTGGAAAGACTAAAGTGGACAGACTTTAGTGGAAAGACTATCGTGGAAAGACTGTAGTGGACAGAATAAAGTGGAGATTATAGTGGAAAGACTAAAGTGGAAAGACTAAAGTGGACAGACTATAGTGGAAAGACTGAAGTGGACAGACTAAAGTGGAAAAACTAAAGTGGAAAGACTAAAGTGGACAGAGAATGGTGGAAAGACTAAAGTGGACAGACTACTAGGGTGGACAGACTATAGTGGAAAGACTAAAGTGGACAGACTAAAATGGAAAGACTAAAGTTGAAAGACAATATTGGACAGAATAAAGTGGAGAGTATAGTGGAAAGACTAAAGTGGACAGCCTAAAGTGGAAAGACTAAAGTGGAAAGACTAAAGTGGACAGACTATAGTGGAAAGACTATAGTGGAAATACTGTAGTGGACAGAACAAAGTGGAGAGTATAGTGGAAAGACTAAAGTGGACAGAGAATAGTGGAAAGACTAAAGTGGACAGACTTTAGTGGAAAGTCTATAGTGGAAAGACTGTAGTGGACAGAATAAAGTGGAGATTATAGTGGAAAGACTAAAGTGGAAAGACTATAGTGGAAAGACTATAGTGGAAAAACTGAAGTGGACAGACTAAAGTGGAAAAACTAAAGTGGAAAGACTAAAGTCGACAGAGAATAGTGGAAAGACTAAAGTGGACAGACTACTATGGTGGACAGACTATAGTGGAAAGACTAAAGTGGACAGACTAAAGTGGAAAGACTAAAGTGGAAAGACTATAGTGTAAAGACTGAAGTGGACAGAATAAAGTGGAGACTAAAGTGGAAAGACTAAAGGGGACAGATAATAGTGGAAGGACTAAAGTGGACAGACTACAGTGGAAAGACTATAGTGGAAAGACTATAGTGGACAGAATAAAGTTTAGACTATAGAGGAAAGACTAAAGTTGACAGAGAATAGTGGAAAGACTAAATTGGAAAGACTGTAGTGGACAGAATAAAGTGGAGACTATAGTGGAAAGACGAAAGTGGAAAGACTAAAGTGGACAAACTATAGTGGGAAGACTGAAGAAGAAACTCAGTGGAAAGACTAAAGTGTACACACTGAAGTGGACAGAATAAAGTGGAAAGACTAAAGTGGAAAGACTAAAGTGGATAGACTATAGTGGAGAGTCTAAAGTGGACAGACTAAAGTGGAAAAACTAAAGTGGAAAGACTAAAGTGGACAGACTATAGTGGAAAGACTATAGTGGAAAGACTGTAGTGGACAGAATAAAGTGGAGACTATAGTGGAAAGACTAAAGTGGAAAGACGAAGGTGAACAGAGAATAGTGGAAAGACTATAGTGGAAAGGCTGGAGTGGACAGAATAAAGTGGAGAGTGTAGTGGAAACACTAAAGTGGACAGACTAAAGTGGAAAGAATAAAGTGGAAAGACATAAGTGGACAGACTATAGTGGAAAGACTAAAGTGGAAAGACCAAATTAAGACTGTAGTGGACAGAATAAAGTGGAGATTAGTATAGTGGAAAGACTAAAGTGGACAGAGAATAGTGGAAAGACTAAAGTGGACAGACTTTCTACTGCTACTTTGGTTTAGACGGAGCTTTATACTAGATCGGGAACCACACCAAATCAAAGTTTCCAACCTTGATCATTTGATTGTTTCTGAAACAAGTCTCATTGACGGTATTGTTGAGGTTGATGAGGAGAAAATTGAGGACGACCATCTGCCTCTGTCTTTCTGTTTGGTTGTCCCTGTTGCTCGAATCAGTCGTCCAAATCCCAAGAAGGCTTGGATCCAAAAGCGTAACTGGAATTGTATAGATACTGTGCTCTACATTTCTACA
Source organism: Branchinecta sandiegonensis (assembly GCA_030848855.1). Lineage (NCBI taxonomy): Eukaryota > Metazoa > Arthropoda > Branchiopoda > Anostraca > Branchinectidae > Branchinecta > Branchinecta sandiegonensis. The sequence continues at coordinate 305,529 of JAUPMV010000036.1, read as the reverse complement.
TTAACTAATCTTCTCTCGCTTTTAAAAGTTCCTTTTCACCTTCTTCAGACTGGTATAGCAGCTACTACTTCGTCCGTTGATATTAATTGTTATTATAGCGAGCTTGTCCATTGCTTGAAATTGGAAGCCGATATTGCTGTACCGACGGAGAGAATTCGAGTTGGTACAAGGAAACCTATTTGGAAAGTCAGTCCTGAAGTTAAGAAGGCATAAAACACGGCAAAATTTTGGCTGAAAATTTGGATTGCTTGTGGACGCCCAGGGAATGGTACTGTTTTTAATCTAAAAGCTAAAACAAAGCGTGAATACAAATCTTCACTTAAAAATGCTCGTTTGAATGGCTTAGATGCTCCCAGTGACAAAAAAGCGTGGCAAAAGGTACTTCGTACAGATAAAGGTTCAGCTGTACCTCCTTCCGCGCTAACTATGGCTGACTGGACCAACCACTACCGTGGTCTATTCAGTGGTTGCAAAAACCAGATTCAGCAGCACTTTGAAAATTTACTTCTTAAATACCTACCAAGGAAAATATTTCAACCTTCTGTTCTTCCCGTTACTTGTTCTTCCATCGAAATTGCTTTCCGAAAATTAAGAAGAACTGGTTCTACAGATTCTGATGGCCTTAGTGCCGATTTTTTCAAAATTGAGTGTCCAGCTTTAACACAACACCTTCAGCTGCTATTTCAAATTTGTTTATGCCAGGGTTTGGTTCCGAATAGTTTCCTCCTGGGTACTATAACATCGGTGATTAAGCGAGGGAAAGACGCGGACCTTTGCAAAAGCTATCGACCAATTACAGTTTCTTGTACCATAAGCAAAATCCTGGAATACGTCCTTCTTCCAGAACTAGTTGAAAAATGTAGCTTTGGTTCAATGCAGTTTGGATTCCGTTCGAGTGCCAGTTGTGCGCATGCTCATCACATATTGACAAAAATGATGAAACAGGCTACCCGCGACAAGTCTTCTATACATATATGTTCTATAGATATAGCTGGTGCTTTTGACAATATAACGCATTCTCAGGCCCTATTTTCTCTCATTACTTCTGGCGTGAATCTGTCTGTCGTCTATCTGTTAAAATTTTGGTATGGTCATTCTTCAGTAAGGTTCAAATGGCAAGGTAGCTTGTCAGAGATTATTTCTGTCCGAACTGGTGTTCGCCAAGGGGGAGTCTTATCTCCCTACATCTTCAAATCGGCCATATCTTCTTGTCTCGATTCTTTGCTTCATGCTTACTTCTATAAAGACTATGCCTTCAGCTACATAGCCTATGCGGACGACTTGCTCTTAGTAAGCCGTAGCCGATCCACACTCACGAAAAATGTAAGTAAGCTGTCGTCAGAACTTCTGAAAATTGGCCTTGAAGTTAACCTTTCAAAATGTGAGTACCTGCATTTCAACCCTTCGTCAAATTGTTCGAGTGCATCTAAAGCTTCTATATCTCTTGTATCGTTCATCGTCAAATCAACAGACTCTCTACGGTGGCTCGGCATAACATTCAAATCTTCGTTGTCAAAATTTTGCTCATCGGTTGTTCAAGAAGTTTATAAGTCGATCCGTAGCACCTATGGGCGCATCGTCCCCAACCGGGGGCGCTATAATCGTAAAGCTTTGGGAAATTTGTACAGCACCTTCTGCGCTCCTTCTATACTATTTCGTTCTGGCGTCACTCATGTTCTGCGAAAGAAGGAGATTAAAAAGATGAGATCATGTTATTTTAAATATGCAAAGCACCTGCTCCACTTGTCGAAATTATGTCATAACCATACATTGACGGAGAAATTCAAAATTCAAGACGCAAGTGTTACCCTTTTGGATGTTTCGTCATCACTTTCAAAACTCATGGAAAACAAGGCCCAACCAGCACACGATGTCGTCCACTGCTTCCTGACCGAAGATTAAAAATTAAGTGTCTTTTTCTGTGTGTATATATGTGTTTTGTTTATTTTCTTTACTTTTGTCATTTACTCCGCCTTTTCAAAATGGCGGGTCATAAATAAATTACTTACTTACTTACTTACTTAGTGGAAAGACTGTAGTGGCCAGAATAAAGTGGAGATTATAGTGGACAAAATAAAGTGGAGACTAAAGTGGAAAGACTAAAGTGGAAAGACTAAAGTGGACAGAGAATAGTGGAAAGACTAAAGTGGACAGACTACTAAAGTGGACAGACTATAGTGGAAAGACTAAAGTGGACAGACTAAAGTGGAAAGACTAAAGTGGAAAGACTAAAGTGGACAGACTATAGTGGAAAGACGATAGTGGAAAGACTGTAGTGGACAGAATAAAGTGGAGATTATAGTGGAAAGACTAAAGTGGAAAGACTAAAGTGGACAGACTATAGTGGAAAGACTGAAGTGGACAGACTAAAGTGGAAAAACTAAAGTGGAAAGACTAAAGTGGACAGAGAATAGTGGAAAGACTAAAGTGGACAGACTACTATGGTGGACAGACTATAGTGGAAAGACTAAAGTGGACAGACTAAAATGGAAAGACTAAAGTTGAAAGACTATAGTGGACAGAATAAAGTGGAGAGTATAGTGGAAAGACTAAAGTGGACAGACTAAAGTGGAAAGACTAAAGTGGAAAGACTAAAGTGGACAGACTATAGTGGAAATACTGTAGTGGACAGAACAAAGTGGAGAGTATAGTGGAAAGACTAAAGTGGACAGAGAATAGTGGAAAGACTAAAGTGGACAGACTTTAGTGGAAAGACTATAGTGGAAAGACTGTAGTGGACAGAATAAATCGGAGATTATAGTGGAAAGACTAAAGTGGAAAGACTATAGTGGAAAGACTATAGTGAAAAAACTAAAGTGGACAGAGAATAGTGGGAGGACTAAATTGGACAGACTACAGTGGAAAGACTATAGTGGACAGAATAAAGTGGAGACTATGGTGGAAAGACTAAAGTGGAAAGAGAATAGTGGACAGAATAAAGTGGAGACTATAGTGGAAAGGCTAAAGTGGAAAGACTAAAGTGGACAGACTATAGTGGAAAGACTAAAGTGGAAAGACTAAAGTGGACAGACTATAGTGTAAAGACTGAAGTGGACAGACTAAAGTGGAAAAACTAAAGTGGAAAGACTAAAGTGGACAGAGAATAGTGGAAAGACTATAGTGGAAAGACTGTAGTGGACAGAATAAAGTGGAGAGTATAGTGGAAAGACTAAAGTGGACAGACTAAAGTGGAAAGACTAAAGTGGAAAGACTAAAGTGGACAGACTATAGTGGAAAGACTATAGTGGAAATACTGGAGTGGACAGAACAAAGTGGAGAGTATAGTGGAAAGACTAAAGTGGACAGAGAATAGTGGAAAGACTAAAGTGGACAGACTTTAGTGGAAAGACTATAGTGGAAAGACTGTAGTGGACAGAATAAAGTGGAGATTAGAGTGGAAAGACTATAGTGGAAAGACTATAGTGGAAAGACTATAGTGGAAAAACTAAAGTTGACAGAGAATAGTGGAAGGACTAAATTGGACAGACTACAGTGGAAAGACTATAGTGGACAGAATAAAGTGGAGACTATGGTGGAAAGACTAAAGTGGAAAGAGAATAGTGGACAGAATAAAGTGGAGACTATAGTGGAAAGGCTAAAGTGGAAAGACTAAAGTGGACAGACTATAGTGGAAAGACTAAAGTGGAAAGACTAAAGTGGACAGACTATAGTGTAAAGACTGAAGTGGACAGACTAAAGTGGAAAAACTAAAGTGGAAAGACTAAAGTGGACAGAAAATAGTGGAAAGACTAAAGTGGACAGACTACTAAACTGGACAGGCTATAGTGGAAAGACTAAAGTGGACAGACTAAAGTGGAAATACTAAAGTGGAAAGACTACAGTGGACAGACTATAGTGGAAAGACTATAGTGGAAAGACTGTAGTGGACAGAATAAAGTGGAGAGTGTAGTGGAAACACTAAAGTGGACAGACTATAGTGGAAAGACTATAGTGGAAAGACTGTAGTGGACAGAATGAAGTGGAGAGTATAGTGGAAAGAATAAAGTGGACAGAGAATAGTGGAAAGACTAAAGTGGACAGACTTTAGTGGAAAGACTATAGTGAAAAGACTGTAGTGGACAGAATAAAGTGGAGATTATAGTGGAAAGACTAAAGTGGAAAGACTATAGAGGAATGACTATATGTGAAAAACTAAAGTGGACAGAGAATAGTGGAAGGACTAAATTGGACAGACTACAGTGGAAAGACTATAGTGGACAGAATAAAGTGGAGACTATGGTGGAAAGACTAAAGTGGACAGACTAAAGTGGACAGACTATAGTGGAAAGACTGAAGTGGAAAGACTCAGTGGAAAGATTAAAGTTGACAGACTATAGTGGAAAGAATAAAGTGGACAGACTAAAGTGGAAAGATTGAAGTGGAAAGACTAAAGAGGACAGACTATAGTGGAAAGACTATAGTGGACAGAGAATAGTGGAAATACTAAAGTGGACAGACTGTAGTGGAAAGACTAAAGTGGACAGACTAAAGTGGAAAGACTAAAGTGGAAAGACTAAAGTGGACAGACTATAGTGGAAAGACTATAATGGAAAGACTGTAGTGGACAGAATAAAGTGGAGAGTATAGTGGGCAGACTAAAGTGGACAGAGAATAGTGGAAAGACTAAAGTGGACAGACTATAGTGGAAAGACTATAGTGGAAAGACTGTAGTGGACAGAAGAAAGTGGAGACTATAATGGAAAGACTAAAGTAAAAAGACTAAAGTGGACAGAGAATAGTGGAAAGACTAGTAGTGGACAGAATAAAGTGGAGACTATAGTGGAAAGACTAAAGTAGACAGACTACAGTGGAAAGACTATAGTGGAAAGACTGTAGAGGACAGAATAAAGTGGAGACTATAGTGGAAATACTAAAGTGGAAAGACTAAAGTGGACAAAGAATAGTGGAAAGACTAAAGTGGAAAGACTGTAGTGGACAGAATAAAGTGGAGACTATAGTGGAAAGACTAAAGTGGAAAGACTAAAGTGGACAGACTATAGTGGAAAGACTGAAGTGGACAGACTAAAGTGGAAAAACTAAAGTGGAAAGACTAAAGTGGACAGAGAATAGTGGAAAGACTAAAGTGGACAGACTATAGTGGAAAGACTATAGTGGACAGAATAAAGTGGAGACTATAGTGGAAAGACTAAAGTGGTAAGATTAAAGTGGACAAAGAATAGTGGAAAGACTAAAGTGGAAAGACTAAAGTGGACAGACTATAGTGGAAAGACTGAAGTGGAAAGACTCAGTGGACAGACTAAAGTGTACACACTGAAGTGGACAGAATAAAGTGGAAAGACTAAAGTGGAAAGACTAAAGTGGACAGAATATAGTGGAAAGACTAAAGTGGACAGACTAAAGTGGAAAGATTAAAGTGGAAAGACTAAATTGGACAGACTATAGTGGAAGGACTATAGTGGAAAGACTGTAGTGGACAGAATAAAGTGGAGACTATAGTGGAAAGACTAAAGTGGAAAGACTAAAGTGGACAGAGAATAGTGGAAAGACTAAAGTGGACAGACTACTAAAGTGGACAGACTATAGTGGAAAGACTAAAGTGGACAGACTAAAGTGGAAAGACTAAAGTGGAAAGACTAAAGTGGACAGACTATAGTGGAAAGACTATAGTGGAAAGACTGTAGTGGACAGAATAAAGTGGAGAGTATAGTGGAAAGACTAAAGTGGACAGAGAATAGTGGAAAGACTAAAGTGGACAGACTTTAGTGGAAAAACTATAGTGGAAAGACTGTAGTGGACAGAATACAGTGGAGATTATAGTGGAAAGACTAAAGTGAAGAGACTAAAGTGGACAGACTATAGTAGAAAGACTGAAGTGGACAGACTAAGGTGGAAAAACTAAAGTGGAAAGACTAAAGTCGACAGAGAATAGTGGAAAGACTAAAGTGGACAGACTACTATGGTGGACAGACTATAGTGGAAAGAATAAAGTGGACAGACTAAAGTGGAAAGACTAAAGTGGAAAGACTATAGTGTAAAGGCTGAAGTGGACAGAATAAAGTGGAGACTATAGTGGAAAGACTAAAGGGGACAGATAATAGTGGACGGACTAAAGTGGACAGACTACAGTGGAAAGACTATAGTGGAAAGACTATAGTGGACAGAATAAAGTGGAGACTATAGAGGAAAGACTAAAGTGGACAGAGAATAGTGGAAAGACTAAATTGGAAAGACTAAAGTGGAAAGACGAAAGTGGACAGACTATAGTGGAAAGACTGAAGTGGAAAGCCTATAGTGGACAGAATAAAGTGGAGACTATAGTGGAAAGACTAAAGTTGAAAGAGAATAGTGGACAGAATAAAGTGGAGATTATAGTGGAAAGACTATAGTGGAAATACTGTAGTGGACAGAAGAAAGTGGAGACTATAATGGAAAGACTAAAGTGGACAGAGAATAGTGGAAAGACTAGTAGTGGACAGAATAAAGTGGAGACTATAGTGGAAAGACTAAAGTGGAAAGACTAAAGGGGAAAGACTAAAGTAGACAGACTATAGTGGAAAGACTATAGTGGAAAGACTGTAGAGGACAGAATAAAGTGGAGACTATAGTGGAAACACTAAAGTGGAAAGACTAAAGTGGACAAAGAATAGTGGAAAGACTATAGTGGAAAGACTATAGTGGACAGAATAAAGTGGAGAATATAGTGGAAAGACTAAAGTGGAAAGACTAAAGTGGACAGACTATAGTGGAAAGACTGAAGTGGACAGACTAAAGTGGAAAAACTAAAGTGGAAAGACTAAAGTCGACAGAGAATAGTGGAAAGACTAAAGTGGACAGACTACTATGGTGGACAGACTATAGTGGAAAGACTAAAGTGGACAGTCTAAAGCGGAAAGACTAAAGTAGAAAGACTATAGTGTAAAGACTGAAGTGGACAGAATAAAGTGGAGACTATAGTGGAAACACTAAAGGGGACAGATAATAGTGGAAGGACTAAAGTGGACAGACTACAGTGGAAAGACTATAGTGGACAGAATAAAGTGGAGACTATAGAGGAAAGACTAAAGTGGACAGAGAATAGTGGAAAGACTAAATTGGAAAGACTGTAGTGGACAGAATAAAGTGGAGACTATAGTGGAAAGACGAAAGTGGAAAGACTAAAGTGGACAAACTATAGATGAAAGACTGAAGTAGAAAGACTCAGTGGAAAGACTAAAGTGTACACACTGAAGTGGACAGAATAAAGTGGAAAGACTAAAGTGGAAAAACTAAAGTGGAAGTGGAAAGACTCAGTGAAAAGACTAAAGTGTACACACTGAAGTGGACAGAATAAAGTGGAAAGACTAAAGTGGAAAAACTAAAGTGGAAAGACTAAAGTGAACAGACTATAGTGGAAAGACTATAGTGGAAAGACTGTAGTGGACAGAATAAAGTGGAGACTATAGTGGAAAGACTAAAGTGGACAAAGAATAGTGGAAAGACTAAAGTAGACAGACTATAGTGGAAAGACTATAGTGGAAAGACTGTAGTGGACAGAATAAAGTGGAGACTATAGTGGATAGACTAAAGTGGACAGAGAATAGTGGAAAGACTAAATTGGAAAGACTGTAGTGGACAGAATAAAATGGAGACTATAGTGGAAAGACTAAAGTGGAAAGACTAAAGTGGACAGACTATAGTGGAAAGACTGAAGTGGAAATTCTCAGTGGACAGACTATAGTGGAAAGACTGAAGTGGAAAGACTCAGTGGACAGACTAAAGTGTACACACTGAAGTGGACAGAATACAGTGGAAAGACTAAAGTGGAAAAACTAAAGTGGACAGACTATAGTTGAAAGAATAAAGTGGACAGACTAAAGTGGAAAGATTGAAGTGGAAAGACTAAAGTGGACAGACTATAGTAGAAAGACTATAGTGGACAGAGAATAGTGGAAATACTAAAGTGGACAGACTGTAGTTGAAAGACTAAATTGGACAGACTAAAGTGGAAAGACTAAAGTGGAAAGACTAAAGTGGACAGACAATAGTGGAAAGACAATAATGGAAAGACTGTAGTGGACAGAATAAAGTGGAGAGTATAGTGGAAAGAGTAAAGTGGACGGAGAATAGTGGAAAGACTAAAGTGGACAGACTATAGTAGAAAGACTATAGTGGAAAGACTGTAGTGGACAGAAGAAAGTGGAGACTATAATGGAAAGACTAAAGTGGAAAGACTAAAGTGGACAGAGAATAGAGGAAAGACTAGTAGTGGACAGAATAAAGTGGAGACTATAGTGGAAAGACTAAAGTAGACAGACTATAGTGGAAAGACTATAGTGGAAAGACTGTAGAGGACAGAATAAAGTGGAAACTATAGTGGAAAGACTAAAGTGGAATGACTAAAGTGGACAGACTATAGTGGAAAGCCTATAGTGGAAAGCCTATAGTAGAAAGACTATAGTGGAAAGACTGTAGTGGACAGAAGAAAGTGGAGACTATAATGGAAAGACTAAAGTGGAAAGACTAAAGTGGACAGAGAATAGAGGAAAGACTAGTAGTGGACAGAATAAAGTGGAGACTTTAGTGGAAAGACTGAAGTGGAAAGACTCAGTGGACAGACTAAAGTGGACACACTGAAAGTGGACAGACTATAGTGGAAAGACTAAAGTGGACAGACTGAAGTGTAAAGATTAAAGTGGAAAGACTAAAGTGGACAGACTATAGTGGGAAGAATATAGTGGAAAGACTGTAGTGGACATAATAAAGTGGAGACTATAGTGGAAAGACTAAAGTGGAAAGACTAAAGTGGACAGAGAATAGTGGAAAGACTAAAGTGGACAGACTACTAAAGTGGACAGACTATAGTGGAAAGACTAAAGTGGACAGACTAAAGTGGAAAGACTAAAGTGGAAAGACTAAAGTGGACAGACTATAGTGGAAAGACTATAGTGGAAAGACTGTAGTGGACAGAATAAAGTGGAGAGTATAGTGTAAAGACTAAAGTGGACGGAGAATAGTGGAAAGACTAAAGTGGACAGACTTTAGTGGAAAGACTATAGTGGAAAGACTGTAGTGGACAGAATAAAGTGGAGATTATAGTGGAAAGACTAAAGTGGAAAGACGAAAGTGGACAGACTATAGTGGAAAGACTGAAGTGGACAGACTAAAGTGGAAAAACTAAAGTGGAAAGACTAAAGTGGACAGAGAATAGTGGAAAGACTAAAGTGGACAGACTACTATGGTGTACAGACTATAGTGGAAAGACTAAAGTGGACAGACTAAAGTGGAAAGACTAAAGTGGAAAGACTATAGTGGAAAGACTGAAGTGGACAGACTAAAGTGGAAAAACTAAAGTGGAAAGACTAAAGTGGACAGAGAATAGTGGAAAGACTATAGTGGAAAGACTGTAGTGGGCAGAATGAAGTGGAGAGTATAGTGGAAAGACTAAAGTGGACAGACTAAAGTGGAAAGACTAAAGTGGAAAGACTAAAGTGGACAGACTATAGTGGAAAGACTATAGTGGAAAGACTGTAGTGGACAGAATAAAGTGGAGAGTATAGTGGAAAGACTAAAGTGGACAGAGAATAGTGGAAAGACTAAAGTGGACAGACTTTAGTGGAAAGACTATAGTGGAAAGACTGTAGTGGACAGAATGAAGTGGAGATTATAGTGGAAAGACTAAAGTGGAAAGACTATAGTGGAAAGACTATAGTGGAAAGACTATAGTGGAAAAACTAAAGTGGACAGAGAATAATTTAAAGACTAAATGGACAAACTACAGTGGAAAGACTATAGTGGACAGAATAAAGTGGAGACTGTGGTGGAAAGACTAAAGTTGACAGAGAATAGTGGACAGAATAAAGTGGAGACTATAGTGGAAAGACTAAAGTGGAAAGACTAAAGTGGACAGGCTATAGTGGAAAGACTAAAGTGGAAAGACTAAAGTAAGACTGTAGTGGACAGAATAAAGTGGAGATTAGTATAGTGGAAAGACTAAAGTGGACAGAGAATAGTGGAAAGACTAAAGTGGACAGACTTTAGTGGAAATACTATAGTGGAAAGACTGTAGTGGACAAAATAAAGTGGAGATTATAGTGGACAGAATAAAGTGGAGACTATAGTGGAAAGACTAAAGTGGAAAGACTAAAGTGGACAGAGAATAGTGGAAAGACTAAAGTGGACAGACTACTAAAGTGGCCTGACTATAGTGGAAAAACTAAAGTGGACAGAATAAAGTGGAAAGACTAAAGTGGAAAGACTAAAGTGGACAGACTATAGTGGAAAGACTATAGTGGACAGAATAAAGTGGAGAGTATAGTGGAAAGACTAAAGTGGACAGAGAATAGTGGAAAGACTAAAGTGGACAAACTTTAGTGGAAAGACTATAGTGGAATGACTGTAGTGGACAGAATAAAGTGGAGATTATAGTGGAAAGACTAAAGTGGAAAGACTAAAGTGAACAGACTATAGTGGAAAGACTGAAGTGGACAGATTAAAGTGGAAAAACTAAAGTGGAAAGACTAAAGTGGATAGAGAATAGTGGAAAGACTAAAGTGGACAGACCACTATGGTGGACAGACTATAGTGGACTATCCTTTGTCCACTTTAGTCTTTCCACTTTAGTCTGTCCACTTTAGTCTTTCCACTATAGTCTGTCCATTTAATCTTTCCACTATTCTCTGTCCACTTTAGTCTTTCCACTTTAGTCTGTCCACTTTAGTCTTTCCAACGTAGTCTGTCCACTTTAGTCTTTCCACTTTAGTCTTTCCACTTTAGTCTGTCCACTTAGGGTTTCCACTTCAGTCTTTCCACTAGAGTCTGTCCACTTTAGTCTTTCCACTTTAGTCTGTCCACTTTAGTCTGGCCACTTTAGTCTTTCCACTTTAGTCATTTCCACTATCGTCTGTCCACTTTAGTTTTTCCACTTCAGTCTTTCCACTTTAGTCTGTCCACTTTAGTCTTTCCACTATAGTCTGTCCACTTTAGTCTTTCCACTAGAGTCTGTCCACTTTAGTCTTTCCACTTTAGTCTGTCCACTTTAGTCTTTCCACTTTAGTCATTTCCACTATCGTCTGTCCACTTTAGTCGCTCCACTTTAGTCTTTCCACTTTAGTCTGTCCACTTTAGTTTTTCTACTATAGTCTGTCCACTATAGTCTTTCCACTATAGTCTGTCCACTTTAGTCTTTCCACTATACTCTCCACTTTATTCTGTCCACTACAGTCTTTCCACTGTAGTCTGTTCACTTTAGTCTTTCCACTAATCTCTGTCCACTTTAGTCTTTCCACTATAGTCTGTCCTCTTTAGTCTTTCCACTATAGTCTGTCCACTTTAGTCTTTCCACTTTAGTCTTTCCACTATAGTCTGTCCACTTTAGTCTTTCCACTATTGTCTTTCCACTTTAGTCCGTCCACTTAGTCTTTCCACTTCAGTCTTTCCACTATAGTCTGTCCACTTTAGTCTTTCCAATATAGTCTCCACTTTATTATGTCCACTACAGTCTTTCCACTATAGTCTTTCCACTATAGTCTTTCCACTTTAGTCTTTCTACTATTCTCTGTCCACTTTAGTCTTTTCACTATAGTCTCCACTTTATTCTGTCCACTACAGTCTTTCCACCAAAGTCTTTCCACTTTAGTCTGTCCACTTTAGTCTTTGCACTATTCTCTGCCCACTTTAGTCTTTCCACTGTAGTCTAGACTTTATTCTTTCCACTACAGTCTTTCCAATATAGTCTCCACTTTATTCTGTCCACTACAGTCTTTCCACTATCGTCTGTCCACTTTAGTCTTTCCACTTTAGTCTTTCCACTATAGTCTCCACTTTATTCTGTCCACTAGAGTCTTTCCACTTTAGTCTTTTCACTATTCTCATAGTCTGTCCACTTTAGTCTTTCCACTATTTTCTGTCCACTTTAGTCTTTCCACTATACTCTCCACTTTATTCTGTCCACTACAGTCTTTCCACTGTAGTCTGTTCACTTTAGTCTTTCCACTAATCTCTGTCCACTTTAGTCTTTCCACTATAGTCTGTCCTCTTTAGTCTTTCCACTATAGTCTGTCCACTTTAGTCTTTCCACTTTAGTCTTTCCACTATAGTCTGTCCACTTTAGTCTTTCCACTATTGTCTTTCCACTTTAGTCCATCCACTTAGTCTTTCCACTTCAGTCTTTCCACTATAGTCTGTCCACTTTAGTCTTTCCAATATAGTCTCCACTTTATTATGTCCACTACAGTCTTTCCACTATAGTCTTTCCACTATAGTCTTTCCACTTTAGTCTTTCTACTATTCTCTGTCCACTTTAGTCTTTTCACTATAGTCTCCACTTTATTCTGTCCACTACAGTCTTTCCACTATAGTCTTCCCACTTTAGTCTGTCCACTTTAGTCTTTGCACTATTCTCTGCCCACTTTAGTCTTTCCACTGTAGTCTAGACTTTATTCTTTCCACTACAGTCTTTCCACTATAGTCTTTCCACTATAGTCTGTCCACTTTAACCTTTCCACTTTAGTTTTTCCACTTTAGTCTGTCCACTTCAGTCTTTCCACTATAGTCTGTCCACTTTAGTCTTTCCACTTTAGTCGATCCACTATAGTCTCCACTTTATTCTGTCCACTACAGTCTTTCCACTATAGTCTTTCCACAACAGTCTGTCCACTTTAGTCTTTCCACTATTCTCTCTCCACTTTAGTCTTTCGACTATAGTCTCCAGTTTATTCTGTCCACTACAGTTTTTCCACTATAGTCTTTCCACTATAGTCTGTCCACTTTAGTCTTTCCACTTTAGTCTTTCCACTATAGTCTCCACTTTATTCTGTCCACTACAGTCTTTCCACTTTACTCTTTCCACTATTCTCTGTCCACTTCAGTCTTTCCAATTTAGACTTTCCACTATAGTCTCCACTTTATTCTGTCCACTACAGTCTCTCCACTATAGTCTTTCCACTATAGTCTGTCCACTCTAGTCTTTCCACTATTTTCTGTTCACTTTATTCTTTCCACTATACTCTCCACTTTCTTCTGTCCACTACAGTCTTTCCACTATAGTCTGTCCACTTTAGTCTTTCCACTATAGTCTGTCCACTTAAGTCTTTCCACTAATCTCTGTCCAGTTTAGTCTTTCCACTTTAGTCTTTCAACTATAGTCTCCACTTTATTCTGTCCGCTACAGTCTTTCCACTATAGTCTTTCCACTATAGTCTGTCCACTTTAGTCTTTCCACTTTAGTCTTTCAACTTTAGTCTGTCCACTTTAGTCTTTCCACTATAGTCTGTCCACTTTAGTCTTTCCACTATTCTCTGTCCACTTTAGTCTTTCCACTTTAGTCTTTTCACTATAGTCTCCACTTTATTCTGTCCACTACAGTCTCTCCACTATAGTCTTTCCACTATAGTCTGTCCACTTTAATCTTTCCACTATTCTCTGTCCACTTTAGTCTTTCCACTATACTCTCCACTTTATTCTGTCCACTACAGTCTTTCCACTATAGTCTTTCCACTTTAGTCTGTCCACTTTAGTCTGTCCACTTTAGTCTTTCCACTATAGTCTGTCCAATAAATCTTTCCACTATTCTCTGTCCACTTTAGTCTTTCCACTTTAGTCTTTCCACTATCGTCTCCACTTTATTCTCTCCACTACAGTCTTTCCACAATAGTCTTTCCACTATAGTCTGTCCACTTTAGTCTTTCCACTATTCTCTGTCCACTTTAGTCTTTCCACTTTAGTATCCACTTTATTATATCCACTACAGTCTTTCCACTATAGTCTTTCCACTATGGTCTGTCGACTTTAGTCTTTCCACTTTAGTTTTTCCATTTTAGTCTGTCCACTTTAGTCTTTCCACTTTCTTCTGTCCACTTCAGTGTGTACACTTTAGTCCGTCGACTGAGTCTTTCCACTATAGTCTGTCCACTTTAGTCTTTCCACTTTAGTCTTTCCACTATAGAGTCCACTTTATTCTGTACACTATATTCTTTCCACTTTAGTCTTTCCACTATTCTCCGTCCACTTTAGCCTTTCCACTATAGTTTCCACTTTATTCTGTCCACTACAGTCTTTCCACTATAGTCTTTCCACTATAGTCTGTCCACTTTAGTCTTTCCACTTTAGTCTTTCAACTTTAGTCTTTCCACTTTAGTCTTTCCACTATAGTCTGTCCACTTTAGTCTTTCCACTATTCTCTGTCCACTTTAGTCTTTCCACTTTAGTCTTTTCACTATAGTCTCCACTTTATTCTGTCCACTACAGTCTCTCCACTATAGTCTTTCCACTATAGTCTGTCCACTTTAATCTTTCCACTATTCTCTGTCCACTTTAGTCTTTCCACTATACTCTCCACTTTATTCTGTCCACTACAGTCTTTCCACTATAGTCCTTCCACTATAGTCTTTCCACTTTAGTCTGTCCACTTTAGTCTTTCCACTATAGTCTGTCCAATAAATCTTTCCACTATTCTCTGTCCACTTTAGTCTTTCCACTTTAGTCTTTCCACTATCGTCTCCACTTTATTCTCTCCACTACAGTCTTTCCACAATAGTCTTTCCACTATAGTCTGTCCACTTTAGTCTTTCCACTATTCTCTGTCCACTTTAGTCTTTCCACTTTAGTATCCACTTTATTATATCCACTACAGTCTTTCCACTATAGTCTTTCCACTATGGTCTGTCCACTTTAGTCTTTCCACTTTAGTTTTTCCATTTTAGTCTGTCCACTTTAGTCTTTCCACTTTCTTCTGTCCACTTCAGTGTGTACACTTTAGTCCGTCCACTGAATCTTTCCACTATAGTCTGTCCACTTTAGTCTTTCCACTTTAGTTTTTCCACTTTAGTCAGTCCACTTTAGTCTTTCCACTATAGTCTGTCTACTTGAGTCTTTCCACTTTAGTCTTTCCACTCTATCTATTCTGCATGGCGTTGCAAGGCAAATTATTTAAAGTTGCTGAGGCGTGATAATGCAAGACTATGGGCTACAGTTGAGGCTGCTCAATCGGGTCGAAAATGGCATGGTTGTGGTAAAGATGCATGGTGAGAAAGGAGAGACAGACGTTCGGTTATACTGTAAGATTATACGTTCTTGACAGAACTCTCGGCGATTCAGTTTACATCTCGATTCCTGAATGCGAAAGAGAGCGAAAAATCAATCATGCATGATCCTCTATGCATTAAATAATTTATGTACAAGAGCATGACAGCCAAGCACGCTAGATTGGGGGATGTCGTAATCAAAAGTACTCGTCGCCAGGGGCTTTCCCTGGAGATAGAAGATTCGTTTCCACTTTATTCTGTCCACTACAGTCTTTCCACTATAGTCTTTCCACTATAGTCTGTCAACTTTAGTCTTTCCACTATTCTCTGTCCACTTTAGTCTTTCCACTATAGTCTCCACTTCATTCTGTCCACTTCAGTCTTTCCACTATAGTCTTTCCACTATAGTCTGTCCACTTTAGTCTTTCCACTTTAGTCTTTCCACTATAGTCTCCACTTTATTCTGTCCACTAGAGTCTTTCCACTTTAGTCTTTTCACTATTCTCATAGTCTGTCCACTTTAGTCTTTCCACTATTTTCTGTCCACTTTAGTCTTTCCACTATACTCTCCACTTTATTATGTCCACTACAGTCTTTCCACTATAGTCTTTCCACTATAGTCTTTCCACTTTAGTCTTTCTACTATTCTCTGTCCACTTTAGTCTTTTCACTATAGTCTCCACTTTATTCTGTCCACTACAGTCTTTCCACCATAGTCTTTCCACTTTAGTCTGTCCACTTTAGTCTTTGCACTATTCTCTGCCCACTTTAGTCTTTCCACTGTAGTCTAGACTTTATTCTTTCCACTACAGTCTTTCCACTATAGTCTCCACTTTATTCTGTCCACTACAGTCTTTCCACTATAGTCTGTCCACTTTAGTCTTTCCACTTTAGTCTTTCCACTATAGTCTCCACTTTATTCTGTCCACTAGAGTCTTTCCACTTTAGTCTTTTCACTATTCTCATAGTCTGTCCACTTTAGTCTTTCCACTATTTTCTGTCCACTTTAGTCTTTCCACTATACTCTCCACTTTATTCTGTCCACTACAGTCTTTCCACTGTAGTCTGTTCACTTTAGTCTTTCCACTAATCTCTGTCCACTTTAGTCTTTCCACTATAGTCTGTCCTCTTTAGTCTTTCCACTATAGTCTGTCCACTTTAGTCTTTCCACTTTAGTCTTTCCACTATAGTCTGTCCACTTTAGTCTTTCCACTATTGTCTTTCCACTTTAGTCCATCCACTTAGTCTTTCCACTTCAGTCTTTCCACTATAGTCTGTCCACTTTAGTCTTTCCAATATAGTCTCCACTTTATTATGTCCACTACAGTCTTTCCACTATAGTCTTTCCACTATAGTCTTTCCACTTTAGTCTTTCTACTATTCTCTGTCCACTTTAGTCTTTTCACTATAGTCTCCACTTTATTCTGTCCACTACAGTCTTTCCACTATAGTCTTTCCACTTTAGTCTGTCCACTTTAGTCTTTGCACTATTCTCTGCCCACTTTAGTCTTTCCACTGTAGTCTAGACTTTATTCTTTCCACTACAGTCTTTCCACTATAGTCTTTCCACTATCGTCTGTCCACTTTAATCTTTCCACTTTAGTTTTTCCACTTTAGTCTGTCCACTTCAGTCTTTCCACTATAGTCTGTCCACTTTAGTCTTTCCACTTTAGTCGATCCACTATAGTCTTCACTTTATTCTGTCCACTACAGTCTTTCCACTATAGTCTTTCCACAACAGTCTGTCCACTTTAGTCTTTCCACTATTCTCTCTCCACTTTAGTCTTTCGACTATAGTCTCCAGTTTATTCTGTCCACTACAGTTTTTCCACTATAGTCTTTCCACTATAGTCTGTCCACTTTAGTCTTTCCACTTTAGTCTTTCCACTATAGTCTCCACTTTATTCTGTCCACTACAGTCTTTCCACTTTACTCTTTCCACTATTCTCTGTCCACTTCAGTCTTTCCAATTTAGACTTTCCACTATAGTCTCCACTTTATTCTGTCCACTACAGTCTCTCCACTATAGTCTTTCCACTATAGTCTGTCCAATCTAGTCTTTCCACTATTTTCTGTCCACTTTATTCTTTCCACTATACTCTCCACTTTCTTCTGTCCACTACAGTCTTTCCACTATAGTCTGTCCACTTTAGTCTTTCCACTATAGTCTGTCCACTTAAGTCTTTCCACTAATCTCTGTCCAGTTTAGTCTTTCCACTTTAGTCTTTCAACTATAGTCTCCACTTTATTCTGTCCGCTACAGTCTTTCCACTATAGTCTTTCCACTATAGACTGTCCACTTTAGTCTTTCCACTTTAGTCTTTCAACTTTAGTCTGTCCACTTTAGCCTTTCCACTATAGTCTGTCCACTTTAGTCTTTCCACTATTCTCTGTCCACTTTAGTCTTTCCACTTTAGTCTTTTCACTATAGTCTCCACTTTATTCTGTCCACTACAGTCTCTCCACTATAGTCTGTCCACTTTAATCTTTCCACTATTCTCTGTCCACTTTAGTCTTTCCACTATACTCTCCACTTTATTCTGTCCACTACAGTCTTTCCACTATAGTCTTTCCACTATAGTCTTTCCACTTTAGTCTGTCCACTTCAGTCTTTCCACTACAGTCTGTCCAATAAATCTTTCCACTATTCTCTGTCCACTTTAGTCTTTCCACTTTAGTCTTTCCACTATCATCTCCACTTTATTCTCTCCACTACAGTCTTTCCACAATAGTCTTTCCACTATAGTCTGTCCACTTTAGTCTTTCCACTATTCTCTGTCCACTTTAGTCTTTCCACTTTAGTATCCACTTTATTATATCCACTACAGTCTTTCCACTATAGTCTTTCCACTATGGTCTGTCCACTTTAGTCTTTCCACTTTAGTTTTTCCATTTTAGTCTGTCCACTTTAGTCTTTCCACTTTCTTCTGTCCACTTCAGTGTGTACACTTTAGTCCGTCGACTGAGTCTTTCCACTATAGTCTGTCCACTTTAGTCTTTCCACTTTAGTCTTTCCACTATAGTCTCCACTTTATTCTGTACACTATATTCTTTCCACTTTAGTCTTTCCACTATTCTCTGTCCACTTTAGCCTTTCCACGATAGTTTCCACTTTATTCTGTCCACTACAGTCTTTCCACTATAGTCTTTCCACTATAGTCTGTCCACTTTAGTCTTTCCACTTTAGTCTTTCAACTTTAGTCTGTCCACTTTAGTCTTTCCACTATAGTCTGTCCACTTTAGTCTTTCCACTATTCTCTGTCCACTTTAGTCTTTCCACTTTAGTCTTTTCACTATAGTCTCCACTTTATTCTGTCCACTACAGTCTCTCCACTATAGTCTTTCCACTATAGTCTGTCCACTTTAATCTTTCCACTATTCTCTGTCCACTTTAGTCTTTCCACTATACTCTCCACTTTATTCTGTCCACTACAGTCTTTCCACTATAGTCTTTCCACTATAGTCTTTCCACTTTAGTCTGTCCACTTTAGTCTTTCCACTATAGTCTGTCCAATAAATCCTTCCACTATTCTCTGTCCACTTTAGCCTTTCCACTTTAGTCTTTCCACTATCGTCTCCACTTTATTCTCTCCACTACAGTCTTTCCACAATAGTCTTTCCACTATAGTCTGTCCACTTTAGTCTTTCCACTATTCTCTGTCCACTTTAGTCTTTCCACTTTAGTATCCACTTTATTATATCCACTACAGTCTTTCCACTATAGTCTTTCCACTATGGTCTGTCCACTTTAGTCTTTCCACTTTAGTTTTTCCATTTTAGTCTGTCCACTTTAGTCTTTCCACTTTCTTCTGTCCACTTCAGTGTGTACACTTTAGTCCGTCCACTGAGTCTTTCCACTATAGTCTGTCCACTTTAGTCTTTCCACTTTAGTTTTTCCACTTTAGTCAGTCCACTTTAGTCTTTCCACTATAGTCTGTCTACTTGAGTCTTTCCACTTTAGTCTTTCCACTCTATCTATTCTGCATGGCGTTGCAAGGCAAATTATTTAAAGTTGCTGAGGCGTGATAATGCAGGACTATGGGCTACAGTTGAGGCTGCTCAATCGGGTCGAAAATGGCATGGTTGTGGCAAAGATGCATGGTGAGAAAGGAGATACAGACGTTCGGTTATACTGTAAGATTATACGTTCTTGACAGAACTCTCGGCGATTCAGTTTACATCTCGATTCCTGAATGCGAAAGAGAGCGAAAAATCAATCATGCATGATCCTCTATGCATTAAATAGTTTATGTACAAGAGCATGACAGCCAAGCACGCTAGATTGGGGGATGTCGTAATCAAAAGTACTCGTCGCCAGGGGCTTTCCCTGGAGATAGAAGATTCGTTTCCACTTTATTCTGTCCACTACAGTCTTTCCACTATAGTCTTTCCACTATAGTCTTCCAACTTTAGTCTTTCCACTATTCTCTGTCCACTTTAGTCTTTCCACTATAGTCTCCACTTCATTCTGTCCACTACAGTCTTTCCACTATAGTCTTTCCACTATAGTCTGTCCACTTTAGTCTTTCCACTTTAGTCTTTCCACTATTGTCTTTCCACTTTAGTCTGTCCACTTAGTCTTTCCACTTCAATCTTTCCACTATAGTCTGTCCACTTTAGTCTTTCCAATATAGTCTCCACTTTATTCTGTCCACTACAGTCGTTCCACTTTAGTCTGTCTACTATTCTCTGTCCACTTTAGTCTTTCCACTATAGTCTCCACTTTATTCTGTCAACTACAGTCTTCCCACTATAGTCTTTCCACTATAGTCTGTCCACTTTAGTCTTTCCACTATTGACTTTCCACTTTAGTCTGTCCACTTCGTCTTTCCACTTCAGTCTTTCCACTATAGTCTGTCCACTTTAGTCTTTCCAATATAGTCTCAACTTTATTCTGTCCACTACAGTCTTTCCACTTTAGTCTTTCTACTATTCTCTGTCCACTTTAGTCTTTTCACTATAGTCTCCACTTTATTCTGTCCACTACAGTCTCTCCACTATAGTCTTTCCATTATAGTCTGTCCACTTTAGTCTTTGCACTATTCTCTGCCCACTTTAGTCTTTCCACTGTAGTCTAGACTTTATTCTGTCCACTACAGTCTTTCCACTATAGTCTTTCCACTATTGTCTGTCCACTTTAATCTTTCCACTTTAGTTATTCCACTTTAGTCTGTCCACTTCAGTCTTTTCACTATAGTCTGTCCACTTTAGTCTTTCCACTTTAGTCTTTCCACTATAGTCTCCACTTTATTCTATCACTACAGTCTTTCCACTATAGTCTTTCCACTATAGTCTGTCCACTTTAGTCTTTCCACTATTCTCTCTCCACTTTAGTCTTTCCAATATAGTCTCTAGTTTATTCTGTCTACTACAGTCTCTCCACTATAGTCTTTCCACTATAGTCTGTCCAATTTAGTCTTTCCACTTTAGTCTTTCCACTATAGTCTCCACTTTATTCTGTCCACTACAGTCTTTCCACTTTACTCTTTCCACTATTCTCTGTCCACTTCAGTCTTTCCACTATAGTCTGTCCACTTTAATCTTTCCACTATTCTCTGTCCACTTTAGTCTTTCCACTATACTCTCCACTTTATTCTGTCCACTACAGTCTTTCCACTATAGTCTTTCCACTATAGTCTTTCCACTTTAGTCTGTCCACTTTAGTCTTTCCACTATAGTCTGTCCAATAAATCTTTCCACTATTCTCTGTCCACTTTAGCCTTTCCACTTTAGTCTTTCCACTATCGTCTCCACTTTATTCTCTCCACTACAGTCTTTCCACAATAGTCTTTCCACTATAGTCTGTCCACTTTAGTCTTTCCACTATTCTCTGTCCACTTTAGTCTTTCCACTTTAGTATCCACTTTATTATATCCACTACAGTCTTTCCACTATAGTCTTTCCACTATGGTCTGTCCACTTTAGTCTTTCCACTTTAGTTTTTCCATTTTAGTCTGTCCACTTTAGTCTTTCCACTTTCTTCTGTCCACTTCAGTGTGTACACTTTAGTCCGTCCACTGAGTCTTTCCACTATAGTCTGTCCACTTTAGTCTTTCCACTTTAGTTTTTCCACTTTAGTTTTTCCACTTTAGTCAGTCCACTTTAGTCTTTCCACTATAGTCTGTCTACTTGAGTCTTTCCACTTTAGTCTTTCCACTCTATCTATTCTGCATGGCGTTGCAAGGCAAATTATTTAAAGTTGCTGAGGCGTGACAATGCAGGACTATGGGCTACAGTTGAGGCTGCTCAATCGGGTCGAAAATGGCATGGTTGTGGCAAAGATGCATGGTGAGAAAGGAGAGACAGACGTTCGGTTATACTGTAAGATTATACGTTCTTGACAGAACTCTCGGCGATTCAGTTTACATCTCGATTCCTGAATGCGAAAGAGAGCGAAAAATCAATCATGCGTGATCCTCTATGCATTAAATAGTTTATGTACAAGAGCATGACAGCCAAGCACGCTAGATTGGGGGATGTCGTAATCAAAAGTACTCGTCGCCAGGGGCTTTCCCTGGAGATAGAAGATTCGTTTCCACTTTATTCTGTCCACTACAGTCTTTCCACTATAGTCTTTCCACTATAGTCTGTCAACTTTAGTCTTTCCACTATTCTCTGTCCACTTTAGTTTTTCCACTATAGTCTCCACTTCATTCTGTCCACTTCAGTCTTTCCACTATAGTCTTTCCACTATAGTCTGTCCACTTTAGTCTTTCCACTTTAGTCTTTCCACTATAGTCTCCACTTTATTCTGTCCACTAGAGTCTTTCCACTTTAGGCTTTTCACTATTCTCATAGTCTGTCCACTTTAGTCTTTCCACTATTTTCTGTCCACTTTAGTCTTTCCACTATACTCTCCACTTTATTATGTCCACTACAGTCTTTCCACTATAGTCTTTCCACTATAGTCTTTCCACTTTAGTCTTTCTACTATTCTCTGTCCACTTTAGTCTTTTCACTATAGTCTCCACTTTATTCTGTCCACTACAGTCTTTCCACCATAGTCTTTCCACTTTAGTCTGTCCACTTTAGTCTTTGCACTATTCTCTGCCCACTTTAGTCTTTCCACTGTAGTCTAGACTTTATTCTTTCCACTACAGTCTTTCCACTATAGTCTCCACTTTATTCTGTCCACTACAGTCTTTCCACTATAGTCTGTCCACTTTAGTCTTTCCACTTTAGTCTTTCCACTATAGTCTCCACTTTATTCTGTCCACTAGAGTCTTTCCACTTTAGTCTTTTCACTATTCTCATAGTCTGTCCACTTTAGTCTTCCCACTATTTTCTGTCCACTTTAGTCTTTCCACTATACTCTCCACTTTATTATGTCCACTACAGTCTTTCCACTATAGTCTTTCCACTATAGTCTTTCCACTTTAGTCTTTCTACTATTCACTGTCCACTTTAGTCTTTTCACTATAGTCTCCACTTTATTCTGTCCACTACAGTCTTTCCACCATAGTCTTTCCACTTTAGTCTGTCCACTTTAGTCTTTGCACTATTCTCTGCCCACTTTAGTCTTTCCACTGTAGTCTAGACTGTATTCTTTCCACTACAGTCTTTCCACTATAGTCTCCACTTTATTCTGTCCACTACAGTCTTTCCACTATAGTCTGTCCACTTTAGTCTTTCCACTTTAGTCTTTCCACTATAGTCTCCACTTTATTCTGTCCACTAGAGTCTTTCCACTTTAGTCTTTTCACTATTCTCATAGTCTGTCCACTTTAGTCTTTCCACTATTTTCTGTCCACTTTAGTCTTTCCACTATACTCTCCACTTTATTCTGTCCACTACAGTCTTTCCACTGTAGTCTGTTCACTTTAGTCTTTCCACTAATCTCTGTCCACTTTAGTCTTTCCACTATAGTCTGTCCTCTTTAGTCTTTCCACTATAGTCTCTCCACTTTAGTCTTTCCACTTTAGTCTTTCCACTATAGTCTGTCCACTTTAGTCTTTCCACTATTGTCTTTCCACTTTAGTCCATCCACTTAGTCTTTCCACTTCAGTCTTTCCACTATAGTCTGTCCACTTTAGTCTTTCCAATATAGTCTCCACTTTATTATGTCCACTACAGTCTTTCCACTATAGTCTTTCCACTATAGTCTTTCCACTTTAGTCTTTCTACTATTCTCTGTCCACTTTAGTCTTTTCACTATAGTCTCCACTTTATTCTGTCCACTACAGTCTTTCCACTATAGTCTTTCCACTTTAGTCTGTCCACTTTAGTCTTTGCACTATTCTTGCCCACTTTAGTCTTTCCACTGTAGTCTAGACTTTATTCTTTCCACTACAGTCTTTCCACTATAGTCTTTCCACTATAGTCTGTCCACTTTAATCTTTCCACTTTAGTTTTTCCACTTTAGTCTGTCCACTTCAGTCTTTCCACTATAGTCTGTCCACTTTAGTCTTTCCACTTTAGTCGATCCACTATAGTCTCCACTTTATTCTGTCCACTACAGTCTTTCCACTATAGTCTTTCCACAACAGTCTGTCCACTTTAGTCTTTCCACTATTCTCTCTCCACTTTAGTCTTTCGACTATAGTCTCCAGTTTATTCTGTCCACTACAGTTTTTCCACTATAGTCTTTCCACTATAGTCTGTCCACTTTAGTCTTTCCACTTTAGTCTTTCCACTATAGTCTCCACTTTATTCTGTCCACTACAGTCTTTCCACTTTACTCTTTCCACTATTCTCTGTCCACTTCAGTCTTTCCAATTTAGACTTTCCACTATAGTCTCCACTTTATTCTGTCCACTACAGTCTCTCCACTATAGTCTTTCCACTATAGTCTGTCCACTCTAGTCTTTCCACTATTTTCTGTCCACTTTATTCTTTCCACTATACCCTCCACTTTCTTCTGTCCACTACAGTCTTTCCACTATAGTCTGTCCACTTTAGTCTTTCCACTATAGTCTGTCCACTTAAGTCTTTCCACTAATCTCTGTCCAGTTTAGTCTTTCCACTTTAGTCTTTCGACTATAGTCTCCACTTTATTCTGTCCGCTACAGTCTTTCCACTATAGTCTTTCCACTATAGTCTGTCCACTTTAGTCTTTCCACTTTAGTCTTTCAACTTTAGTCTGTCCACTTTAGTCTTTCCACTATAGTCTGTCCACTTTAGTCTTTCCACTATTCTCTGTCCACTTTAGTCTTTCCACTTTAGTCTTTTCACTATAGTCTCCACTTTATTCTGTCCACTACAGTCTCTCCACTATAGTCTGTCCACTTTAATCTTTCCACTATTCTCTGTCCACTTTAGTCTTTCCACTATACTCTCCACTTTATTCTGTCCACTACAGTCTTTCCACTATAGTCTTTCCACTATAGTCTTTCCACTTTAGTCTGTCCACTTCAGTCTTTCCACTATAGTCTGTCCAATAAATCTTTCCACTATTCTCTGTCCACTTTAGTCTTTCCACTTTAGTCTTTCCACTATCGTCTCCACTTTATTCTCTCCACTACAGTCTTTCCACAATAGTCTTTCCACTATAGTCTGTCCACTTTAGTCTTTCCACTATTCTCTGTCCACTTTAGTCTTTCCACTTTAGTATCCACTTTATTATATCCACTACAGTCTTTCCACTATAGTCTTTCCACTATGGTCTGTCCACTTTAGTCTTTCCACTTTAGTTTTTCCATTTTAGTCTGTCCACTTTAGTCTTTCCACTTTCTTCTGTCCACTTCAGTGTGTACACTTTAGTCCGTCGACTGAGTCTTTCCACTATAGTCTGTCCACTTTAGTCTTTCCACTATAGTCTCCACTTTATTCTGTACACTATATTCTTTCCACTTTAGTCTTTCCACTATTCTCTGTCCACTTTAGCCTTTCCACTATAGTTTCCACTTTATTCTGTCCACTACAGTCTTTCCACTATAGTCTTTCCACTATAGTCTGTCCACTTTAGTCTTTCCACTTTAGTCTTTCAACTTTAGTCTGTCCACTTTAGTCTTTCCACTATAGTCTGTCCACTTTAGTCTTTCCACTATTCTCTGTCCACTTTAGTCTTTCCACTTTAGTCTTTTCACTATAGTCTCCACTTTATTGTGTCCACTACAGTCTCTCCACTATAGTCTTTCCACTATAGTCTGTCCACTTTAATCTTTCCACTATTCTCTGTCCACTTTAGTCTTTCCACTATACTCTCCACTTTATTCTGTCCACTACAGTCTTTCCACTATAGTCTTTCCACTATAGTCTTTCCACTTTAGTCTGTCCACTTTAGTCTTTCCACTATAGTCTGTCCAATAAATCTTTCCACTATTCTCTGTCCACTTTAGCCTTTCCACTTTAGTCTTTCCACTATCGTCTCCACTTTATTCTCTCCACTACAGTCTTTCCACAATAGTCTTTCCACTATAGTCTGTCCACTTTAGTCTTTCCACTATTCTCTGTCCACTTTAGTCTTTCCACTTTAGTATCCACTTTATTATATCCACTACAGTCTTTCCACTATAGTCTTTCCACTATGGTCTGTCCACTTTAGTCTTTCCACTTTAGTTTTTCCATTTTAGTCTGTCCACTTTAGTCTTTCCACTTTCTTCTGTCCACTTCAGTGTGTACACTTTAGTCCGTCCACTGAGTCTTTCCACTATAGTCTGTCCACTTTAGTCTTTCCACTTTAGTTTTTCCACTTTAGTCAGTCCACTTTAGTCTTTCCACTATAGTCTGTCTACTTGAGTCTTTCCACTTTAGTCTTTCCACTCTATCTATTCTGCATGGCGTTGCAAGGCAAATTATTTAAAGTTGCTGAGGCGTGATAATGCAGGACTATGGGCTACAGTTGAGGCTGCTCAATCGGGTCGAAAATGGCATGGTTGTGGCAAAGATGCATGGTGAGAAAGGAGAGACAGACGTTCGGTTATACTGTAAGATTATACGTTCTTGACAGAACTCTCGGCGATTCAGTTTACATCTCGATTCCTGAATGCGAAAGAGAGCGAAAAATCAATCATGCATGATCCTCTATGCATTAAATAGTTTATGTACAAGAGCATGACAGCCAAGCACGCTAGATTGGGGGATGTCGTAATCAAAAGTACTCGTCGCCAGGGGCTTTCCCTGGAGATAGAAGATTCGTTTCCACTTTATTCTGTCCACTACAGTCTTTCCACTATAGTCTTTCCACTATAGTCTGTCAACTTTAGTCTTTCCACTATTCTCTGTCCACTTTAGTCTTTCCACTATAGTCTCCACTTCATTCTGTCCACTACAGTCTTTCCACTATAGTCTTTCCACTATAGTCTGTCCACTTTAGTCTTTCCACTTTAGTCTTTCCACTATTGTCTTTCCACTTTAGTCTGTCCACTTAGTCTTTCCACTTCAGTCTTTCCACTATAGTCTGTCCACTTTAGTCTTTCCAATATAGTCTCCACTTTATTCTGTCCACTACAGTCGTTCCACTTTAGTCTGTCTACTATTCTCTGTCCACTTTAGTCTTTCCACTATAGTCTCCACTTTATTCTGTCCACTACAGTCTTCCCACTATAGTCTTTCCACTATAGTCTGTCCACTTTAGTTTTTCCGCTAATCTCTGTCCACTTTAGTCTTTCCACTATAGTCTGTCCACTTTAGTCTTTCCACTATAGTCTGTCCACTTTAGTCTTTGCACCTTAGTCTTTCCACTATAGTCTGTCCACTTTAGTCTTTCCACTATTGACTTTCCACTTTAGTCTGTCCACTTCGTCTTTCCACTTCAGTCTTTCCACTATAGTCTGTCCACTTTAGTCTTTCCAATATAGTCTACACTTTATTCTGTCCACTACAGTCTTTCCACTTTAGTCTTTCTACTATTCTCTGTCCACTTTAGTCTTTTCACTATAGTCTCCACTTTATTCTGTCCACTACAGTCTCTCCACTATAGTCTTTCCATTATAGTCTGTCCACTTTAGTCTTTGCACTATTCTCTGCCCACTTTAGTCTTTCCACTGTAGTCTAGACTTTATTCTGTCCACTACAGTCTTTCCACTATAGTCTTTCCACTATTGTCTGTCCACTTTAATCTTTCCACTTTGGTTATTCCACTTTAGTCTGTCCACTTCAGTCTTTTCACTATAGTCTGTCCACTTTAGTCTTTCCACTATAGTCTCCACTTTATTCTATCACTACAGTCTTTCCACTATAGTCTTTCCACTATAGTCTGTCCACTTTAGTCTTTCCACTATTCTCTCTCCACTTTAGTCTTTCCAATATAGTCTCTAGTTTATTCTGTCCACTACAGTCTCTCCACTATAGTCTTTCCACTATAGTCTGTCCACTCTAGTCTTTCCAGTATTCTCTGTCCACTTTATTCTTTCCACTATTCTCTCCACTTTATTCTGTCCACTACAGTCTTTCCACTATAGTCTGTCCACTTTAGTCTTTCCACTAATCTCTGTCCACTTTACTCTTTCCACTTTAGTCTTTCAACTATAGTCTCCACTTTATTCTGTCCACTACAGTCTTTCCACTATAGTCTTTCTACTATTCTCTGTCCACTTTAGTCTTTCCACTATAGTCTCCACTTTATTCTGTCCACTACAGTCTCTCCACTATAGTCTTTCTACTACCGTCTGTCCACTTTAGTCTTTCCACTATTCTCTGTCCACTTTAGTCTTTCCACTATAGTCTTTCCACTATAGTCTGTCCACTTTAGTCTTTCCACTATTCTCTCTCCACTTTAGTCTTTCCAATATAGTCTCTAGTTTATTCTGTCCACTACAGTCTCTCCACTATAGTCTTTCCACTATAGTCTGTCCACTCTAGTCTTTCCAGTATTCTCTGTCCACTTTATTCTTTCCACTATTCTCTCCACTTTATTCTGTCCACTACAGTCTTTCCACTATAGTCTGTCCACTTTAGTCTTTCCACTAATCTCTGTCCACTTTACTCTTTCCACTTTAGTCTTTCAACTATAGTCTCCACTTTATTCTGTCCACTACAGTCTTTCCACTATAGTCTTTCTACTATTCTCTGTCCACTTTAGTCTTTCCACTATAGTCTCCACTTTATTCTGTCCACTACAGTCTCTCCACTATAGTCTTTCTACTACCGTCTGTCCACTTTAGTCTTTCCACTATTCTCTGTCCACTTCAGTCTTTCCACAATAGTCTGTCCACTTTAGTCTTTCAACTTTAGTCTTTCCACCATAGTCTCCACTTTATTCTGTCCACTACAGTCTTTCCACTTTAGTCTTTCCACTATTCTCAGTCCACTTTAGTCTTTCCACTATCGTCTCCACTTTATTCTGTCCACTACAGTCTTTCCACTTTATTCTTTCCAATACTCTCTGTCCACTTTAGTCTTTCCACTATAGTCTCCACTTTATTCTGTCCACTACAGTATTTCCACTATAGTCTTTCCACTATAGTCTTTCCACTATAGTCTGTCCACTTTAGTCTTTTCACTATTCTCTGTCCACTTTAGACTTCCCACTATAGTCTCCACGTTATTCTGTCCACTACAGTCTTTCCACTATAGTCTTTCCACTGTAGTCTGTCCACTTTAGTCTTTCCACTTTAGTTTTTCCACTTTAGTCTGTCCACTTCAGTCTTTCCACTATGGTCTGTCCACTTTACTTTTTCAACTTTAGTCTTTCCACTATAGTCTCCACTTTATTCTGTCCACTACAGTCTTTCCACTATAGTCTGTCCACTTTAGTCTTTCCACTATAGTCTCCACTTTATTCTGTCCACTACAGTCTTTCCACTATAGTCTTTTCACTATAGTCTGTCCACTTTAGTCTTTCCACTTTAGTCTTTCCACTATAGTCTCCACTTTATTCTGTCCACTAGAGTCTTTCCACTTTAGTCTTTCCACTATTCTCATAGTCTGTCCACTTTAGTCTTTCCACTATTTTCTGTCCTCTTTAGTCTTTCCACTATACTCTCCACTTTATTCTGTCCACTACAGTCTTTCCACTATAGTCTTTCCACTATAGTCTGTTCACTTTAGTCTTTCCACTAATCTCTGTCCACTTTAGTCTTTCCACTATAGTCTGTCCTCTTTAGTCTTTCCACTATAGTCTGTCCACTTTAGTCTTTCCACTTTAGTCTTTCCACTATAGTCTGTCCACTTTAGTCTTTCCACTATTGTCTTTCCACTTTAGTCCGTCCACTTAGTCTTTCCACTTCAGTCTTTCCACTATAGTCTGTCCACTTTAGTCTTTCCAATATAGTCTCCACTTTATTATGTCCACTACAGTCTTTCCAAAAAAGTCTTTCCACTATAGTCTTTCCACTTTAGTCTTTCTACTATTATCTGTCCACTTTAGTCTTTTCACTATAGTCTCCACTTTATTCTGTCCACTACAGTCTTTCCACTTTAGTCTTTCCACTTTAGTCTGTCCACTTTAGTCTTTGCACTATTCTCTGCCCACTTTAGTCTTTCCACTGTAGTCTAGACTTTATTTTTTCCACTACAGTCTTTCCACTATAGTCTTTCCACTATAGTATGTCCACTTTAATCTTTCCACTTTAGTTTTTCCACTTTAGTCTGTCCACTTCAGTCTTTCCACTATAGTCTGTCCACTTTAGTCTTTCCACTTTAGTCTTTCCACTATAGTCTCCACTTTATTCTGTCCACTACAGTCTTTCCACTATAGTCTTTCCACAACAGTCTGTCCACTTTAGTCTTTCCACTATTCTCTCTCCACTTTAGTCTTTCCACTATAGTCTTCAGTTTATTCTGTCCACTACAGTTTTTCCACTATAGTCTTTCCACTATAGTCTGTCCACTTTAGTCTTTCCACTTTAGTCTTTCCACTATAGTCTCCACTTTATTCTGTCCACTACAGTCTTTCCACTTTACTCTTTCCACTATAGTCTCCACTTTATTCTGTCCACTACAGTCTCTCCACTATAGTCTTTCCACTATAGTCTGTCCACTCTAGTCTTTCCACTATTTTCTGTCCACTTTATTCTTTATACTATACTCTCCACTTTCTTCTGTCCACTACAGTCTTTCCACTATAGTCTGTCCACTTTAGTCTTTCCACTATAGTCTGTCCACTTTAGTCTTTCCACTATAGTCTGTCCACTTAAGTCTTTCCACTAATCTCTGTCCACTTTAGTATTTCCACTTTAGTCTTTCAACTATAGTCTCCACTTTATTCTGTCCGCTACAGTCTTTCCACTATAGTCTTTCCACTATAGTTTGTCCACTTTAGTCTTTCCACTTTAGTCTTTCAACTTTAGTCTGTCCACTTTAGTCTTTCCACTATAGTCTGTCCACTTTAGTCTTTCCACTATTCTCTGTCCACTTTAGTCTTTCCACTATAGTCTTTTCACTATAGTCTCCACTTTATTCTGTCCACTACAGTCTCTCCACTATAGTCTTTCCACTATAGTCTGTCCACTTTAATCTTTCCACTATTCTCTGTCCACTTTAGTCTTTCCACTATACTCTCAACTTTATTCTGTAAACTACAGTCTTTCCACTATAGTCTTTCCACTATAGTCTTTCCACTTTCGTCTGTCCACTTTAGTCTTTCCACTATAGTCTGTCCAATAAATCTTTCCACTATTCTCAGTCCACTTTAGTCTTTCCACTTTAGTATCCACTTTATTATATCCACTACAGTCTTTCCCCTATAGTCTTTCCACTATGGTCTGTCCACTTTAGTTTTTCCACTTTAGTTTTTCCATTTTAGTCTGTCCACTTTAGTCTTTCCACTTTCTTCTGTCCACTTCAGTGTGTACACTTTAGTCCGTCCACTGAGTCTTTCCACTATAGTCTGTCCACTTTAGTCTTTCCACTTTAGTCTTTCCACTATAGTCTCCACTTTATTCTGTACACTAGATTCTTTCCACTTTAGTCTTTCCACTATTCTCTGTCCACTTTAGTCTTTCCACTATAGTCTCCACTTTATTCTGTCCACTACAGTCTTTCCACTATAATCTTTCCACTATAGTCTGTCCACTTTAGTCTTCCCACTTTAGTTTTTCCACTTTAGTCAGTCCACTTTAGTCTTTCCACTATAGTCTGTCTACTTGAGTCTTTCCACTTTAGTCTTTCCACTCTATCTATTCTGCATGGCGTTGCAAGGCAAATTATTTAAAGTTGCTGAGGCGTGATAATGCAGGACTATGGGCTACAGTTGAGGCTGCTCACTCGGGTCGAAAATGGCATGGTTGTGGCAAAGATGCATGGTGAGAAAGGAGAGACAGACGTTCGGTTATACTGTAAGATTATACGTTCTTGACAGAACTCTCGGCGATTCAGTTTACATCTCGATTCCTGAATGCGAAAGAGAGCGAAAAATCAATCATGCATGATCCTCTATGCATTAAATAATTTATGTACAAGAGCTTGACAGCCAAGCACGCTAGATTGGGGGATGTCGTAATCAAAAGTACTCGTCGCCAGGGGCTTTCCCTGGAGATAGAAGATTCGTTTCCACTTTATTCTGTCCACTACAGTCTTTCCACTATAGTCTTTCCACTATAGTCTGTCAACTTTAGTCTTTCCACTATTCTCTGTCCACTTTAGTCTTTCCACTATAGTCTCCACTTTATTCTGTCCACTAGAGTCTTTCCACTATAGTCTTTCCACTATAGTCTGTCCCCTTTAGTCTTTCCACTTTAGTCTTTCCACTATTGTCTTTCCACTTTAGTCTGTCCACTTAGTCTTTCCACTTCAGTCTTTCCACTATAGTCTGTCAACTTTAGTCTTTCCAATATAGTCTCCACTTTATTCTGTCCACTACAGTCTTTCCACTTTAGTCTGTCTACTATTCTCTGTCCACTTTAGTCTTTCCACTATAGTCTCCACTTTATTCTGTCCACTACAGTCTTTCCACTATAGTCTTTCCACTATAGTCTGTCCACTTTAGTCTTTCCACTATAGTCTGTCCACTTTAGTCTTTCCACCTTAGTCTTTCCACTATAGTCTGTCCACTTTAGTCTTTCCACTATTGACTTTCCACTTTAGTCTGTCCACTTCGTCTTTCCACTTCAGTCTTTCCACTATAGTCTGTCCACTTTAGTCTTTCCAATATAGTCTCCACTTTATTCTGTCCACTACAGTCTTTCCACTTTAGTCTTTCTACTATTCTCTGTCCACTTTAGTCTTTTCACTATAGTCTCCACTTTATTCTGTCCACTACAGTCTCTCCACTATAGTCTTTCCATTATAGTCTGTCCACTTTAGTCTTTGCACTATTCTCTGCCCACTTTAGTCTTTCCACTGTAGTCTAGACTTTATTCTGTCCACTACAGTCTTTCCACTATAGTCTTTCCACTATTGTCTGTCCACTTTAATCTTTCCACTTTAGTTATTCCACTTTAGTCTGTCCACTTCAGTCTTTTCACTATAGTCTGTCCACTTTAGTCTTTCCACTTTAGTCTTTCCACTATAGTCTCCACTTTATTCTATCACTACAGTATTTCCACTATAGTCTTTCCACTATAGTCTGTCCACTTTAGTCTTTCCACTATTCTCTCTCCACTTTAGTCTTTCCAATATAGTCTCTAGTTTATTCTGTCCACTACAGTCTCTCCACTATAGTCTTTCCACTATAGTCTGTCCACTCTAGTCTTTCCAGTATTCTCTGTCCACTTTATTCTTTCCACTATACTCTCCACTTTATTCTGTCCACTACAGTCTTTCCACTATAGTCTGTCCACTTTAGTCTTTCCACTAATCTCTGTCCACTTTACTCTTTCCACTTTAGTCTTTCAACTATAGTCTCCACTTTATTCTGTCCACTACAGTCTTTCCACTATAGTCTTTCTACTATTCTCTGTCCACTTTAGTCTTTCCACTATAGTCTCCACTTTATTCTGTCCACTACAGTCTCTCCACTATAGTCTTTCCACTACCGTCTGTCCACTTTAGTCTTTCCACTATTCTCTGTCCACTTTAGTCTTTCCACTATAGTCTCCACTTTAGTCTGTCCACTTAGTCTTTCCACTTCAGTCTTTCCACAATAGTCTGTCCACTTTAGTCTTTCCACTTTAGTCTTTCCACCATAGTCTCCACTTTATTCTGTCCACTACAGTCTTTCCACTTTAGTCTTTCCACTATTCTCAGTCCACTTTAGTCTTTCCACTATCGTCTCCACTTTATTCTGTCCACTACAGTCTTTCCACTTTATTCTTTCCAATACTCTCTGTCCACTTTAGTCTTTCCACTATAGTCTCCACTTTATTCTGTCCACTACAGTATTTCCACTATAGTCTTTCCACTATAGTCTTTCCACTATAGTCTGTCCACTTTAGTCTTTTCACTATTCTCTGTCCACTTTAGACTTCCCACTATAGTCTCCACGTTATTCTGTCCACTACAGTCTTTCCACTATAGTCTTTCCACTGTAGTCTGTCCACTTTAGTCTTTCCACTTTAGTTTTTCCACTTTAGTCTGTCCACTTCAGTCTTTCCACTATGGTCTGTCCACTTTACTTTTCAACTTTAGTCTTTCCACTATAGTCTCCACTTTATTCTGTCCACTACAGTCTTTCCACTATAGTCTGTCCACTTTAGTCTTTCCACTATAGTCTCCACTTTATTCTGTCCACTACAGTCTTTCCACTATAGTCTTTTCACTATAGTCTGTCCACTTTAGTCTTTCCACTTTAGTCTTTCCACTATAGTCTCCACTTTATTCTGTCCACTAGAGTCTTTCCACTTTAGTCTTTCCACTATTCTCATAGTCTGTCCACTTTAGTCTTTCCACTATTTTCTGTCCTCTTTAGTCTTTCCACTATACTCTCCACTTTATTCTGTCCACTACAGTCTTTCCACTATAGTCTTTCCACTATAGTCTGTTCACTTTAGTCTTTCCACTAATCTCTGTCCACTTTAGTCTTTCCACTATAGTCTGTCCTCTTTAGTCTTTCCACTATAGTCTGTCCACTTTAGTCTTTCCACTTTAGTCTTTCCACTATAGTCTGTCCACTTTAGTCTTTCCACTATTGTCTTTCCACTTTAGTCCGTCCACTTAGTCTTTCCACTTCGGTCTTTCCACTATAGTCTGTCCACTTTAGTCTTTCCAATATAGTCTCCACTATTATGTCCACTACAGTCTTTCCACTAAAGTCTTTCCACTATAGTCTTTCCACTTTAGTCTTTCTACTATTCTCTGTCACTTTAGTCTTTTCACTATAGTCTCCACTTTATTCTGTCCACTACAGTCTTTCCACTTTAGTCTGTCCACTTTAGTCTTTGCACTATTCTCTGCCCACTTTAGTCTTTCCACTGTAGTCTAGACTTTATTTTTTCCACTACAGTCTTTCCACTATAGTCTTTCCACTATAGTATGTCCACTTTGATCTTTCCACTTTAGTTTTTCCACTTTAGTCTGTCCACTTCAGTCTTTCCACTATAGTCTGTCACTTTAGTCTTTCCACTTTAGTCTTTCCACTATAGTCTCCACTTTATTCTGTCCACTACAGTCATTCCACTATAGTCTTTCCACAACAGTCTGTCCACTTTAGTCTTTCCACTATTCTCTCTCCACTTTAGTCTTTCCACTATAGTCTTCAGTTTATTCTGTCCACTACAGTTTTTCCACTATAGTCTTTCCACTATAGTCTGTCCACTTTAGTCTTTCCACTTTAGTCTTTCCACTATAGTCTCCACTTTATTCTGTCCACTACAGTCTTTCCACTTTACTCTTTCCACTATTCTCTGTCCACTTCAGTCTTTCCACTTTAGACTTTCCACTATAGTCTCCACTTTATTCTGTCCACTACAGTCTCTCCACTATAGTCTTTCCACTATAGTCTGTCCATTCTAGTCTTTCCACTATTTTCTGTCCACTTTATTCTTTATACTATACTCTCCACTTTCTTCTTTCCACTACAGTCTTTCCACTATAGTCTGTCCACTTTAGTCTTTCCACTATAGTCTGTCCACTTAAGTCTTTCCACTAATCTCTGTCCACTTTAGTATTTCCACTTTAGTCTTTCAACTATAGTCTCCACTTTATTCTGTCCGCTACAGTCTTTCCACTATAGTCTTTCCACTATAGTCTGTCCACTTTAGTCTTTCCACTTTAGTCTTTCAACTTTAGTCTGTCCACTTTAGTCTTTCCACTATAGTCTGTCCACTTTAGTCTTTCCACTATTCTCTGTCCACTTTAGTCTTTCCACTTTAGTCTTTTCACTATAGTCTCCACTTTATTCTGTCCACTACAGTCTCTCCACTATAGTCTTTCCACTATAGTCTGTCCACTTTAATCTTTCCACTATTCTCTGTCCACTTTAGTCTTTCCACTATACTCTCCACTTTATTCTGTCCACTACAGTCTTTCCACTATAGTCTTTCCACTATAGTCTTTCCACTTTAGTCTGTCCACTTTAGTCTTTCCACTATAGTCTGTCCAATAAATTTTTCCACTATTCTCTGTCCACTTTAGTCTTTCCCCTTTAGTCTTTCCACTAAAGTCTCCACTTTATTCTCTCCACTACAGTCTTTCCACTTTAGTCTTTCCACTATTCTCAGTCCACTTTAGTCTTTCCACTTTAGTATCCACTTTATTATATCCACTACAGTCTTTCCCCTATAGTCTTTCCACTATGGTCTGTCCACTTTAGTCTTTCCACTTTAGTTTTTCCATTTTAGTCTGTCCACTTTAGTCTTTCCACTTTCTTCTGTCCACTTCAGTGTGTACACTTTAGTCCGTCCACTGAGTCTTTCCACTATAGTCTGTCCACTTTAGTCTTTCCACTTTAGTCTTTCCACTATAGTCTCCACTTTATTCTGTAAACTACATTCTTTCCACTTTAGTCTTTCCACTATTCTCTGTCCACTTTAGTTTTTCCACTATAGTCTCCACTTTATTCTGTCCACTACAGTCTTTCCACTATAATCTTTCCACTATAGTCTGTCCACTTTAGTCTTCCCACTTTAGTTTTTCCACTTTAGTCAGTCCACTTTAGTCTTTCCACTATAGTCTGTCTACTTGAGTCTTTCAACTTTAGTCTTTACACTCTATCTATTCTGCATGGCGTTGCAAGGCAAATTATTTAAAGTTGCTGAGGCGTGATAATGCAGGACTATGGGCTACAGTTGAGGCTGCTCACTCGGGTCGAAAATGGCATGGTTGTGGCAAAGATGCATGATGAGAAAGGAGAGACAGACGTTCGGTTATACTGTAAGATTATACGTTCTTGACAGAACTCTTGGTGATTCAGTTTACATCTCGATTCCTGAATGCGAAAGAGAGCGAAAAATCAATCATGCATGATCCTCTATGCATTAAATAATTTATGTACAAGAGCTTGACAGCCAAGCACGCTAGATTGGGGGATGTCGTAATCAAAAGTACTCGTCGCCAGGGGCTTTCCCTGGAGATAGAAGATTCGTTTCCACTTTATTCTGTCCACTACAGTCTTTCCACTATAGTCTTTCCACTATAGTCTGTCAACTTTAGTCTTTCCACTATTCTCTGTCCACTTTAGTCTTTCCACTATAGTCTCCACTTTATTCTGTCCACTACAGTCTTTCCACTATAGTCTTTCCACTATAGTCTGTCCACTTTAGTCTTTCCACTTTAGTCTTTCCACTATTGTCTTTCCACTTTAGTCTGTCCACTTAGTCTTTCCACTTCAGTCTTTCCACTATAGTCTGTCAACTTTAGTCTTTCCAATATAGTCTCCACTTTATTCTGTCCACTACAGTCTTTCCACTTTAGTCTGTCTACTATTCTCTGTCCACTTTAGTCTTTCCACTATAGTCTCCACTTTATTCTGTCCACTACAGTCTTTCCACTATAGTCTTTCCACTATAGTCTGTCCACTTTAGTTTTTCCACTAATCTCTGTCCACTTTAGTCTTTCCACTATAGTCTGTCCACTTTAGTCTTTCCACTATAGTCTGTCCACTTTAGTCTTTCCACCTTAGTCTTTCCACTATAGTCTGTCCACTTTAGTCTTTCCACTATTGACTTTCCACTTTAGTCTGTCCACTTCGTCTTTCCACTTCAGTCTTTCCACTATAGTCTGTCCACTTTAGTCTTTCCAATATAGTCTCCACTTTATTCTGTCCACTACAGTCTTTCCACTTTAGTCTTTCTACTATTCTCTGTCCACTTTAGTCTTTTCACTATAGTCTCCACTTTATTCTGTCCACTACAGTCTCTCCACTATAGTCTTTCCATTATAGTCTGTCCACTTTAGTCTTTGCACTATTCTCTGCCCACTTTAGTCTTTCCACTGTAGTCTAGACTTTATTCTGTCCACTACAGTCTTTCCACTATAGTCTTTCCACTATAGTCTGTCCACTTTAATCTTTCCACTTTAGTTATTCCACTTTAGTCTGTCCAATTCAGTCTTTCCACTATAGTCTGTCCACTTTAGTCTTTCCACTTTAGTCTTTCCACTATAGTCTCCACTTTATTCTATCACTACAGTCTTTCCACTATAGTCTTTCCACTATAGTCTGTCCACTTTAGTCTTTCCACTATTCTCTCTCCACTTTAGTCTTTCCAATATAGTCTCTAGTTTATTCTGTCCACTACAGTCTCTCCACTATAGTCTTTCCACTATAGTCTGTCCACTCTAGTCTTTCCACTATTCTCTGTCCACTTTATTCTTTCCACTATACTCTCCACTTTATTCTGTCCACTACAGTCTTTCCACTATAGTCTGTCCACTTTAGTCTTTCCACTAATCTCTGTCCACTTTACTCTTTCCACTTTAGTCTTTCAACTATAGTCTCCACTTTATTCTGTCCACTACAGTCTTTCCACTATAGTCTTTCCACTATAGTCTGTCCACTTTAGTTTTTCCACTTTAGTCTTTCCACTTTAGTCTTTTCACTATAGTCTCCACTTTATTCTGTCCACTACAGTCTTTCCACTTTAGTCGGTCTACTATTCTCTGTCCACTTTAGTCTTTCCACTATAGTCTCCACTTTATTCTGTCCACTACAGTCTTTCCACTATAGTCTTTCCACTATAGTCTGTCCACTTTAGTCTTTCCACTAATCTCTGTCCACTTTAGTCTTTCCACTATAGTCTGTCCAATTTAGTCTTCCCACTATAGTCTGTCTACTTTAGTCTTTCCACTCCACTTTAGTCTTTCCACTATAGTCTGTCCACTTTAGTCTTTCCACTATTGTCTTTCCACTTTAGTCTGTCCACTTAGTCTTTCCACTTCAGTCTTTCCACTATAGTCTGTCCACTTTAGTCTTTCCAATATAGTCTCCACTTTATTCTGTCCACTACAGTCTTTACACTTTAGTCTTTCTACTATTCTCTGTCCACTTTAGTCTTTTCACTATAGTCTCCACTTTATTCTGTCCACTACAGTCTTTCCACGATAGTCTTTCCACTATAGTCTGTCCACTTTAGTCTTTGCACTATTCTCTGCCCACTTTAGTCTTTCCACTGTAGTCTAGACTTTATTCTGTCCACTACAGTCTTTCCACTATAGTCTTTCCACTATAGTCTGTCCACTTTAATCTTTCCACTTTAGTTATTCCACTTTAGTCTGTCCACTTCAGTCTTTCCACTATAGCCTGTCCACTTTAGTCTTTCCACTTTAGTCTTTCCACTATAGTCTCCACTTTATTCTGCCCACCACAGTCTTTCCACTATAGTCTGTCCACTTTAGTCTTTCCACTATTCTCTCTCCACTTTAGTCTTTCCAATATAGTCTCCAGTTTATTCTGTCCACTACAGTTTTTCCACTATAGTCTTTCCACTATAGTCTGTCCACTTTAGTCTTTCCACTTTAGTCTTTCCACTAGAGTCTCCACTTTATTCTGTCCACTACAGTCTTTCCACTTTACTCTTTCCACTATTCTCTGTTCACTTTAGTCTTTCCACTTTAGACTTTCCACTATAGTCTCCACTTTATTCTGTCCACTACAGTCTCTCCACTATAGTCTTTCCACTATAGTCTGTCCACTCTAGTCTTTCCACTATTCTCTGTCCACTTTATTCTTTCCACTATACTCTCCACTTTATTCTGTCCACTACAGTCTTTCCACTATAGTCTGTCCACTATAGTCTGTCCACTTTAGTCTTTCCACTTTAGTCTTTCCACTTTAGTCTGTCCACTTTAGTCTTTCCACTATAGTCTGTCCACTTTAGTCTTTCCACTATTCTCTGTCCACTTTAGTCTTTCCACTTTTGTCTTTTCACTATAGTCTCCACTTTTTCTGTCCACTACAGTCTCTCCACTATTGTCTGTCCACTATAGTCTGTCCACTTTAATCTTTCCACTATTCTCTGTCCACTTTAGTCTTTCCACTATACTCTCCACTTTATTCTGTCCACTACAGTCTTTCCACTATAGTCTTTCCACTATAGTCTTTCCACTTTAGTCTGTCCACTTTAGTCTTTCCACTATAGTCTGTCCACTTAATCTTTCCACTATTCTCTGTCCACTTTAGTCTTTCCACTTTAGTCTTTCCTCTATAGTCTCCACTTTATTCTCTCCACTACAGTCTTTCCACTATAGTCTTTCCACTATAGTCTGTCCACTTTAGTCTTTCCACTATTCTCTGTCCACTTTAGCCTTTCCACTTTAGTATCCACTTTATAATATCCACTACAGTCTTTCCACTATAGTCTTTCCACTATGGTCTGTCCACTTTAGTCTTTCCACTTTCGTTTTTCCATTTTAGTCTGTCCACTTTAGTCTTTCCACTATCGTCTGTCCACTTTAGTCTTTCCATTTTAGTCTTTTCACTACAGTCTCCACTTTATTCTGTCCACTACAGTCTCTCCACTATAGTCTTTCCACTATAGTCTGTCCACTTTAATCTTTCCACTATTCTCTGTCCACTTTAGTCTTTCCACTATAGTCTGTCTACTTGAGTCTTTCCACTTTAGTCTTTCCACTATAGTCTCCACTTTATTCTGTCCACTACAGTCTTTCCACTTTATTCTGTCTACTATTCTCTGTCCACTTTAGTCTTTCCACTATAGTCTCCACTTTATTCTGTCCACTACAGTCTCTCCACTATAGTCTTTTCACTATAGTCTGTCCACTTTAATCTTTCCACTATTCTCTGTCCACTTTAGTCTTTCCACTATAGACTGTCTACTTGAGTCTTTCCACTTTAGTCTTTCCACTATAGTCTCCACTTTATTCTGTCCACTACAGTCTTTCCACTTGATTCTGTCTACTATTCTCTGTCCACTTTAGTCTTTCCACTATAGTCTCCACTTTATTCTGTCCACCACAGTCTTTCCACTATAGTCTTTCCACTATGGTCTTTCCACTATAGTCTGTCCACTTTAGTCTTTCCACTATTCTCTGTCCACTTTAGCCTTTCCACTTTAGTATCCACTTTTTTATATGAATGAATGAAGGATTTATGACGCACTGCCCAAGGGCGTAAGTGCAGTAAAAAGGACAAAGAAATATAAAATAATCACAAAACACTCAAAAATATTTTCACTAATTTAGAATCACATTGATATCCACTACAGTCTTTCCACTATAGTCTTTCCACTATGGTTTTTCCACTATAGTCTGTCCACTTTAGTCTTTCCACTATTCTCTGTCCACTTTAGCCTTTCCACTTTAGTATCCACTTTATTATATCCACTACAGTCTTTCCACTATAGTCTTTCGACTATCGTCTGTCCACTTTAGTCTTTCCACTTCAGTCTTTCCACTATAGTCTGTCCACTTTAGTCTTTCCAATATAGTCTCCACTTTATTCTGTCCACTACAGTCTTTCCACTTTATTCTGTCTACTATTCTCTGTCCACTTTAGTCTTTCCACTATAGTCTCCACTTTCTTCTGTCCACTACAGTCTTTCCACTATAGTCTTTCCACTATAGTCTGTCCACTTTAATCTTTCCACTTTAGTTATTCCACTTTAGTCTGTCCACTTCAGTCTTTCCACTATAGTCTGTCCACTTTAGTCTTTCCACTTTAGTCTTTCCTGTATAGTCTCCACTTTATTCTGTCCACTATAGTCTTTCCACTATAGTCTTTCCACTATAGTCTTTCCACTATAGTCTGTCCACTTTAGTCTTTCCACTATTCTCTCTCCACTTTAGTCTTTCCAATATAGTCTCCAGTTTATTCTGTCCACTACAGTTTTTCCACTATAGTCTGTCCACTTTAGACTTTCCACTATTCTCTCTCCACTTTAGTCTTTCCAATATAGTCTCCAGTTTATTCTGTCCACTACAATTTTTCCACTATAGTCTTTCCACTAGAGTCTGTCCACTTTAGTATTTCCACTTTAGTCTGTCCACTTTAGTCTTTCCACTTTAGTCATTTCCACTATAGTCTGTACCTTCTAGTCTTTCCAATTTAGTCTTTCCACTTTAGTCTTTCCGCTTTAGTCTGTCCACATAGTCTTTCCACTAGAGTCTGTCCACTTTAGTATTTCCTCTTTAGTCTGTCCGCTTTAGTCTTTCCACTTTAGTCTTTCCACTATAGTCTGTCCACTCTAGTCTTTCCACTATTCTCTGTCCACTTTAGTCTTTCCACTATAGTCTCCACTTTATTCTGTCCACTACGGTCTTTCCACTATAGTCTTTCCACCATAGTCTGTCCACTTTAGTCTTTCCACTTTGGACTTTCCACTTTAGTCTGTCCACTTTAGTCTTTCCACTATAGTCTGCCCATTTTAGTCTTTCCACTTTAGTCTTTCCACTATAGTCTCCACTTTATTCTGTCCACTACAGTCTTTCCACTATAGTCTTTACACTTTATTCTTTCCACTTTAGTCTTTTTACTTTAGTCTGTCCACTTTAGTCTTTCCATTATGGTCTGTCCACTATAGTCTTTCCAGTTTAGTCTTTCCGCTTTAGTCTGTCCACTTAGTCTTTCCACTTCAGTCTTTCCACTAGAGTCTGTCAACTTTAGTCTTTCCACTTTAGTCTTTCCACTTTAGTCTTTCCACTATAGTCTCCACTTTATTCTGTCCACTACAGTCTTTCCATTATAGTCTTTCCCCTATAGTCTGTCGACTTTAGTCTTTCCACTTTGGTCTTTCCACTTTAGTCTGTCAACTTTAGTTTTTCCACTATAGTCTGTCCACTTTAGTCTTTCCACTTTAGTCTTTCCACTTTATTCTGTCCACTGTAGTGTGTACACTTTAGTCTCTCCACTGAGTCTTTACACTTCAGTATTTCCACTATAGTCTGTCCACTTAAGTCTTTCCACTTTAGTCTTTCCGCTGTAGTCTGTCCACTTAGTCTTTCCACTTCAGTCTTTCCACTAGAGTCTGTCCACTTTAGTCTTTCCACTTTAGTCTGGCCACTTTAGTCTGACAACTTTAGTCTGTCCACTTTAGTCTTTCCACTTTAGTCATTTCCACTATCGTCTGTCCACTTTAGTCTTTCCACTTTAGTCTGTCCACTTTAGTCTTTCCACTATAGTATGTCCACTTTAGTCTTTCCACTATTCTCTGTCCACTTTAGTCTTTCCACCATAGTCTCCACTTTATTCTGTCCACTACGGTCTTTCCACTATAGTCTTTCCACCATAGTCTGTCCACTTCAGTCTTTCCACTTTGGACTTTCCACTTTAGTCTGTCCACTTTAGTCTTTCCACTATAGTCTGCCCATTTTAGTCTTTCCACTTTAGTCTTTCCACCATAGTCTCCACTTTATCTGTCCACTACAGTCTTTCCACTATAGTCTTTCCACTATCGTCTGTCCACTTTATTCTTTCCACTTTAGTCTTTCCACTTTAGTCTGTCCACTTTAGTCTTTCCATTATAGTCTGTCCACTATAGTCTTTCCACCTTAGTCTTTCCGCTTTAGTATGTCCACTTAGTCTTTCCACTTCAGTCTTTACACTAGAGTCTGTCCACTCTAGTCTTTCCACTATAGTCTGCCCATTTTAGTCTTTCCACTTTAGTCTTTCCACCATAGTCTCCACTTTATTCTGTCCACTACAGTCTTTCCACTATAGTCTGCCCACTTTAGTCTTTCCACTATAGTCTGTCCACTTTAGTCTTTCCACTTTAGTCTTTCCACTACAGTCTTACACTATAGTCTTTCCACTATAGTCTGTCCACTTTAGTCTTTCCACTTTAGTCTTTCCACTTTAGTCTGTCCACTTTAGTCTTTCCACTATAGTCTGTCCACTTTAGTCTTTCCACTTTAGTCTTTCCGCTTTAGTCTGTCCACTTAGTCTTCTCACTTCAGTCTTTCCACTAGAGTCTGTCCTCTCTAGTCTTTCCACTTTAGTCTGTCCACTTTAGTCTGTCCACTTTAGTATTTCCACTGTAGTCATTTCCACTGTAGTCATTTCCACTATCGTCAGTCCACTTTAGTCTTTCCACTTTAGTCTTTCCACTTTAGTCTGTCCACTTTAGTCTTTCCACTATAGTATGTCCACTTTAGTCTTTCCACTATAGTCTGTCCACTTTAGTCTTTCCACTTTAGTCTTTCCGCTTTAGTCTAAGTAAGTAAGTAAGTAATTTATTTATGACCCGCCATTTTGAAAAGGCTGAGTAAATTACAAAAGTAAAGAAAATATACAAAACACATATATACACACAGAAAAAGACACTTAATTTTTAATCTTCTCTGTCCACTGTCCACTTAGTCTTTCCACTTCAGTCTTTCCACTAGAGTCTGTCCTCTTTAGTATTTCCACTTTAGTCTTTCCGCTTTAGTCTGTCCACTTAGTCTTCTCACTTCAGTCTTTCCACTAGAGTCTGTCCTCTCTAGTCTTTCCACTTTAGTCTGTCCACTTTAGTCTGTCCACTTTAGTATTTCCACTGTAGTCATTTCCACTGTAGTCATTTCCACTATCGTCTGTCCACTTTAGTCTTTCCACTTTAGTCTTTCCACTTTAGTCTGTCCACTTTAGTCTTTCCACTTTAGTCTTTCCGCTTTAATCTAAGTAAGTAAGTAAGTAATTTATTTATGACCCGCCATTTTGAAAAGGCGGAGTAAATGACAAAAGTAAAGAAAATATACAAAACACATATATACACACAGAAAAAGACACTTAATTTTTAATCTTCTCTGTCCACTGTCCACTTAGTCTTTCCACTTCAGTCTTTCCACTAGAGTCTGTCCTCTTTAGTATTTCCACTTTAGTCTGTCCACTTTAGTCTGTCCACTTTAGTCTTTCCACTGTAGTCATTTCCATTATAGTCTGTCCACTATAGTCTGCCCATTTTAGTCTTTCCACTTTAGTCTTTCCACTATAGTCTCCACTTTATTCTGTCCACTACAGTCTTTCCACTATAGTCTTTCCACTATAGTCTGTCCACTTTAGTCTTTCCACTATAGTCTGTCCACTTTAGTCTTTCCAATATAGTCTCTCCACTTTAGTCTTTCCACTTTCGTCTTTCCACTAT
The DNA here is from genome assembly GCA_030848855.1 of Branchinecta sandiegonensis. Taxonomy (NCBI): domain Eukaryota; kingdom Metazoa; phylum Arthropoda; class Branchiopoda; order Anostraca; family Branchinectidae; genus Branchinecta; species Branchinecta sandiegonensis. The sequence continues at coordinate 261,359 of JAUPMV010000036.1, read as the reverse complement.
AGTCTCCACTTTAGTCTTTCCACTTTAGTCTTTCCACCATAGTCTCCACTTTATTCTGTCCACTACAGCCTTTCCACTATAGTCTTTCCACTATCGTCTGTCCACTTTATTCTTTCCACTTTAGTCTTTCCACTTTAGTCTGTCCACTTTAGTCTTTCCATTATAGTCTGTCCACTATAGTCTTTCCACCTTAGTCTTTCCGCTTTAGTATGTCCACTTAGTCTTTCCACTTCAGTCTTTACACTAGAGTCTGTCCACTTTAGTCTTTCCACTATAGTCTCCACTTTATTCTGTCCACTACAGTCTTTCCACTATAGTCTGTCCACTTTAGTCTTTCCACTATAGTCTGTCCACTTTAGTCTTTCCACTTTAGTCTTTCCACTACAGTCTTACACTATAGTCTTTCCACTATAGTCTGTCCACTTTAGTCTTTCCACTTTAGTCTTTCCACTTTAGTCTTTCCACTTTAGTCTTTCCGCTTTAATCTAAGTAAGTAAGTAAGTAATTTATTTATGACCCGCCATTTTGAAAAGGCGGAGTAAATGACAAAAGTAAAGAAAATATACAAAACACATATATACACACAGAAAAAGACACTTAATTTTTAATCTTCTCTGTCCACTGTCCACTTAGTCTTTCCACTTCAGTCTTTCCACTAGAGTCTGTCCTCTTTAGTATTTCCACTTTAGTCTGTCCACTTTAGTCTGTCCACTTTAGTCTTTCCACTGTAGTCATTTCCATTATAGTCTGTCCACTATAGTCTGCCCATTTTAGTCTTTCCACTTTAGTCTTTCCACTATAGTCTCCACTTTATTCTGTCCACTACAGTCTTTCCACTATAGTCTTTCCACTATAGTCTGTCCACTTTAGTCTTTCCACTATAGTCTGTCCACTTTAGTCTTTCCAATATAGTCTCTCCACTTTAGTCTTTCCACTTTCGTCTTTCCACTATAGTCTCCACTTTAGTCTTTCCACTTTAGTCTTTCCACCATAGTCTCCACTTTATTCTGTCCACTACAGCCTTTCCACTATAGTCTTTCCACTATCGTCTGTCCACTTTATTCTTTCCACTTTAGTCTTTCCACTTTAGTCTGTCCACTTTAGTCTTTCCATTATAGTCTGTCCACTATAGTCTTTCCACCTTAGTCTTTCCGCTTTAGTATGTCCACTTAGTCTTTCCACTTCAGTCTTTACACTAGAGTCTGTCCACTTTAGTCTTTCCACTATAGTCTCCACTTTATTCTGTCCACTACAGTCTTTCCACTATAGTCTGTCCACTTTAGTCTTTCCACTATAGTCTGTCCACTTTAGTCTTTCCACTTTAGTCTTTCCACTACAGTCTTACACTATAGTCTTTCCACTATAGTCTGTCCACTTTAGTCTTTCCACTTTAGTCTTTCCACTTTAGTCTGTCCACTTTAGTCTTTCCACTATAGTCTGTCCACTTTAGTCTTTCCACTTTAGTCTTTCCGCTTTAGTCTGTCCACTTAGTCTTCTCACTTCAGTCTTTCCACTAGAGTCTGTCCTCTCTAGTCTTTCCACTTTAGTCTGTCCACTTTAGTCTGTCCACTTTAGTATTTCCACTGTAGTCATTTCCACTGTAGTCATTTCCACTATCGTCTGTCCACTTTAGTCTTTCCACTTTAGTCTTTCCACTTTAGTCTGTCCACTTTAGTCTTTCCACTATAGTCTGTCCACTTTAGTCTTTCCACTATAGTCTGTCCACTTTAGTCTTTCCACTTTAGTCTTTCCGCTTTAGTCTGTCCACTTAGTCTTTCCACTTCAGTCTTTCCACTAGAGTCTGTCCTCTTTAGTATTTCCACTTTAGTCTGTCCACTTTAGTCCGTCCACTTTAGTCTTTCCACTGTAGTCATTTCCACTATCGTCTGTCCACTTTAGTCTTTCCACTTTAGTCTGTCTACTTTAGTCTTTCCACTATAGTCTGTCCACTTTAGTCTTTCCACTATAGTCTGTCCACTTTAGTCTTTCCCCTTTAGTCTTTCCGCTTTAGTCTGTCCACTTAGTCTTTCCACTTCAGTCTTTCCACTAGAGTCTGTCCTCTTTAGTATTTCCACTTTAGTCGGTCCACTTTAGTCTGTCCACTTTTGTCTTTCCACTGTAGTCATTTCCATTATAGTCTGTCCACTATAGTCTGCCCATTTTAGTCTTTCCACTTTAGTCTTTCCACTATAGTCTCCACTTTATTCTGTCCACTACAGTCTTTCCACTATAGTCTTTCCACTATAGTCTGTCCACTTTAGTCTTTCCACTATAGTCTGTCCACTTTAGTCTTTCCAATATAGTCTCTCCACTTTAGTCTTTCCACTTTCGTCTTTCCACTATAGTCTCCACTTTATTCTGTCCACTAAAGTCTTACCACTATAGTCTTTCTACTATAGTCTGTCCACTTTAGTCTTTCCACTTTAGTCTTTCCACTATAGTCTGTCCACTCTAGTCTTTCCACTATTCTCTGTCCACTTTAGTCTTTCCACTATAGTCTCCACTTTATTCTGTCCACTACTGTCTTTCCTCTATAGTCTTTCCACCATAGTCTGTCCACTTTAGTCTTTCCACTTTGGACTTTCCACTTTAGTCTGTCCACTTTAGTCTTTCCACTATAGTCTGCCCATTTTAGTCTTTCCACTTTAGTCTTTCCGCTTTAGTCTGTCCACTTAGTCTTTCTACTAGAGTCTGTCCACTCTAGTATTTCCACTTTAGTCTGTCCACTTTAGTCTTTCCACTTTAGTCATTTCCACTATAGTCTGTACACTGTAGTCTTTCCAATTTAGTCTTTCCACCTTAGTCTTTCCGCTTTAGACTGTCCACTTAGTTTTTCCACTAGAGTCTGTCCACTCTAGTCTTTCCACTATTCTCTGTCCACTTTAGTATTTCCACTTTAGTCTGTCCACTTTAGTCTTTCCACTTTAGTCATTTCCACTATAGTCTGTACACTGTAGTCTTTCCAATTTAGTCTTTCCGCTTTAGACTGTCCACTTAGTTTTTCCACTAGAGTCTGTCCACTCTAGTCTTTCCACTATTCTCTGTCCTCTTTAGTATTTCCACTTTAGTCTGTCCACTTTAGTCTGTCCACTTTAGTCTTTCCACTGTAGTCATTTCCATTATAGTCTGTCCACTATAGTCTGCCCATTTTAGTCTTTCCACTTTAGTCTTTCCACTATAGTCTCCACTTTATTCTGTCCACTACAGTCTTTCCACTATAGTCTTTCCACTATAGTCTGTCCACTTTAGTCTTTCCACTATAGTCTGTCCACTTTAGTCTTTCAAATATAGTCTCTCCACTTTAGTCTTTCCACTTTCGTCTTTCCACTATAGTCTCCACTTTAGTCTTTCCACTTTAGTCTTTCCACCATAGTCTCCACTTTATTCTGTCCACTACAGCCTTTCCACTATAGTCTTTCCACTATCGTCTGTCCACTTTATTCTTTCCACTTTAGTCTTTCCACTTTAGTCTGTCCACTTTAGTCTTTCCATTATAGTCTGTCCACTATAGTCTTTCCACCTTAGTCTTTCCGCTTTAGTATGTCCACTTAGTCTTTCCACTTCAGTCTTTACACTAGAGTCTGTCCACTTTAGTCTTTCCACTATAGTCTGCCCATTTTAGTCTTTCCACTTTAGTCTTTCCACCATAGTCTCCACTTTATTCTCTCCACTACAGTCTTTCCACTATAGTCTGTCCACTTTAGTCTTTCCACTATAGTCTGTCCACTTTAGTCTTTCCACTTTAGTCTTTCCACTACAGTCTTACACTATAGTCTTTCCACTATAGTCTGTCCACTTTAGTCTTTCCACTTTAGTCTTTCCACTTTAGTCTGTCCACTTTAGTCTTTCCACTATAGTCTGTCCACTTTAGTCTTTCCACTTTAGTCTTTCCGCTTTAGTCTGTCCACTTAGTCTTCTCACTTCAGTCTTTCCACTAGAGTCTGTCCTCTCTAGTCTTTCCACTTTAGTCTGTCCACTTTAGTCTGTCCACTTTAGTATTTCCACTGTAGTCATTTCCACTGTAGTCATTTCCACTATCGTCTGTCCACTTTAGTCTTTCCACTTTAGTCTTTCCACTTTAGTCTGTCCACTTTAGTCTTTCCACTATAGTCTGTCCACTTTAGTCTTTCCACTATAGTCTGTCCACTTTAGTCTTTCCACTTTAGTCTTTCCGCTTTAGTCTGTCCACTTAGTCTTTCCACTTCAGTCTTTCCACTAGAGTCTGTCCTCTTTAGTATTTCCACTTTAGTCTGTCCACTTTAGTCCGTCCACTTTAGTCTTTCCACTGTAGTCATTTCCACTATCGTCTGTCCACTTTAGTCTTTCCACTTTAGTCTGTCTACTTTAGTCTTTCCACTATAGTCTGTCCACTTTAGTCTTTCCACTATAGTCTGTCCACTTTAGTCTTTCCCCTTTAGTCTTTCCGCTTTAGTCTGTCCACTTAGTCTTTCCACTTCAGTCTTTCCACTAGAGTCTGTCCTCTTTAGTATTTCCACTTTAGTCGGTCCACTTTAGTCTGTCCACTTTTGTCTTTCCACTGTAGTCATTTCCATTATAGTCTGTCCACTATAGTCTGCCCATTTTAGTCTTTCCACTTTAGTCTTTCCACTATAGTCTCCACTTTATTCTGTCCACTACAGTCTTTCCACTATAGTCTTTCCACTATAGTCTGTCCACTTTAGTCTTTCCACTATAGTCTGTCCACTTTAGTCTTTCCAATATAGTCTCTCCACTTTAGTCTTTCCACTTTCGTCTTTCCACTATAGTCTCCACTTTATTCTGTCCACTAAAGTCTTACCACTATAGTCTTTCTACTATAGTCTGTCCACTTTAGTCTTTCCACTTTAGTCTTTCCACTATAGTCTGTCCACTCTAGTCTTTCCACTATTCTCTGTCCACTTTAGTCTTTCCACTATAGTCTCCACTTTATTCTGTCCACTACTGTCTTTCCTCTATAGTCTTTCCACCATAGTCTGTCCACTTTAGTCTTTCCACTTTGGACTTTCCACTTTAGTCTGTCCACTTTAGTCTTTCCACTATAGTCTGCCCATTTTAGTCTTTCCACTTTAGTCTTTCCACTTTAGTCTGTCCAATTAGTCTTTCTACTAGAGTCTGTCCACTCTAGTATTTCCACTTTAGTCTGTCCACTTTAGTCTTTCCACTTTAGTCATTTCCACTATAGTCTGTACACTGTAGTCTTTCCAATTTAGTCTTTCCACCTTAGTCTTTCCGCTTTAGACTGTCCACTTAGTTTTTCCACTAGAGTCTGTCCACTCTAGTCTTTCCACTATTCTCTGTCCACTTTAGTATTTCCACTTTAGTCTGTCCACTTTAGTCTTTCCACTTTAGTCATTTCAACTATAGTCTGTACACTGTAGTCTTTCCAATTTAGTCTTTCCACTTTAGTCTTTCCGCTTTAGTCTGTCCACTTAGTTTTTCCACTAGAGTCTGTCCACTCTAGTCTTTCCACTATTCTCTGTCCACTTTAGTCTTTCCACTATAGTCTCCACTTTATTCAGTCCACTACGGTCTTTCCACTATAGTCTTTCCACCATAGTCTGTCCACTTCAGTCTTTCCACTTTGGACTTTCCACTTTAGTCTGTCCACTTTAGTCTTTCCACTATAGTCTGCCCATTTTAGTCTTTCCACTTTAGTCTTTCCACTATAGTCTCCACTTTATTCTGTCCACTACTGTCTTTCCGCTATAGTCTTTCCGCAATAGTCTGTCCACTCTAGTCTTTCCACTTTAGTCATTTCCACTATAGTCTGTACACTGTAGTCTTTCAAATTTAGTCTTTCCACTTTAGTCTTTCCGCTTTAGTCTGTCAACTTAGTTTTTCCACTAGAGTCTGTCCACTTTAGTATTTCCACTTTAGTCTGCCCATTTTAGTCTTTCCACTTTAGTCTTTCCACTACAGTCTCCACTTTATTCTGTCCACTACGGTCTTTCCACTATAGTCTTTCCACCATAGTCTGTCCACTTCAGTCTTTCCACTTTGGACTTTCCACTTTAGTCTGTCCACTTTAGTCTTTCCACTATAGTCTTCCCATTTTAGTCTTTCCACTTTAGTCTTTCCACCATAGTCTCCACTTTATTCTGTACACTACAGTCTTTCCACTATAGTCTTTCCACTATCGTCTGTCCACTTTATTCTTTCCACTTTAGTCTTTCCACTTTAGTCTGTCCACTTTAGTCTTTCCATTATAGTCTGTCCACTATAGTCTTTCCACCTTAGTCTTTCCGCTTTAGTATGTCCACTTAGTCTTTCCACTTCAGTCTTTACACTAGAGTCTGTCCACTTTAGTCTTTCCACTATAGTCTGCCCATTTTAGTCTTTCCACTTTAGTCTTTCCACCATAGTCTCCACTTTATTCTGTCCACTACAGTCTTTCCACTATAGTCTGTCCACTTTAGTCTTTCCACTATAGTCTGTCCACTTTAGTCTTTCCACTTTAGTCTTTCCACTACAGTCTTACACTATAGTCTTTCCACTATAGTCTGTCCACTTTAGTCTTTCCACTTTAGTCTTTCCACTTTAGTCTGTCCACTTTAGTCTTTCCACTATAGTCTGTCCACTTTAGTCTTTCCACTTTAGTCTTTCCGCTTTAGTCTGTTCACTTAGTCTTCTCACTTCAGTCTTTCCACTAGAGTCTGTCCTCTCTAGTCTTTCCACTTTAGTCTGTCCACTTTAGTCTGTCCACTTTAGTATTTCCACTGTAGTCATTTCCACTGTAGTCATTTCCACTATCGTCTGTCCACTTTAGTCTTTCCACTTTAGTCTTTCCACTTTAGTCTGTCCACTTTAGTCTTTCCACTATAGTCTGTCCACTTTAGTCTTTCCACTATAGTCTGTCCACTTTAGTCTTTCCACTTTAGTCTTTCCGCTTTAGTCTGTCCACTTAGTCTTTCCACTACAGTCTTTCCACTAGAGTCTGTCCTCTTTAGTATTTCCACTTTAGTCTGTCCACTTTAGTCTGTCCACTTTAGTCTTTCCACTGTAGTCATTTCCACTATCGTCTGTCCACTTTAGTCTTTCCACTTTAGTCTGTCCACTTTAGTCTTTCCACTATAGTTTGTCCACTTTAGTCTTTCCACTATAGTCTGTCCACTTTAGTCTTTCCACTTTAGTCTTTCCGCTTTAGTCTGTCCACTTAGTCTTTCCACTTCAGTCTTTCCACTAGAGTCTGTCCTCTTTAGTATTTCCACTTTAGTCTGTCCACTTTAGTCTGTCCACTTTAGTCTTTCCACTGTAGTCATTTCCATTATAGTCTGTCCACTATAGTCTGCCCATTTTAGTCTTTCCACTTTAGTCTTTCCACTATAGTCTCCACTTTATTCTGTCCACTACAGTCTTTCCACTATAGTCTTTCCACTATAGTCTGTCCACTGTAGTCATTTCCACTGTAGTCATTTCCACTATCGTCTGTCCACTTTAGTCTTTCCACTTTAGTCTTTCCACTTTAGTCTGTCCACTTTAGTCTTTCCACTATAGTCTGTCCACTTTAGTCTTTCCACTATAGTCTGTCCACTTTAGTCTTTCCACTTTAGTCTTTCCGCTTTAGTCTGTCCACTTAGTCTTTCCACTTCAGTCTTTCCACTAGAGTCTGTCCTCTTTAGTATTTCCACTTTAGTCTGTCCACTTTAGTCTGTCCACTTTAGTCTTTCCACTGTAGTCATTTCCACTATAGTCTGTCCACTTTAGTCTTTCCACTATAGTCTGTCCACTTTAGTCTTTCCACTTTAGTCTTTCCGCTTTAGTCTGTCCACTTAGTCTTTCCACTACAGTCTTTCCACTAGAGTCTGTCCTCTTTAGTATTTCCACTTTAGTCTGTCCACTTTAGTCTGTCCACTTTAGTCTTTCCACTGTAGTCATTTCCACTATCGTCTGTCCACTTTAGTCTTTCCACTTTAGTCTGTCCACTTTAGTCTTTCCACTATAGTTTGTCCACTTTAGTCTTTCCACTATAGTCTGTCCACTTTAGTCTTTCCACTTTAGTCTTTCCGCTTTAGTCTGTCCACTTAGTCTTTCCACTTCAGTCTTTCCACTAGAGTCTGTCCTCTTTAGTATTTCCACTTTAGTCTGTCCACTTTAGTCTGTCCACTTTAGTCTTTCCACTGTAGTCATTTCCATTATAGTCTGTCCACTATAGTCTGCCCATTTTAGTCTTTCCACTTTAGTCTTTCCACTATAGTCTCCACTTTATTCTGTCCACTACAGTCTTTCCACTATAGTCTTTCCACTATAGTCTGTCCACTGTAGTCATTTCCACTGTAGTCATTTCCACTATCGTCTGTCCACTTTAGTCTTTCCACTTTAGTCTGTCCACTTTAGTCTTTCCACTATAGTCTGTCCACTTTAGTCTTTCCACTATAGTCTGTCCACTTTAGTCTTTCCACTTTAGTCTTTCCGCTTTAGTCTGTCCACTTAGTCTTTCCACTTCAGTCTTTCCACTAGAGTCTGTCCTCTTTAGTATTTCCACTTTAGTCTGTCCACTTTAGTCTGTCCACTTTAGTCTTCCCACTACAGTCTGTCCACTTTAGTCTTTCCGCTATAGTCTGTCCACTTTATTCTTTCCACTTTAGTCTTTCCACCATAGTCTCCACTTTATTCTGTACACTACAGTCTTTCCACTATAGTCATTTCCACTATCGTCTGTCCACTTTAGTCTTTCCACTTTAGTCTGTCCACTTTAGTCTTCCCACTACAGTCTGTCCACTTTAGTCTTTCCGCTATAGTCTGCCCATTTTAGTCTTTCCACTTTAGTCTTTCCACCATAGTCTCCACTTTATTCTGTACACTACAGTCTTTCCACTATAGTCTTTCCACTATCGTCTGTCCACTTTATTCTTTCCACTTTCGTCTTTCCACTTTAGTCTGTCCACTTTAGTCTTTCCATTATAGTCTGTCCACTATAGTCTTTCCACCTTAGTCTTTCCGCTTTAGTATGTCCACTTAGTCTTTCCACTTCAGTCTTTACACTAGAGTCTGTCCACTTTAGTCTTTCCACTATAGTCTGCCCATTTTAGCTTTTCACTTTAGTCTTTCCACCATAGTCTCCACTTTATTCTGTCCACTACAGTCTTTCCACTATAGTCTGTCCACTTTAGTCTTTCCACTATAGTCTGTCCACTTTAGTCTTTCCACTTTAGTCTTTCCACTACAGTCTTACACTATAGTCTTTCCACTATAGTCTGTCCACTTTAGTCTTTCCACTTTAGTCTTTCCACTTTAGTCTGTCCACTTTAGTCTTTCCACTATAGTCTGTCCACTTTAGTCTTTCCACTTTAGTTTTTCCGCTTTAGTCTGTTCACTTAGTCTTCTCACTTCAGTCTTTCCACTAGAGTCTGTCCTCTCTAGTCTTTCCACTTTAGTCTGTCCACTTTAGTCTGTCCACTTTAGTCTTTCCACTGTAGTCATTTCCACTATCGTCTGTCCACTTTGGTCTTTCCACTTTAGTCTTTCCACTTTAGTCTGTCCACTTTAGTCTTTCCACTATAGTCTGTCCACTTTAGTCTTTCCACTATAGTCTGTCCACTTTAGTCTTTCCACTTTAGTCTTTCCGCTTTAGTCTGTCCACTTAGTCTTTCCACTACAGTCTTTCCACTAGAGTCTGTCCTCTTTAGTATTTCCACTTTAGTCTGTCCACTTTAGTCTGTCCACTTTAGTCTTTCCACTGTAGTCATTTCCACTATCGTCTGTCCACTTTAGTCTTTCCACTTCAGTCTGTCCATTTTAGTCTTTCCACTATAGTTTGTCCACTTTAGTCTTTCCACTATAGTCTGTCCACTTTAGTCTTTCCACTTTAGTCTTTCCGCTTTAGTCTGTCCACTTAGTCTTTCCACTTCAGTCTTTCCACTAGAGTCTGTCCTCTTTAGTATTTCCACTTTAGTCTGTCCACTTTAGTCTGTCCACTTTAGTCTTTCCACTGTAGTCATTTCCATTATAGTCTGTCCACTATAGTCTGCCCATTTTAGTCTTTCCACTTTAGTCTTTCCACTCTAGTCTCCACTTTATTCTGTCCACTACAGTCTTTCCACTATAGTCTTTCCACTATAGTCTGTCCACTGTAGTCATTTCCACTGTAGTCATTTCCACTATCGTCTGTCCACTTTAGTCTTTCCACTTTAGTCTTTCCACTTTAGTCTGTCCACTTTAGTCTTTCCACTATAGTCTGTCCACTTTAGTCTTTCCACTATAGTCTGTCCACTTTAGTCTTTCCACTTTAGTCTTTCCGCTTTAGTCTGTCCACTTAGTCTTTCCACTTCAGTCTTTCCACTAGAGTCTGTCCTCTTTAGTATTTCCACTTTAGTCTGTCCACTTTAGTCTGTCCACTTTAGTCTTTCCACTGTAGTCATTTCCACTATCGTCTGTCCACTTTAGTCTTTCCACTTTCGTCTTTCCACTTTAGTCTGTCCACTTTAGTCTTTCCATTATAGTCTGTCCACTATAGTCTTTCCACCTTAGTCTTTCCGCTTTAGTCTGTCCACTTAGTCTTTCCACTTCAGTCTTTACACTAGAGTCTGTCCACTTTAGTCTTTCCACTTTAGTCTTTCCGCTTTAGTCTGTCCACTTTGTCTTTCCGCTTCAGTCTTTCCACTAGAGTCTGTCCACTTTAGTCTTTCCACTTTAGTCTGTCCACTTTAGTCTTTCCACTTTAGTCTTTCCACTTTAGTCTGTCCACTTTAGTCTTTCCACTATAGTCTGTCCACTTTAGTCTTTCCACTTTATTCTGTCCACTGCAGTTTGTACACTTTAGTCTCTCCACTGAGTCTTTCCACTTCAGTCTTTCTACTATAGTCTGTCCACTTAAGTCTTTCCACTTTAGTCTTCCCGCTTTAGTCTGTCCGCTTTAGTCTGTCCACTTAGTCTTCTCACTTCAGTCTTTCCACTAGAGTCTGTCCTCTTTAGTCTTTCCACTAGAGTCTGTCCACTTTAGTATTTCCACTTTAGTCTTTCCACTTTAGTCATTTCCTCTATAGTCTGTACACTGTAGTCTTTCCAATTTAGTCTTTCCACTTTAGTCTTTCCGCTTTAGTCTGTCCACTTAGTCTTTCTACTAGAGTCTGTCCACTTTAGTATTTCCACTTTAGTCTGTCCACTTTAGTCTTTCCACTATAGTCTGTCCACTCTAGTCTTTCCACTATTCTCTGTCCACTTTAGTCTTTCCACTAAAGTCTCCACTTTATTCTGTCCACTACGGTCTTTCCACTATATTCTTTCCACCATAGTCTGTCCACTTTAGTCTTTCTACTTTGGACTTTCCACTTTAGTCTGTCCACTTTAGTCTTTCCACTATAGTCTGCCCATTTTAGTCTTTCCACTTTAGTCTTTCCACTATAGTCTCCACTTTATTCTGTCCACTACAGTCTTTCCACTATAGTCTTTCCACTATAGTCTATTCACTTTATTCTTTCCACTTTAGTCTTTCCACTTTAGTCCGTCCACTTTAGTCTTTCCATTATAGTCTGTCCACTATAGTCTTTCCAGTTTAGTCTTTCCGCTTTAGTCTGTCCACTTAGTCTTTCCACTTCAGTCTTTCCACTAGAGTCTGTCAACTTTAGTCTTTCCACTTTAGTCTTTCCACTTTAGTCTTTCCACTATAGTCTCCACTTTATTCTGTCCACTACAGTCTTTCCATTATAGTCTTACCCTATAGTCTGTCCACTTTAGTCTTTCCACTTTGGTCTTTCCACTTTAGTCTGTCAACTTTAGTTTTTCCACTATAGTCTTTCCACTTTAGTTTTTCCACTTTAGTCTTTCCACTTTATTCTGTCCACTGCAGTGTGTACACTTTAGTCTCTCCACTGAGTCTTTCCACTTCAGTATTTCCACTATAGTCTGTCCACTTAAGTCTTTCCACTTTAGTCTTTCCGCTGTAGTCTGTCCACTTAGTCTTTCCACTATAGTCTCCACTTTATTCTGTCCACTACTATCTTTCCTCTATAGTCTTTCCACCATAGTCTGTCCACTCTAGTCTTTCCACTTTGGACTTTCCACTTTAGTCTGTCCACTTTAGTCTTTCCACTATAGTCTGCCCATTTTAGTCTTTCCACTTAAGTCTTCCCGCTTTAGTCTGTCCACTTAGTCTTTCTACTAGAGTCTGTCCACTTTAGTATTTCCACTTTAGTCTGTCCACTTTAGTCTTTCCACTTTAGTCATTTCCACTATAGTCTGTACACTGTAGTCTTTCAAATTTAGTCTTTCCACTTTAGTCTTTCCGCTTTAGTCTGTCCACTTAGTTTTTCCACTAGAGTCTGTCCACTTTAGTATTTCCACTTTAGTCTGCCCATTTTAGTCTTTCCACTTTAGTCTTTCCACTACAGTCTCCACTTTATTCTGTCCACTACGGTCTTTCCACTATAGTCTTTCCACCATAGTCTGTCCACTTCAGTCTTTCCACTTTGGACTTTCCACTTTAGTCTGTCCACTTAGTCTTTCCACTTCAGTCTTTACACTAGAGTCTGTCCACTTTAGTCTTTCCACTATAGTCTGCCCATTTTAGTCTTTCCACTTTAGTCTTTCCACCATAGTCTCCACTTTATTCTGTCCACTACAGTCTTTCCACTATAGTCTGTCCACTTTAGTCTTTCCACTATAGTCTGTCCACTTTAGTCTTTCCACTACAGTCTTACACTATAGTCTTTCCACTATAGTCTGTCCACTTTAGTCTTTCCACTTTAGTCTTTCCACTTTAGTCTGTCCACTTTAGTCTTTCCACTATAGTCTGTCCACTTTAGTCTTTCCACTTTAGTCTTTCCGCTTTAGTCTGTCCACTTAGTCTTCTCACTTCAGTCTTTCCACTAGAGTCTGTCCTCTTTAGTCTTTCCACTTTAGTCTGTCCACTTTAGTCTGTCCACTTTAGTCTTTCCACTGTAGTCATTTCCACTGTAGTCATTTCCACTATCGTCTGTCCACTTTAGTCTTTCCACTTTAGTTTTTCCACTTTAGTCTGTCCACTTTAGTCTTTCCACTATAGTCTGTCCACTTTAGTCTTTCCACTATAGTCTGTCCACTTTAGTCTTTCCACTTTAGTCTTTCCGCTTTAGTCTGTCCACTTAGTCGTTCCACTTCAGTCTTTCCACTAGAGTCTGTCCTCTTTAGTATTTCCACTTTAGTCTGTCCACTTTAGTCTGTCCACTTTAGTCTTTCCACTGTAGTCATTTCCACTATCGTCTGTCCACTTTAGTCTTTCCACTTTAGTCTTTCCACTTTAGTCTGTCCACTTTAGTCTTTCCACTATAGTCTGTCCACTTTAGTCTTTCCACTTTAGTCTTTCCGCTTTAGTCTGTCCACTTAGTCTTCTCACTTCAGTCTTTCCACTAGAGTCTGTCCTCTTTAGTCTTTCTACTAGAGTCTGTCCACTTTAGTATTTCCACTTTAGTCTGTCCACTTTAGTCTTTCCACTTTAGTCATTTCCACTATAGTCTGTACACTGTAGTCTTTCAAATTTAGTCTTTCCACTTTAGTCTTTCCGCTTTAGTCTGTCCACTTAGTTTTTCCACTAGAGTCTGTCCACTTTAGTATTTCCACTTTAGTCTGCCCATTTTAGTCTTTCCACTTTAGTCTTTCCACTACAGTCTCCACTTTATTCTGTCCACTACGGTCTTTCCACTATAGTCTTTCCACCATAGTCTGTCCACTTCAGTCTTTCCACTTTGGACTTTCCACTTTAGTCTGTCCACTTAGTCTTTCCACTTCAGTCTTTACACTAGAGTCTGTCCACTTTAGTCTTTCCACTATAGTCTGCCCATTTTAGTCTTTCCACTTTAGTCTTTCCACCATAGTCTCCACTTTATTCTGTCCACTACAGTCTTTCCACTATAGTCTGTCCACTTTAGTCTTTCCACTATAGTCTGTCCACTTTAGTCTTTCCACTACAGTCTTACACTATAGTCTTTCCACTATAGTCTGTCCACTTTAGTCTTTCCACTTTAGTCTTTCCACTTTAGTCTGTCCACTTTAGTCTTTCCACTATAGTCTGTCCACTTTAGTCTTTCCACTTTAGTCTTTCCGCTTTAGTCTGTCCACTTAGTCTTCTCACTTCAGTCTTTCCACTAGAGTCTGTCCTCTTTAGTCTTTCCACTTTAGTCTGTCCACTTTAGTCTGTCCACTTTAGTCTTTCCACTGTAGTCATTTCCACTGTAGTCATTTCCACTATCGTCTGTCCACTTTAGTCTTTCCACTTTAGTTTTTCCACTTTAGTCTGTCCACTTTAGTCTTTCCACTATAGTCTGTCCACTTTAGTCTTTCCACTATAGTCTGTCCACTTTAGTCTTTCCACTTTAGTCTTTCCGCTTTAGTCTGTCCACTTAGTCGTTCCACTTCAGTCTTTCCACTAGAGTCTGTCCTCTTTAGTATTTCCACTTTAGTCTGTCCACTTTAGTCTGTCCACTTTAGTCTTTCCACTGTAGTCATTTCCACTATCGTCTGTCCACTTTAGTCTTTCCACTTTAGTCTTTCCACTTTAGTCTGTCCACTTTAGTCTTTCCACTATAGTCTGTCCACTTTAGTCTTTCCACTTTAGTCTTTCCGCTTTAGTCTGTCCACTTAGTCTTCTCACTTCAGTCTTTCCACTAGAGTCTGTCCTCTTTAGTCTTTCCACTTTAGTCTGTCCACTTTAGTCTGTCCACTTTAGTCTTTCCACTGTAGTCATTTCCACTGTAGTCATTTCCACTATCGTCTGTCCACTTTTGTCTTTCCACTATAGTCTTTCCACTATAGTCTGTCCACTTTAGTCTTTCCACTTTAGTCTTTCCATTTTAGTCTGTCCACTTTAGTCTTTCCACTATAGTCTGTCCACTATAGTCTTTCCACTATAGTCTGTCCACTTTAGTCTTTCCACTTTAGTCTTTCCGCTTTAGTCTGTCCACTTAGTCTTTCCACTTCAGTCTTTCCACTAGAGTCTGTCCTCTTTAGTATTTCCACTTTAGTCTGTCCACTTTAGTCTGTCCACTTTAGTCTTTCCACTGTAGTCATTTCCACTATCGTCTGTCCACTTTAGTCTTTCCACTTTAGTCTTTCCACTTTAGTCTGTCCACTTTAGTCTTTCCACTATAGTCTGTCCACTTTAGTCTTTCCACTTTAGTCTTTCCGCTTTAGTCTGTCCACTTAGTCTTCTCACTTCAGTCTTTCCACTAGAGTCTGTCCTCTTTAGTCTTTCCACTTTAGTCTGGCCACTTTAGTCTGACAACTTTAGTCTGTCCACTTTAGTCTTTCCACTTTAGTCATTTCCACTATCGTCTGTCCACTTTTGTCTTTCCACTATAGTCTTTCCACTATAGTCTGTCCACTTTAGTCTGTCCACTTTAGTCTTTCCATTTTAGTCTGTCCACTTTAGTCTTTCCACTATAGTCTGTCCACTATAGTCTTTCCACTTTCGTCTTTCCGCTTTAATCTGTCCACTTAGTCTTTCCACTTCAGTCTTTCCACTAGAGTCTCCACTTAGTCTGTCCACTTTAGTCTTTCCACTATAGTCTGTCCACTGTAGTCTTTCCACTTTCGTCTTTCCGCTTTAGTCTGTCCACTTAGTCTTTCCACTTCAGTCTTTCTACTATAGTCTGTCCACTTTAGTCTTTCCACTTTAGTCTGTCCACTTTAGTCTTTCCACTATAGTCTTTCCACTATAGTCTGTCCACTTTAGTCTTTCCACTTTAGTCTTTCCATTTTAGTCTGTCCACTTTAGTCTTTCCACTATAGTCTGTCCACTATAGTCTTTCCACTTTCGTCTTTCCACTATAGTCTCCACTTTATTCTGTCCACTAGAGTCTCCACTTTCCACTATAGTCTACACTTTATTCTGTCCACTTCAGAATTTCCACTAGAGTCTGTCCACTTTAGTCTTTCCACTTTAGTCTTTCCACTTTAGTCTGTCCACATTAGTCTTTCCACTATAGTCTGTCCACTTTAGTCTTTCCACTATAGTCTGTCCACTTTAGTCTTTCCACTTTCTTCTTTCCACTATAGTCTCCACTTTATTCTGTCCACTAAAGTCTTACCACTATAGTCTTTCTACTATAGTCTGTCCAGTTTATTCTGTCCACTTTAGTCTTTCCACTTTAGTCTTTCCACTATAGTCTGTCCACTCTAGTCTTTCCACTATTCTCTGTCCACTTTAGTCTTTCTACTATAGCCTCCACTTTATTATGTCCACTACAGTCTTTCCACTATAGTCTTTCCACTATAGTCTGTCCACTTTATTCTTTCCACTTTAGTCTTTCCAGTTTAGTCTGTCCACTTTAGTCTTTCCATTATAGTCTGTCCACTATAGTCTTTCCACTTTAGTCTTTCCGCTTTAGTCTGTCCACTTTGTCTTTCCGCTTCAGTCTTTCCACTAGAGTCTGTCCACTTTAGTCTTTCCACTTTAGTCTGTCCACTTTAGTCTTTCCACTTTAGTCTTTCCACTTTAGTCTGTCCACTTTAGTCTTTCCACTATAGTCTGTCCACTTTAGTCTTTCCACTTTATTCTGTCCACTGCAGTTTGTACACTTTAGTCTCTCCACTGAGTCTTTCCACTTCAGTCTTTCCACTATAGTCTGTCCACTTAAGTCTTTCCACTTTAGTCTTTCCGCTTGAGTCTGTCCACTTAGTCTTTCCACTTTAGTCTTTCCACTAGAGTCTGTCCATTTTAGTCTTTCCACTTTAGTCTGGTCACTTTAGTCTGACAACTTTAGTCTGTCCACTTTAGTCTTTCCACTTTAGTCATTTCCACTATCGTCTGTCCACTTTAGTCTTTCCACTTTAGTCCGTCCACTTTATTCTTTCCACTATAGTCTGTCCACTTTAGTCTTTCCACTTTAGTCTTTCCACTTTAGTCTGTCCACTTTAGTCTTTCCACTTTAGTCTTTCCACTTTAGTCTGTCCATTTTAGTCTTTCCACTATAGTCTTTCCACTATAGTCTGTCCACTTTAGTCTTTCCACTTTAGGATTTCCACATTAGTCTGTCCACTTTAGTCTTTCCACTATAGTCTGTCCACTTTAGTCTTTCCACTTTAGTCTTTCCGCTTTAGTCTGTCCACTTAGTCTTTCACTTCAGTCTTTCCACTAGAGTCTGTCCTCTTTAGTCTTTCCACTTTATTCTGTCCACTTTAGTCTGTCCACTTTAGTCTTTCCACTGTAGTCATTTCCACTATCGTCTGTCCACTTTAGTCTTTCCACTTTAGTCTTTCCACTTTAGTCTGTCCACTTTATTCTTTCCACTACAGTCTGTCCACTTTAGTCTTTCCACTATAGTCTGTCCACTTTAGTCTTTCCACTTTAGTCTTTCCACTTTAGTCTTTCCACTATAGTCTCCACTTTATTATGTCCACTACAGTCTTTCCACTATAGTCTGTCCACTTTATTCTTTCCACTTTAGTCTTTCAAGTTTAGTCTGTCCACTTTAGTCTTTCCATTATAGTCTGTCCACTATAGTCTTTCCACTTTAGTCTTTCCGCTTTAGTCTGTCCACTTTGTCTTTCCGCTTCAGTCTTTCCACTAGAGTCTGTCCACTTTAGTCTTTCCACTTTAGTCTGTCCACTTTAGTCTTTCCACTTTAGTCTTTCCACTTTAGTCTGTCCACTTTAGTCTTTCCACTATAGTCTGTCCACTTTAGTCTTTCCACTTTATTCTGCCCACTGCAGTTTGTACACTTTAGTCTCTCCACTGAGTCTTTCCACTTCAGTCTTTCCACTATAGTCTGTCCACTTAAGTCTTTCCACTTTAGTCTTTCCGCTTGAGTCTGTCCACTTAGTCTTTCCACTTTAGTCTTTCCACTAGAGTCTGTCCATTTTAGTCTTTCCACTTTAGTCTGGTCACTTTAGTCTGACAACTTTAGTCTGTCCACTTTAGTCTTTCCACTTTAGTCATTTCCACTATCGTCTGTCCACTTTAGTCTTTCCACTTTAGTCCGTCCACTTTATTCTTTCCACTATAGTCTGTCCACTTTAGTCTTTCCACTTCAGTCTTTCCACTTTAGTCTGTCCACTTTAGTCTTTCCACTTTAGTCTTTCCACTTTAGTCTGTCCATTTTAGTCTTTCCACTATAGTCTTTCCACTATAGTCTGTCCACTTTAGTCTTTCCACTTTAGTCTTTCTACTTTAGTCTGTCCACTGTAGTCTTTCCACTATAGTCTGTCCACTTTAGTCTTTCCACTTTAGTCTATCCATTTTAGTCTGTCCACTTTAGTCTTTCCACTATAGTCTGTCCACTATAGTCTTTCCACTTTCGTCTTTCCGCTTTAATCTGTCCACTTAGTCTTACCACTTCAGTCTTTCCACTAGAGTCTCCACTTAGTCTGTCCACTTTAGTCTTTCCACTATAGTCTGTCCACTGTAGTCTTTCCACTTTCGTCTTTCCGCTTTAGTCTGTCCACTTAGTCTTTCCACTTCAGTCTTTCTACTATAGTCTGTCCACTTTAGTCTTTCCACTTTAGTCTGTCCACTTTAGTCTTTCCACTATAGTCTTTCCACTATAGTCTGTCCACTTTAGTCTTTCCACTTTAGTCTTTCCATTTTAGTCTGTCCACTTTAGTCTTTCCACTATAGTCTGTCCACTATAGTCTTTCCACTTTCGTCTTTCCGCTTTAATCTGTCCACTTTAGTCTTTCCACTTTAGTCTTTCCACTATAGTCTCCACTTTATTCTGTCCACTAGAGTCTCCACTTTCCACTATAGTCTACACTTTATTCTGTCCACTTCAGACTTTCCACTAGAGTCTGTCCACTTTAGTCTTTCCACTTTAGTCTTTCCACTTTAGTCTGTCCACATTAGTCTTTCCACTATAGTCTGTCCACTTTAGTCTTTCCACTATAGTCTGTCCACTTTAGTCTTTCCACTTTCTTCTTTCCACTATAGTCTCCACTTTATTCTGTCCACTAAAGTCTTACCACTATAGTCTTTCTACTATAGTCTGTCCAGTTTAGTCTGTCCACTTTAGTCTTTCCACTTTAGTCTTTCCACTATAGTCTGTCCACTCTAGTCTTTCCACTATTCTCTGTCCACTTTAGTCTTTCTACTATAGCCTCCACTTTATTATGTCCACTACAGTCTTTCCACTATAGTCTTTCCACTATAGTCTGTCCACTTTATTCTTTCCACTTTAGTCTTTCCAGTTTAGTCTGTCCACTTTAGTCTTTCCATTATAGTCTGTCCACTATAGTCTTTCCACTTTAGTCTTTCCACTTTAGTCTGTCCACTTAGTCTTTCCACTTCAGTCTTTCCACTAGAGTCTGTCCACTTTAGTCTTTCCACTTTAGTCTGTCCATTTTAGTCTTTCCACTATAGTCTTTCCACTATAGTCTGTCCACTTTACTCTTTCCACTTTAGTCTGTCCACTTTAGTCTTTCCACTTTAGGATTTCCACATTAGTCTGTCCACTTTAGTCTTTCCACTATAGTCCGTCCACTTTAGTCTTTCCACTTTAGTCTTTCTGCTTTAGTCTGTCCACTTAGTCTTTCACTTCAGTCTTTCCACTAGAGTCTGTCCTCTTTAGTCTTTCCACTTTATTCTGTCCACTTTAGTCTGTCCACTTTATTCTTTCCACTTTAGTCTTTCAAGTTTAGTCTTTCCACTTCAGTCTTTCCACTAGAGTCTGTCCACTTTAGTCTTTCCACTTTAGTCTGTCCATTTTAGTCTTTCCACTATAGTCTTTCCACTATAGTCTGTCCACTTTACTCTTTCCACTTTAGTCTGTCCACTTTAGTCTTTCCACTTTAGGATTTCCACATTAGTCTGTCCACTTTAGTCTTTCCACTATAGTCCGTCCACTTTAGTCTTTCCACTTTAGTCTTTCCACTTTAGTCTGTCCACTTTGTCTTTCCGCTTCAGTCTTTCCACTAGAGTCTGTCCACTTTAGTCTTTCCACTTTAGTCTGTCCACTTTAGTCTTTCCACTTTAGTCTTTCCACTTTAGTCTGTCCACTTTAGTCTTTCCACTATAGTCTGTCCACTTTAGTCTTTCCACTTTATTCTGTCCGATGCAGTTTGTACACTTTAGTCTCTCCACTGAGTCTTTCCACTTCAGTCTTTCCACTATAGTCTGTCCACTTAAGTCTTTCCACTTTAGTCTTTCCGCTTGAGTCTGTCCACTTAGTCTTTCCACTTTAGTCTTTCCACTAGAGTCTGTCCATTTTAGTCTTTCCACTTTAGTCTGGCCACTTTAGTCTGACAACTTTAGTCTGTCCACTTTAGTCTTTCCACTTTAGTCATTTCCACTATCGTCTGTCCACTTTAGTCTTTCCACTTTAGTCCGTCCACTTTATTCTTTCCACTATAGTCTGTCCACTTTAGTCTTTCCACTTTAGTCTTTCCACTTTAGTCTTTCCATTTTAGTCTTTCCACTATAGTCTTTCCACTATAGTCTGTCCACTTTAGTCTTTCACTTTAGTCTTTCTACTTTAGTCTGTCCACTGTAGTCTTTCCACTATAGTCTGTTCACTGTAGTCTTTCCACTTTCGTCTTTCCGCTTTAGTCTGTCCACTTAGTCTTTCCACTTCAGTCTTTCCACTATAGTCTGTCCACTTTAGTCTTTCCACTTTAGTCTGTCCACTTTAGTCTTTCCACTATAGTCTTTCCACTATAGTCTGTCCACTTTAGTCTTTTCACTTTAGTCTTTCCATTTTAGTCTGTCCACTTTAGTCTTTCCACTATAGTCTGTCCACTATAGTCTTTCCACTTTCGTCTTTCCGCTTTAATCTGTCCACTTAGTCTTACCACTTCAGTCTTTCCACTAGAGTCTCCACTTAGTCTGTCCACTTTAGTCTTTCCACTATAGTCTGTCCACTGTAGTCTTTGCACTTTCGTCTCTCCGCTTTAGTCTGTCCACTTTAGTCTTTCCACTATAGTCTTTCGACTATAGTCTGTCCACTTTAGTCTTTCCACTTTAGTCTTTCCATTTTAGTCTGTCCACTTTAGTCTTTCCACTATAGTCTGTCCACTTTAGTCTTTCCACTTTATTCTGTCCACTGCAGTGTGTACACTTTAGTCTCTCCAATGAGTCTATCCACTTCAGTCTTCCCACTATAGTCTGTCCACTTAAGTCTTTCCACTTTAGTCTTTCCGCTTTAGTCTGTCCACTTAGTCTTTCCACTTCAGACTTTCCACTAGAGTCTGTCCACTTT
Source organism: Branchinecta sandiegonensis (assembly GCA_030848855.1). Lineage (NCBI taxonomy): Eukaryota > Metazoa > Arthropoda > Branchiopoda > Anostraca > Branchinectidae > Branchinecta > Branchinecta sandiegonensis. The sequence continues at coordinate 240,261 of JAUPMV010000036.1, read as the reverse complement.
AGTCTTTCCACTTTAGTCTGGCCACTTTAGTCTGATAACTTTAGTCTGTCCACTTTAGTCTTTCCACTTTAGTCATTTCCACTATCGTCTCTCCACTTTAGTCTTTCCACTTTAGTCTGACCACTTTAGTCTTTCCACTATAGTCTGTCCACTTTAGTCTTTCCACTTTAGTCTTTCCACTTTAGTCTTTCCACTTTAGTCTTTCTACTATAGTCTCCACTTTATTATGTCCACTACAGTCTTTCCACTATAGTCTTTCCACTATAGTCTGTCCACTTTATTCTTTCCACTTTAGTCTTTCCAGTTTAGTCTGTCCACTTTAGTCTTTCCGTTATAGTCTGTCCACTATAGTCTTTCCACTTTAGTCTTTCCGCTTTAGTCTGTCCACTTAGTCTTTCCACTTCAGTCTTTCCACTAGAGTCTGTCCACTTTAGTCTTTCCACTTTAGTCTGTCCATTTTAGTCTTTCCACTATAGTCTTTCCACTATAGTCTGTCCACTTTAGTCTTTCCACTTTAGTCTGTCCACTTTAGTCTTTCCACTTTAGTCTTTCCACATTAGTCTGTCCACTTTAGTCTTTCCACTATAGTCTGTCCACTTTAGTCTGTCCACTTTAGTCTGTCCACCTGTCCACTTTAGTCTTTCCACTTTGGACTTTCCACTTTAGTCTGTCCACTTTAGTCTTTCCACTATAGTCTGCCCATTTTAGTCTTTCCACTTTAGTCTTTCCGCTTTAGTCTTTCCACTTTAGTCTTTCCACTTTAATCTGTCCATTTTAGTCTTTCCACTATAGTCTTTCCACTATAGTCTGTCCACTTTAGTCTTTCTACATTAATCTTTCTACTTTAGTCTGTCCACTTTAGTCTTTCCACTATAGTCTTTCCACTATAGTCTGTCCACTTTAGTCTGTCCACTTTAGTCTTTCCACTTTAGTCTTTCCACTTTAGTCATTTCCACTATCGTCTGTCCACTTTAGTCTTTCCACTTTAGTCTGTCCACTTTAGTCTTTCCACTATAGTCTGTCCACTTTATTCTGTCCACTTTAGTCTTTCCACTATAGTCTGTCCACTTTAGTCTTTCCACTTTAGTCTTTCCATTTTAGTCTGTCCACTTTAGTCTTTCCATTTTAGTCTGTCCACTATAGTCTTTCCACTTTCGTCTTTCCGCTTTAATCTGTCCACTTAGTCTTTCCACTTCAGTCTTTCCACTAGAGTCTGTCCACTTTAGTCTTTCCACTTTAGTCTTTCCACTATAGTCTCCACTTTATTCTGTCCACTAGAGTCTCCACTTTCCACTATAGTCTACACTTTATTCTGTCCACTTCAGTCTTTCCACTAGAGTCTGTCCACTTTAGTCTTTCCACTTTAGTCTGTCCACTTTAGTCTTTCCACTATAGTCGTCCACTTTAGTCTTCCCACTATAGTCTGTCCACTTTAGTCTTTCCACTTTAGTCTTTCCACTATAATCTGTCCACTCTAGTCTTTCCACTATTCTCTGTCCACTTTAGTCTTTCCACTATAGTCTCCACTTTATTCTGTCCACTACGGTCTTTCCACCATAGTCTTTCCACCATAGTCTATCCACTTTAGTCTTTCCACTTTGGACTTTCCACTTTAGTCTGTCCACTTTAGTCTTTCCACTATAGTCTGCCCACTATAGTCTGCCCATTTTAGTCTTTCCACTTTAGTCTTTCCGCTTTAGTCTTTCCACTTTAGTCTTTCCACTTTAGTCTGTCCATTTTAGTCTTTCAACTATAGTCTTTCCACTATAGTCTGTCCACTTTAGTCTTTCCACTTTAGTCTTTCCACTTTAGTCTGTCCCCTTTAGTCTTTCCACTCTAGTCTGTCCACTTTAGTCTTTCCACTATAGACTGTCCACTTTAGTCGTTCCACTTTAGTCTTTCCACTTTAGTCTGTCCATTTTAGTCTTTCCACTTCAGTCTTTCCACTAGAGTCTGTCCACTTTAGTCTTTCCTCTTTAGTCTTTCCACTTTAGTCTTTCCACTATAGTCTCCGCTTTATTCTGTCCACTAGAATCTCCACTTTCCACTATAGTCTACACTTTATTCTGTCCACTTCAATCTTTCCACTATAGTCTGTCCACTTTATTCTTTCCACTTTAGTCTTTCCACTTTAGTCTGCCCACTTTAGTCTTTACGCTATAGTCTGTCCACTTTAGTCTTTCCACTATAGTCTGTCCACTTTAGTCTTTCCACTTTATTCTGTCCACTACAGTCTTTCCAGTATAGTCTTTCCACTATAGTCTGTCCACTTTAGTCTTTCCACTTTAGTCTTTCCACTTTAGTTTTTCCATTTTAGTCTGTCCACTTTAGTCTTTTCACTATACTCTGTCCACTATAGTCTTTCCACTTTCGTCTTTCCGCTTTAATCTCTCCACTTAGTCTTTCCACTTCAGTCTTTCCACTAGAGTCTGTCCACTTTAGTCTTTCCACTTTAGTCATTTTCACTATCGTCTGTCCACTTTAGTCTTTCCACTTTAGTCTGTCCACTTTAGTCTCTCCACTATAGTCTGTCCACTTTAGTCTTTCCACTCTAGTCTTTCCACTTTAGTCTGTCCACTTTACTCTTTCCACTATAGTCTTTCCACTATAGTCTGTCCACTTTAGTCTTTCCACTTTAGTCTTTCCACTTTAGTCTTTCCACCTTAGTCATTTCCACTATCGTCTGTCCACTTTAGTCTTTTCACTTTAGTCTGTCCACTTTAGTCTTTCCACTATAGTCTGTCCACTTTAGTCTGTCCAGTTTAGTCTTTCCACTTTAGACTTTCCACTTTAGTCTGTCCACTTTAGTCATCCACTATAGTCCTTCCACTATAGTCTATCCACTTTAGTCTTTCCACTATAGTCTGTCCACTTTAGTCTTTCCACTTTAGTCTTTCCATTTTAGTCTGTTCACTTTAGTCTTTTCACTATAGTCTGTCCACTATAGTCTTTCCACTTAGTCTTTCCACTTCAGTCTTTCCACTAGAGTCTGTCCACTTTAGTCTTTCCACTTTAGTCTTTCCACTTTAGTCTTTCCACTATAGTCTCCACTTTATTCTGTCCACTTCAGTCTTTACACTAGAGTCTGTCCACTTTAGTCTTTCCACTTTAGTCTTTCCACTTTAGTCTGTCCACTTTAGTCTTTCCACTATAGTCTGTCCACTTTAGTCTTTCCACTTTCGTCTTTCCACTATAGTCTCCACTTTATTCTGTCCACTAAAGTCTTACCACTATAGTCTTTCCACTATAATCTGTCCACTCTAGTCTTTCCACTTAGTCTTTCCACTTCAGTCTTTCCACTAGAGTCTGTCCACTCTAGTCTTTCCACTATTCTCTGTCCACTTTAGTCTTTCCACTATAGTCTCCACTTTATTCTGTCCACTACGGTCTTTCCACCATAGTCTGTCCGCTTTAGTCTTTCCACTTTGGACTTTCCACTTTAGTCTGTCCACTTTAGTCTTTCCACTATATTCTGCCCATTTTAGTCTATCCACTTTAGTCTTTCCACTATAGTCTCCACTTTATTCTGTCCACTACGATCTTTCCACCATAGTCTGTCCACTTTAGTCTTTCCACTTTGGACTTTCCACTTTAGTCTGTCCACTTTAGTCTTTCCACTATAGTCTGCCCATTTTAGTCTTTCCACTTTAGTCTTTCCGCTTTAGTCTTTCCACTTTAGTCTTTCCACTTTAGTCTGTCCGTTTTAGTCTTTCCACTATAGTCTTTCCACTGTAGTCTGTCCACTTTAGTCTTTCCACCTTAGTCTTTCCACTTTAGTCTGTCCACTTTAGTCTTTCCACTATAGTCTGTCCATTGTAGTCTGTCCACTTTCGTCTTTCCGCTTTAGTCTGTCCACTTAGTCTTTCCACTTCAGTCTTTCCACTAGAGTCTGTCCACTTTAGTCTTTCCACTTTAGTCTTTCCACTTTAGTCTTTCCACTATAGTCTCCACTTTATTCTGTCCACTAGAGTCTCCATTTTCCACTCTAGTCTACACTTTATTCTGTCAACTACGGTCTTTCCACCATAGTCTGTCCACTTTAGTCTTTCCACTTTGGACTTTCCACTTTAGTCTGTCCACTTTAGTCTTTCCACTATAGTCTGCCCATTTTAGTCTTTCCACTTTAGTCTTTCCGCTTTAGTCTTTCCACTATAGTCTCCACTTTATTCTGTCCACTAGAGTCTCCATTTTCCACTCTAGTCTACACTTTATTCTGTCAACTACGGTCTTTCCACCATAGTCTGTCCACTTTAGTCTTTCCACTTTGGACTTTCCACTTTAGTCTGTCCACTTTAGTCTTTCCACTATAGTCTGCCCATTTTAGTCTTTCCACTTTAGTCTTTCCACTTTAGTCTGTCCACTCTAGTCTTTCCACTATAGTCTGTCCATTGTAGTCTTTCCACTTTCGTCTTTCCGCTTTAGTCTGTCCACTTAGTCTTTCCACTTCAGTCTTTCCATTAGAATCTGTCCACTTTAGTCTTTCCACTTTGGTCTTTCCACTTTAGTCTGTCCACTTTAGTCTTTCCACTATAGTCTGTCCACTTTAGTCTTTCCACTATAGTCTGTCCACTTTAGTCTTCCCCACTTTATTCTGTCCACTACAGTCTTTCCACTATAGTCTTTCCACTATAGTCTGTCCACTTTAGTCTTTCCACTTTAGTCTTTCCACTTTAGTCTTTCCATTTTAGTCTGTCCACTTTAGTCTTTTCACTATAGTCTGTCCACTATAGTCTTTCCACTTTCGTCTTTCCACTTTTATCTGTCCACTTTAGTCTTTCCACTTTAGTCTTTCCACTTTAGTCTTTCCACTTTAGTCTTTCCGCTTTAGTCTTTCCACTTTAGTCTTTCCACTTTAGTCTGTCCATTTTAGTCTTTCCACTATAGTCTTTCCACTATAGTCTGTCCACTTTAGTCTTTCCACTTTAGTCTTTCCACTTTAGTCTGTCCACTTTAGTCTTTCCACTATATTCTGTCCACTGTAGTCTTTCCACTTTAGTCTTTCCACTATAGTCTGCCCATTTTAGTCTTTCCACTTTAGTCTTTCCACTTTAGTCTTTCCACTATAGTCTCCACTTTATTCTGTCCACTTCAGTCTTTCCACAAGAGTCTGTCCACTTTAGTCTTTCCACTTTAGTCTTTCCACTTTAGTCTGTCCACTTTAGTCTTTCCTCTATAGTTTGTCCACTTTAGTCTTTCCACTGTCGTCTTTCCACTATAGTCTCCACTTTATTCTGTCCACTAAAGTCTTACCACTATAGTCTTTCCACTATAATCTGTCTACTCTAGTCTTTCCACTTAGTCTTTCCACTTCAGTCTTTCCACTAGAGTCTGTCCACTCTAGTCTTTCCACTATTCTCTGTCCACTTTAGTCTTTCCACTATAGTCTCCACTTTATTCTGTCCACTACGGTCTTTCCACCATAGTCTGTCCGCTTTAGTCTTTCCACTTTGGACTTTCCACTTTAGTCTGTCCACTTTAGTCTTTCCACTATAGTCTGCCCATTTTAGTCTGTCCACTTTAGTCTTTCCACTATAGTCTCCACTTTATTCTGTCCACTACGATCTTTCCACCATAGTCTGTCCACTTTAGTCTTTCCACTTTGGACTTTCCACTTTAGTCTGTCCACTTTAGTCTTTCCACTATAGTCTGCCCATTGTTGTCTTTCCACTTTCGTCTTTCCGCTTTAGTCTGTCCACTTAGTCTTTCCACTTCAGTCTTTCCACTAGAGTCTGTCCACTTTAGTCTTTCCACTTTAGTCTTTCCACTTTAGTCTTTCCACTTTAGTCTGTCCATTTTAGTCTTTCCACTATAGTCTTTCCACTATAGTCTGTCCACTTTAGTCTTTCCACTTTAGTCTTTCCACTTTAGTCTGTCCACTTTAGTCTTTCCACTATATTCTGTCCACTTTAGTCTTTCCACTTTAGTCTTTCCACTATAGTCTGCCCATTTTAGTCTTTCCACTTTAGTCTTTCCACTATAGTCTCCACTTTATTCTGTCCACTTCAGTCTTTCCACTAGAGTCTGTCCACTTTAGTCTTTCCACTTTAGTCTTTCCACTTTAGTCTGTCCACTTTAGTCTTTCCACTATAGTCTGTCCACTTTAGTCTTTCCACTTTCGTCTTTCCACTATAGTCTCCACTTTATTCTGTCCAATAAAGTCTTACCACTATAGTCTTTCCACTATAATCTGTCCACTCTAGTCTTTCCACTTAGTCTTTCCACTTCAGTCTTTCCACTAGAGTCTGTCCACTCTAGTCTTTCCACTATTCTCTGTCCACTTTAGTCTTTCCACTATAGTCTCCACTTTATTCTGTCCACTACGGTCTTTCCACCATAGTCTGTCCGCTTTAGTCTTTCCACTTTGGACTTTCCACTTTAGTCTGTCCACTTTAGTCTTTCCACTATAGTCTGCTCATTTTAGTCTGACCACTTTAGTCTTTCCACTATAGTCTCCACTTTATTCTGTCCACTTCGATCTTTCCACCATAGTCTGTCCACTTTAGTCTTTCCACTTTGGACTTTCCACTTTAGTCTGTCCACTTTAGTCTTTCCACTATAGTCTGTCCATTGTAGTCTTTCCACTTTCGTCTTTCCGCTTTAGTCTGTCCACTTAGTCTTTCCACTTCAGTCTTTCCACTAGAGTCTGTCCACTTTAGTCTTTCCACTTTAGTCTTTCCACTTTAGTCTTTCCACTATAGTCTCCACTTTATTCTGTCCACTAGAGTCTCCACTTTCCACTATAGTCTACACTTTATTCTTTCCACTACGATCTTTCCACCATAGTCTGTCCACTTTAGTCTTTCCACTTTGGACTTTCCACTTTAGTCTGTCCACTTTAGTCTTTCCACTATAGTCTGCCCATTTTAGTCTTTCCACTTTAGTCTTTCCGCTTTAGTCTTTCCACTTTAGTCGTTCCACTTTAGTCTGTCCATTTTAGTCTTTCCACTATAGTCTTTCCACTATAGTCTGTCCACTTTAGTCTTTCCACCTTAGTCTTTCCACTTTAGTCTGTCCACTTTAGTCTTTCCACTATAGTCTGTCCATTGTAGTCTTTCCACTTTCGTCTTTCCGCTTTAGTCTGTCCACTTAGTCTTTCCACTTCAGTCTTTCCACAAGAATCTGTCCACTTTAGTCTTTCCACTTTGGTCTTTCCACTTTAGTCTGTCCACTTTAGTCTTCCCCACTTTATTCTGTCCACTACAGTCTTTCCACTATAGTCTTTCCACTATAGTCTGTCCACTTTAGTCTTTCCACTTTAGTCTTTCCATTTTAGTCTGTCCACTTTAGTCTTTACACTATAGTCTGTCCACTATAGTCTTTCCACTTTCGTCTTTCCGCTTTTATCTGTCCACTTTAGTCTTTCCACTTTAGTCTTTCCACTTTAGTCTTTCCACTTTAGTCTTTCCGCTTTAGTCTTTCCACTTTAGTCTTTCCACTTTAGTCTGTCCATTTTAGTCTTTCCACTATAGTCTTTCCACTATAGTCTGTCCACTTTAGTCTTTCCACTTTAGTCTTTCCACTTTAGTCTGTCCACTTTAGTCTTTCCACTAGAGTCTGTCCACTTTAGTCTTTCCACTTTAGTCTTTCCACTTTAGTCTTTCCACTATAGTCTCCACTTTATTCTGTCCACTAGAGTCTCCACTTTCCACTATAGTCTACACTTTATTCTGTCCACTACAGTCTTTCCACGATAGTCTGTCCACTTTCGTCTTTCCACTTTGGACTTTCCACTTTAGTCTGTCCACTTTAGTCTTTCCACTATAGTCTGCCCATTTTAGTCTTTCCACTTTAGTCTTTCCGCTTTAGTCTTTCCACTTTAGTCGTTCCACTTTAGTCTGTCCATTTTAGTCTTTCCACTATAGTCTTTCCACTATAGTCTGTCCACTTTAGTCTTTCCACCTTAGTCTTTCCACTTTAGTCTGTCCACTTTAGTCTTTCCACTATAGTCTGTCCATTGTAGTCTTTCCACTTTCGTCTTTCCGCTTTAGTCTGTCCACTTAGTCTTTCCACTTCAGTCTTTCCACTAGAATCTGTCCACTTTAGTCTTTCCACTTTGGTCTTTCCACTTTAGTCTGTCCACTTTAGTCTTTCCACTATAGTCTGTCCACTTTAGTCTTTCCACTATAGTCTGTCCACTTTAGTCTTCCCCACTTTATTCTGTCCACTACAGTCTTTCCACTATAGTCTTTCCACTATAGTCTGTCCACTTTAGTCTTTCCACTTTAGTCTTTCCATTTTAGTCTGTCCACTTTAGTCTTTACACTATAGTCTGTCCACTATAGTCTTTCCACTTTCGTCTTTCCGCTTTTATCTGTCCACTTTAGTCTTTCCACTTTAGTCTTTCCACTTTAGTCTTTCCACTTTAGTCTTTCCGCTTTAGTCTTTCCACTTTAGTCTTCCCCACTTTATTCTGTCCACTACAGTCTTTCCACTATAGTCTTTCCACTATAGTCTGTCCACTTTAGTCTTTCCACTTTAGTCTTTCCATTTTAGTCTGACCACTTTAGTCTTTACACTATAGTCTGTCCACTATAGTCTTTCCACTTTCGTCTTTCCGCTTTTATCTGTCCACTTTAGTCTTTCCACTTTAGTCTTTCCACTTTAGTCTTTCCACTTTAGTCTTTCCACTATAGTCTTTCCACTTTCGTCTTGGCTACGTCTTCGCCTGAGGCTACGACCGGCCCTTGGTGCTGGGCTCTTCCCTCTTCGCTCGCCGCTACTAGGGGAATCCTTGTTAGTTTCTTTTCCTCCGCTGACTAATATGCTTAAGTCAAGCGGGTCGCCTCACCTGAGCTGAGGTCAGAGAATAGGTTTGGTTGAGGTCTCACGACTGAGAACACTCGCCAGCAACGATAAGTTCCATCGAGCATCGACGCTCACCCGTATATAGACAGTTCCAGCGTATCGGGACCATCGTCCACAAGACTCGCCGCGACCGGCGACCACTATAGTCTGTCCACTTTAGTCTTTCCACTATAGTCTGTCCACTTTAGTCTTTCCACTTTATTCTGTCCACTACAGTCTTTCCAGTATAGTCTTTCCACTATAGTCTGTCCACTTTAGTCTTTCCACTTTAGTTTTTCCATTTTAGTCTGTCCACTTTAGTCTTTTCACTTTAGTCTGTCCACTATAGTCTTTCCACTTTCGTCTTTCCGCTTTAATCTCTCCACTTAGTCTTTCCACTTCAGTCTTTCCACTAGAGTCTTTCCACTTTAGTCTTTCCACTTTAGTCATTTTCACTATCGTCTGTCCACTTTAGTCTTTCCACTTTAGTCTCTCCACTATAGTCTGTCCAATTTAGTCTTTCCACTCTAGTCTTTCCACTTTTGTCTGTCCACTTTACTCTTTCCACTATTGTCTTTCCACTATAGTCTGTCCACTTTAGTCTTTCCACTATAGTCTCACCACTTTAGTCTTTCCACTTTAGTCTTTCCATTTTAGTCTGTTCACTTTAGTCCTTTCACTATAGTCTGTCCACTATAGTCTTTCCACTTAGTCTTTCCACTTCAGTCTTTCCTCTAGAGTCTGTCCACTTTAGTCTTTCCACTTTAGTCTTTCCACTTTAGTCATTCCACTATAGTCTCCACTTTATTCTGTCCACTAGAGTCTCCACTTTCCACTATAGTCTACACTTTATTCCGTCCACTTTAGTCTTTCCACTTTAGTCTTTCCACTTTAGTCTGTCCACTTTAGTCTTTCCACTATAGTCTGTCCACTTTAGTCTTTCCACTTTCGTCTTTCCACTATAGTCTCCACTTTATTCTGTCCACTAAAGTCTTACCACTATAGTCTTTCCACTATAGTCTGTCCACTTTAGTCTTTTCCACTTTAGTCTTTCCACCATAGTCTGTCCACTCTAGTCTTTCCACTATTCTCTGTCCACTTTAGTCTTTCCACTATAGTCTCCACTTTATTCTGTCCACTACGGTCTTTCCACCATAGTCTGTCCGCTTTAGTCTTTCCACTTTGGACTTTCCACTTTAGTCTGTCCACTTTAGTCTTTCCACTATAGTCTGCCCATTTTAGTCTTTCCACCTTAGTCTGTCCATTGTAGTCGTTCCACTTTCGTCTTTCCGCTTTAGTCTGTCCACTTAGTCTTTCCACTTCAGTCTTTCCACTAGAGTCTGTCCACTTTAGTCTTTCCACTTTAGTCTTTCCACTTTAGTCTTTCCACTTTAGTCTGTCCACTATAGTCTTCCCACTATAGTCTGTAAACTTTAGTCTTTCAACTTTAGTCTTTCCATTATAGTCTTTCCACTTCAGTCTGTACACTTAGTCTTTCTATTACAGTCTTTCCACTATAGTCTGTCTACTCTAGTCTTTCCACTTTAGTCTGTCCACTTTAGTCTTTCAACTTTAGTCTGTCCACTTTAGTCTGTACACTTTAGTCTTTCCACTACAGTCTCTCCAATATAGTCTGTCTACTCTAGTCTTTCCACTTTAGTCTTTCCACTTTAGTCTTTCCACTATAGCCCTTCCACATTAGTCTGTCCACTGTAGTCTTTCCACTATAGTCTGTCCACTTTAGTCTTTCCACTATAGTCTTTCCACTGCAGTCTGTACACTTTAGTCTTTCCACTACAGTCTGTCTACTCTATTCTTTCCACTTTATTCTTTCCACCATAGTCTTTCTACATTAGTCTTTCAACTTTAGTCTTTCCACTATTGTCTTTCCACTTCAGTCTGTACACTTTAGTCTTTCCACTACATTCTGTCTACTCTAGTCTTTCCACTTTAGTCTTTCCACTTTAGTATTTCCACTATAGTCTTTCAACTATTGTCTGTCCACTTTAGTCTTTCCACCTTAGTCTTTCCACTTTAGTCTTTCCACTTTAGTCTTTCCACTATAGTGTTTCCACATTAGTCTGTCCACTTTAGTCTTTCCACTATAGTCTGTCCACTTTAGTCTTTCCACTATAGTCTTTCAACTATTGTCTGTCCACTTCGTCTTTCCACTTTAGTCTGTCCACTTTTGTCTGTCCACTTTAGTCTTTCCACTATAGTCTTTCCACTATAGTCTGTCAACTTTGTCTTTCCACTTTAGTCTTTCCACTATAGTCTGTCCACTTAGTCTTTCCACTTCAGTCTTTCCACTATAGTCTGTCCACTTTAGTCTTTCATCTATAGTCTTTCCACTATTGTCTGTCCACTTTAGTCTTTCCACTATAGTCTTTCCACTTTAGTCTGTCCACTTAGTCTTTCCACTTCAGTCTTTCCACTATAGTCTGTCCACTTTAATCTTTCCACTATAGGCTGTCTACTTTAGTCTTTCCACTATAGGCTGTCTACTTTAGTCTTTCCACTATAGTCTTTCCACTATTGTCTGTCCACTTTAGTCTTTCCACTATAGTCTTTCCACTTTAGTCTGTCCACTTTGTCTTTCAACCCCAGTCTTTCCACTATAGTCTTTCCACTATAGTTTTTCCACTTTAGTCTGTCCACTTAGTCTTTCCACTTCAGTCTTTCCACTATAGTCTGTCCACTTTAGTCTTTCAACTTTAGTCTGTCCACTTTAGTCTGTACACTTTAGTCTTTCCACTACAGTCTTTCCAATATAGTCTGTCTACTCTAGTCTTTCCACTTTAGTCTGTCCACTTAGTCGTTCCACTTCAGTCTTTCCACTTTAGTCTTTCCACTATAGTCTTTCCACATTAGTCTGTCCGCTTTAGTCTTTCCACTATAGTCTGTCCACTTTAGTCTTTCCACTATTGTCTGTCCACTTTAGTCTTTCCACTACAGTTTTTCCACTTTAGTCTGTCCACTTTAGTCTTTCCACGATAGTCTGTCCACTTTAGTCTTTCCACTATAGTCTTTCCAGTTTAGTCTGTCCACTTAGTCTTTCCACTTCAGTCTTTCCACTATAGTCTGTCCACTTTAGTCTTTCCACGATAGTCTGTCCACTTTAGTCTCTCCACTATTGTCTGTCCACTTTAGTCTTTCCACTATAGTCTTTCCAATTTAGTCTGTCCACTTAGTCTTTCCACTTCAGTCTTTCCACTATAGTCTTTTCACTTTAGTCTTTCCATAGTGTTTCCACATTAGTCTGTCCACTTTAGTCTTTCCACGATAGTCTGTCCACTTTTGTCTTTCCACTACAGTCTGTCCACTATTGTCTGTCCACTTTAGTCTTTCCACTTTAGTCTGTACACTTTAGTCTTTCCACTACAGTCTGTACACTTTAGTCTTTCCACTACAGTCTGTCTACTCTATTCTTTCCACTTTAGTCTTTGTACTTTAGTCTTTCCACCATAGTCTTTCCACATTAGTCTGTCCACTTTAGTCTTTCCACTATAGTCTGTCCACTTTAGTCTGTCCACTTAGTCTTTCGACTTCAGTCTTTCCACTATAGTCTGTCCACTTTAGTCATTCCACTATAGTCTTTCCACTTTAGTCTGTCCACTTAGTCTTTCCACATTAGTCTGTCCACTTTAGTCTTTCCACTATAGTCTGTCCATTTTAGTCTTTCCACTATTGTCTTTCCACTTTAGTCTTTCCACTTTAGTCTGTCCACTTTAGTCCGTCCACTTTAGTCTTTCCACTATAGTCTTTCCACTTTAGTCTGTCCACTTTGTCTTTCAACCCCAGTCTTTCCACTATAGTCTGTCCACTATAGTTTTTCCACTTTAGTCTGTCCACTTAGTCTTTCCACTTCAGTCTTTCCACTATAGTCTGTCCACTTTAGTCTTTCAACTTTAGTCTGTCCACTTTAGTCTGTACACTTTAGTCTTTCCACTACAGTCTTTCCAATATAGTCTGTCTACTCTAGTCTTTCCACTTTAGTCTGTCCACTTAGTCTTTTTACTTCAGTCTTTCCACTTTAGTCTTTCCACTATAGTCTTTCCACATTAGTCTGTCCGCTTTAGTCTTTCCACTGTGGTCTGTCCACTTTAGTCTTTCCACTATTGTCTGTCCACTTTAGTCTTTCCCCTATAGTTTTTCCACTTTAGTCTGTCCACTTTAGTCTTTCCACGATAGTCTGTCCACTTTAGTCTTTCCACTATAGTCTTTCCAGTTTAGTCTGTCCACTTAGTCTTTCCACTTCAGTCTTTCCACTATAGTCTTTCCACTATAGTCTTTCCACTTTAGTCTGTCCACTTTAGTCTTTCCACGATAGTCTGTCCACTTTAGTCTTTCCACTATTGTCTGTCCACTTTAGTCTTTCCACTATAGTCTTTCTAGTTTAGTCTGTCCACTTAGTCTTTCCACTTCAGTCTTTCCACTATAGTCTTTTCACTTTAGTCTTTCCATAGTGTTTCCACATTAGTCTGTCCATTTTAGTCTTTCCACGATAGTCTGTCCACTTTTTGTCTTTCCACTATAGTCTGTCCACTATTGTCTGTCCACTTTAGTCTTTCCACTTTAGTCTGTACACTTTAGTCTTTCCACTACAGTCTGTACACTTTAGTCTTTCCACTACAGTCTGTCTACTCTATTCTTTCCACTTTAGTCTTTGTACTTTAGTCTTTCCACCATAGTCTTTCCACATTAGTCTGTCCACTTTAGTCTTTCCACTACAGTCTTTCCAATATAGTCTGTCTACTCTAGTCTTTCCACTTTAGTCTGTCCACTTAGTCTTTCCACTTCAGTCTTTCCACTTTAGTCTTTCCACTATAGTCTTTCCACATTAGTCTGTCCGCTTTAGTCTTTCCACTATAGTCTGTCCACTTTAGTCTTTCCACTATTGTCTGTCCACTTTAGTCTTTCCACTACAGTTTTTCCACTTTAGTCTGTCCACTTTAGTCTTTCCACGATAGTCTGTCCACTTTAGTCTTTCCACTATAGTCTTTCCAGTTTAGTCTGTCCACTTAGTCTTTCCACTTCAGTCTTTCCACTATAGTCTTTCCACTATAGTCTTTCCACTTTAGTCTGTCCACTTTAGTCTTTCCACGATAGTCTGTCCACTTTAGTCTTACCACTATTGTCTGTCCACTTTAGTCTTTCCACTATAGTCTTTCCAGTTTAGTCTGTCCACTTAGTCTTTCCACTTCAGTCTTTCCACTATAGTCTTTTCACTTTAGTCTTTCCATAGTGTTTCCACATTAGTCTGTCCACTTTCGTCTTTCCACGATAGTCTGTCCACTTTTGTCTTTCCACTACAGTCTGTCCACTATTGTCTGTCCACTTTAGTCTTTCCAATTTAGTCTGTACACTTTAGTCTTTCCACTACAGTCTGTACACTTTAGTCTTTCCACTACAGTCTGTCTACTCTATTCTTTCCACTTTAGTCTTTGTACTTTAGTCTTTCCACCATAGTCTTTCCACATTAGTCTGTCCACTTTAGTCTTTCCACTATAGTCTGTCCACTTTAGTCTGTCCACTTAGTCTTCCGACTTCAGTCTTTCCACTATAGTCTGTCCACTTTAGTCATTCCACTATAGTCTTTCCACTTTAGTCTGTCCACTTAGTCTTTCCACATTAGTCTGTCCACTTTAGTCTTTCCACTATAGTCTGTCCATTTTAGTCTTTCCACTATTGTCTTTCCACTTTAGTCTGTCCACTTTAGTCCGTCCACTTTAGTCTTTCAACTTTAGTCTGTCCACTTTAGTCTGTACACTTTAGTCTTTCCAATACAGTCTTTCCAATATAGTCTGTCTACTCTAGTCTTTCCACTTTAGTCTGTCGACTTAGTCTTTCCACTTCAGTCTTTCCACTTTAGTCTTTCCACTATAGTCTTTCCACATTAGTCTGTCCGCTTTAGTCTTTCCACTATAGTCTGTCCACTTTAGTCTTTCCACTATTGTCTGTCCACTTTAGTCTTTCCACTTTAGTCCGTCCACTTTAGTCCGTCCACTTTAGTCTTTCCACTATAGTCTTTCCACTTTAGTCTGTCCACTTAGTCTTTCGACTTCAGTCTTTCCACTATAGTCTGTCCACTTTAGTCTTTCCACTACAGTCTGTACACTTTAGTCTTTCCACTACAGTCTGTCTACTCTATTCTTTCCACTTTAGTCTTTGTACTTTAGTCTTTCCACCATAGTCTTTCCACATTAGTCGGTCCACTTTAGTCATTCCACTATAGTCCTTCCACTTTAGTATGTCCACTTAGTCTTTCCACATTAGTCTGTCCACTTTAGTCTTTCCACTATAGTCTGTCCATTTTAGTCTTTCCACTATAGTCTTTCCACTATTGTCTTTCCACTTTAGTCTTTCCACTTTAGTCCGTCCACTTTAGTCCGTCCACTTTAGTCTTTCCACTATAGTCTTTCCACTTTAGTCTGTCCACTTAGTCTTTCGACTTCAGTCTTTCCACTATAGTCTGTCCACTTTAGTCATTCCACTATAGTCTTTCCACTTTAGTCTGTCCACTTAGTCTTTCCACTTCAGTCTTTCCACTATAGTCTTTCGACTTCATTCTTTCCACTATAGTCTGTCCACTTTAGTCATTCCACTATAGTCTTTCCACTTTAGTCTGTCCACTTAGTTTTTTCACTTCATTCTTTCCACTATAGTCTGTCCACTTTAGTCATTCCACTATAGTCTTTCCACTTTAGTCTGTCCATTTAGTCTTTCCACTTCAGTCTTTCCACTTTAGTCTGTCCACTTAGTTTTTTCACTTCATTCTTTCCACTATAGTCTGTCCACTTTAGTCATTCCACTATAGTCTTTCCACTTTAGTCTGTCCATTTAGTCTTTCCACTTCAGTCTTTCCACTATAGTCTGTCCACTTTAGTCTTTCCACTATAGTCTATCCACTTTAGTCTGTCCACTATTGTCTGTCCACTTTAGTCTTTCCACTTTAGTCTGTCCACTTTAGTCTTCCCACTATAGTCTGTAAACTTTAGTCTTTCAACTCTAGTCTTTCCACTTTAGTCTGTCCATTTAGTCTTTCCACTTCAGTCTTTCCACTATAGTCTGTCCACTTTAGTCTTTCCACTATAGTCTATCCACTTTAGTCTTTTCACTTTAGTCTTTCCATAGTGTTTCCACATTAGTCTGTCCACTTTAGTCTTTCCACGATAGTCTGTCCACTTTTGTCTTTCCACTATAGTCTGTCCACTATTGTCTGTCCATTATAGTCTTTCCACTTCAGTCTGTACACTTAGTCTTATTACAGTCTTTCCACTATAGTCTGTCTACTCTAGTCTTTCCACTTTAGTCTGTCCACTTTAGTCTTTCAACTTTAGTCTGTCCACTTTAGTCTGTACACTTTAGTCTTTCCACTACAGTCTTTCCAATATAGTCTGTCTACTCTAGTCTTTCCACTTTAGTCTTTCCACTTTAGTCTTTCCACTATAGCCCTTCCACATTAGTCTGTCCACTGTAGTCTTTCCACTATAGTCTGTCCACTTTAGTCTTTCCACTATAGTCTTTCCACTTCAGTCTGTACACTTTAGTCTTTCCACTACAGTAGGTCTACTCTATTCTTTCCACTTTAGTCTTTCCACCATAGTCTTTCTACATTAGTCTTTCAACTTTAGTCTTTCCACTATTGTCTTTCCACTTCAGTCTGTACACTTTAGTCTTTCCACTACATTCTGTCTACTCTAGTCTTTCCACTTTAGTCTTTCCACTTTAGTCTTTCAACTATAGCCCTTCCACATTAGTCTGTCCACTGTAGTCTTTCCACTATAGTCTGTCCACTTTAGTCTTTCCACTATAGTCTTTCCACCATAGTCTTTCTACATTAGTCTTTCAACTTTAATCTTTCCACTATTGTCTTTCCACTTCAGTCTGTACACTTTTGTCTTTCCACTACATTCTGTCTACTCTATTCTTTCCACTTTAGTCTTTCCACTATAGTCTTTCCACCATAGTCTTTCTACATTAGTCTTTCAACTTTAGTCTTTCCACTATTGTCTTTCCACTTCAGTCTGTCCACTTTAGTCTTTCCACTTTAGTCTGTCCACTTTTGTCTGTCCACTTTAGTCTTTCCACTATAGTCTTTCCACTATAGTCTGTCAACTTTGTCTTTCCACTTTAGTCTTTCCACTATAGTCTGTCCACTTAGTCTTTCCACTTCAGTCTTTCCACTATAGTCTGTCCACTTTAGTCTTTCCACTATAGTCTTTCCACTATTGTCTGTCCACTTTAGTCTTTCCACTATAGTCTTTCCACTTTAGTCTGTCCACTTAGTCTTTCCACTTCAGTCTTTCCACTATAGTCTGTCCACTTTAATCTTTCCACTATAGGCTGTCTACTTTAGTCTTTCCACTATAGGCTGTCTACTTTAGTCTTTCCACTATAGTCTTTCCACTATTGTCTGTCCACTTTAGTCTTTCCACTATAGTCTTTCCACTTTAGTCTGTCCACTTTGTCTTTCAACCCCAGTCTTTCCACTATAGTCTTTCCACTATAGTTTTTCCACTTTAGTCTGTCCACTTAGTCTTTCCACTTCAGTCTTTCCACTATAGTCTGTCCACTTTAGTCTTTCAACTTTAGTCTGTCCACTTTAGTCTTTCCACGATAGTCTGTCCACTTTAGTCTTTCCACTATTGTCTGTCCACTTTAGTCTTTCCACTATAGTCTTTCCAGTTTAGTCTGTCCACTTAGTCTTTCCACTTCAGTCTTTCCACTATAGTCTTTCCACTATAGTCTTTCCACTTTAGTCTGTCCACTTTAGTCTTTCCACGATAGTCTGTCCACTTTAGTCTTTCCACTATTGTCTGTCCACTTTAGTCTTTCCACTATAGTCTTTCCAGTTTAGTCTGTCCACTTAGTCTTTCCACTTCAGTCTTTCCACTATAGTCTTTTCACTTTAGTCTTTCCATAGTGTTTCCACATTAGTCTGTCCACTTTAGTCTTTCCACGATAGTCTGTCCACTTTTGTCTTTCCACTACAGTCTGTCCACTATTGTCTGTCCACTTTAGTCTTTCCACTACAGTCTGTACACTTTAGTCTTTCCACTACAGTCTGTCTACTCTATTCTTTCCACTTTAGTCTTTGTACTTTAGTCTTTCCACCATAGTCTTTCCACATTAGTCTGTCCACTTTAGTCTTTCCACTATAGTCTGTCCACTTTAGTCTGTCCACTTAGTCTTTCGACTTCAGTCTTTCCACTATAGTCTGTCCACTTTAGTCATTCCACTATAGTCTTTCCACTTTAGTCTGTCCACTTAGTCTTTCCACATTAGTCTGTCCACTTTAGTCTTTCCACCATAGTCTGTCCATTTTAGTCTTTCCACTATTGTCTTTCCACTTTAGTCTTTCCACTTTAGTCTGTCCACTTTAGTCCGTCCACTTTAGTCTTTCCACTATAGTCTTTCCACTTTAGTCTGTCCACTTTGTCTTTCAACCCCAGTCTTTCCACTATAGTCTGTCCACTATAGTTTTTCCACTTTAGTCTGTCCACTTAGTCTTTCCACTTCAGTCTTTCCACTATAGTCTGTCCACTTTAGTCTTTCAACTTTAGTCTGTCCACTTTAGTCTGTACACTTTAGTTTTTCCACTACAGTCTTTCCAATATAGTCTGTCTACTCTAGTCTTTCCACTTTAGTCTGTCCACTTAGTCTTTCCACTTCAGTCTTTCCACTTTAGTCTTTCCACTATAGTCTTTCCACATTAGTCTGTCCGCTTTAGTCTTTCCACTATGGTCTGTCCACTTTAGTCTTTCCACTATTGTCTGTCCACTTTAGTCTTTCCACTATAGTTTTTCCACTTTAGTCTGTCCACTTTAGTCTTTCCACGATAGTCTGTCCACTTTAGTCTTTCCACTATAGTCTTTCCAGTTTAGTCTGTCCACTTAGTCTTTCCACTTCAGTCTTTCCACTATAGTCTTTCCACTATAGTCTTTCCACTTTAGTCTGTCCACTTTAGTCTTTCCACGATAGTCTGTCCACTTTAGTCTTTCCACTATTGTCTGTCCACTTTAGTCTTTCCACTATAGTCTTTCTAGTTTAGTCTGTCCACTTAGTCTTTCCACTTCAGTCTTTCCACTATAGTCTTTTCACTTTAGTCTTTCCAAAGTGTTTCCACATTAGTCTGTCCACTTTAGTCTTTCCACGATAGTCTGTCCACTTTTGTTTTTCCACTATAGTCTGTCCACTATTGTCTGTCCACTTTAGTCTTTCCACTTTAGTCTGTACACTTTAGTCTTTCCACTACAGTCTGTACACTTTAGTCTTTCCACTACAGTCTGTCTACTCTATTCTTTCCACTTTAGTCTTTGTACTTTAGTCTTTCCACCATAGTCTTTCCACATTAGTCTGTCCACTTTAGTCTTTCCACTACAGTCTTTCCAATATAGTCTGTCTACTCTAGTCTTTCCACTTTAGTCTGTCCACTTAGTCTTTCCACTTCAGTCTTTCCACTTTAGTCTTTCCACTATAGTCTTTCCACATTAGTCTGTCCGCTTTAGTCTTTCCACTATAGCCTGTCCACTTTAGTCTTTCCACTATTGTCTGTCCACTTTAGTCTTTCCACTACAGTTTTTCCACTTTAGTCTGTCCACTTTAGTCTTTCCACGATAGTCTGTCCACTTTAGTCTTTCCACTATAGTCTTTCCAGTTTAGTCTGTCCACTTAGTCTTTCCACTTCAGTCTTTCCACTATAGTCTTTCCACTATAGTCTTTCCACTTTAGTCTGTCCACTTTAGTCTTTCCACGATAGTCTGTCCACTTTAGTCTTTCCACCATTGTCTGTCCACTTTAGTCTTTCCACTATAGTCTTTCCAGTTTAGTCTGTCCACTTAGTCTTTCCACTTCAGTCTTTCCACTATAGTCTTTTCACTTTAGTCTTTCCATAGTGTTTCCACATTAGTCTGTCCACTTTAGTCTTTCCACGATAGTCTGTCCACTTTTGTCTTTCCACTACAGTCTGTCCACTATTGTCTGTCCACTTTAGTCTTTCCAATTTAGTCTGTACACTTTAGTCTTTCCACTACAGTCTGTACACTTTAGTCTTTCCACTACAGTCTGTCTACTCTATTCTTTCCACTTTAGTCTTTGTACTTTAGTCTTTCCACCATAGTCTTTCCACATTAGTCTGTCCACTTTAGTCTTTCCACTATAGTCTGTCTACTTTAGTCTGTCCACTTAGTCTTTCGACTTCAGTCTTTCCACTATAGTCTGTCCACTTTAGTCATTCCACTATAGTCTTTCCACTTTAGTCTGTCCACTTAGTCTTTCCACATTAGTCTGTCCACTTTAGTCTTTCCACTATAGTCTGTCCATTTTAGTCTTTCCACTATTGTCTTTCCACTTTAGTCTGTCCACTTTAGTCCGTCCACTTTAGTCTTTCAACTTTAGTCTGTCCACTTTAGTCTGTACACTTTAGTCTTTCCAATACAGTCTTTCCAATATAGTCTGTCTACTCTAGTCTTTCCACTTTAGTCTGTCGACTTAGTCTTTCCACTTCAGTCTTTCCACTTTAGTCTTTCCACTATAGTCTTTCCACATTAGTCTGTCCGCTTTAGTCTTTCCACTATAGTCTGTCCACTTTAGTCTTTCCACTATTGTCTGTCCACTTTAGTCTTTCCACTATAGTTTTTCCACTTTAGTCTGTCCA
Source organism: Branchinecta sandiegonensis (assembly GCA_030848855.1). NCBI lineage: Eukaryota > Metazoa > Arthropoda > Branchiopoda > Anostraca > Branchinectidae > Branchinecta > Branchinecta sandiegonensis. The sequence continues at coordinate 219,818 of JAUPMV010000036.1, read as the reverse complement.
CTTTAGTCTTTCCACGATAGTCTGTCCACTTTAGTCTTTCCACTATAGTCTTTCCAGTTTAGTCTGTCCACTTAGTCTTTCCACTTCAGTCTTTCCACTATAGTCTTTCCACTATAGTCTTTCCACTTTAGTCTGTCCACTTTAGTCTTTCCACGATAGTCTGTCCACTTTAGTCTTTCCACTATTGTCTGTCCACTTTAGTCTTTCCACTATAGTCTTTCTAGTTTAGTCTGTCCACTTAGTCTTTCCACTTCAGTCTTTCCACTATAGTCTTTTCACTTTAGTCTTTCCATAGTGTTTCCACATTAGTCTGTCCACTTTAGTCTTTCCACGACAGTCTGTCCACTTTTGTCTTTCCACTATAGTCTGTCCACTATTGTCTGTCCACTTTAGTCTTTCCACTTTAGTCTGTACACTTTAGTCTTTCCACTACAGTCTGTACACTTTAGTCTTTCCACTACAGTCTGTCTACTCTATTCTTTCCACTTTAGTCTTTGTACTTTAGTCTTTCCACCATAGTCTTTCCACATTAGTCTGTCCACTTTAGTCATTCCACTATAGTCTTTCCACTTTAGTCTGTCCACTTAGTCTTTCCACATTAGTCTGTCCACTTTAGTCTTTCCACTATAGTCTGTCCATTTTAGTCTTTCCACTATAGTCTTTCCACTATTGTCTTTCCACTTTAGTCTTTCCACTTTAGTCCGTCCACTTTAGTCCGTCCACTTTAGTCTTTCCACTATAGTCTTTCCACTTTAGTCTGTCCACTTAGTCTTTCGACTTCAGTCTTTCCACTATAGTCTGTCCACTTTAGTCTTTCCACTACAGTCTGTCTACTCTATTCTTTCCACTTTAGTCTTTGTACTTTAGTCTTTCCACCACAGTCTTTCCACATTAGTTTGTCCACTTTAGTCATTCCACTATAGTCTTTCCACTTTAGTCTGTCCACTTAGTCTTTCCACATTAGTCTGTCCACTTTAGTCTTTCCACTATAGTCTGTCCATTTTAGTCTTTCCACGATAGTCTGTCCACTTTTGTCTTTCCACTATAGTCTGTCCACTATTGTCTGTCCACTTTAGTCTTTCCACTTTAGTCTGTCCACTTTAGTCTTCCCACTATAGTCTGTAAACTTTAGTCTTTCAACTCTAGTCTTTCCATTATAGTCTTTCCACTTCAGTCTGTACACTTAGTCTTTCTATTACAGTCTTTCCACTATAGTTTGTCTACTCTAGTCTTTCCACTTTAGTCTGTCCACTTTAGTCTTTCAACTTTAGTCCGTCCACTTTAGTCTGTACACTTTAGTCTTTCCACTACAGTCTTTCCAATATAGTCTGTCTACTCTAGTCTTTCCACTTTAGTCTTTCCACTTTAGTCTTTCCACTATAGCCCTTCCACATTAGTCTGTCCACTGTAGTCTTTCCACTATAGTCTGTCCACTTTAGTCTTTCCACTATAGTCTTTCCACTTCAGTCTGTACACTTTAGTCTTTCCACTACAGTCGGTCTACTCTATTCTTTCCACTTTAGTCTTTCCACCATAGTCTTTCTACATTAGTCTTTCAACTTTAGTCTTTCCACTATTGTCTTTCCACTTCAGTCTGTACACTTTTGTCTTTCCACTACATTCTGACTACTCTATTCTTTCCACTTTAGTCTTTCCACTTTAGCCTTTCCACCATAGTCTCTCCACATTAGTCTGTCCACTTTAGTCTTTCCACTATAGTCTGTCCACTTTAGTCTTTCCACTATAGTCTTTCCACTATTGTCTTTCCAATTTAGTCTTTCCACTTTAGTCTGTCCACTTTAGTCTGTCCACTTTAGTCTGTCCACTTAGTCTTTCCACTTCAGTCTTTCCACTATAGTCTGTCCACTTTAGTCTTTCCACTATAGTTTTTCCACTTTAGTCTGTCCACTTAGTCTTTCCACTTCAGTCTTTCCACTATAGTCTGTCCACTTTAGTCATTCCACTATAGTCTTTCCACTTTAGTCTGTCCACTTAGTCTTTCCACTTCAGCTTTTCCACTATAGTCTGTCCACTTTAGTCATTCCACTACAGTCTTTCCACTTCAGTCTTTCCACTATAGTCTGTCCACTTTAGTCTTTCTAATTCTTTCCACTAGAGTTTGTCCACTTTAGTCTTTCCACTTTAGTCATTTCCACTATCGTCTGTCCACTTTAGTCTTTCCACTATTGTCTGTCCACTCTAGTCTTTCCACTTTAGTCTGCCCACTTCAGTCTTTCCACTATAGTCTGTCCACTTTAGTCTTTCTAATTCTTTCCACTAGAGTTTGTCCACTTTAGTCTTTCCACTTTAGTCATTTCCACTATCGTCTGTCCACTTTAGTCTTTCCACTATTGTCTGTCCACTCTAGTCTTTCCACTTTAGTCTGCCCACAATAGTCTGTCCACTTTAGTCTTTCCACTATAGTCTGTCCACTTTAGTCATTTCCACTATCGTCTGTCCACTTTAGTCTTTCCACTATTGTCTGTCCACTTTAGTCTTTCCACTTTAGTCTGCCCACATTAGTCTGTCCACTTTAGTCTTTCCACTATAGTCTGTCCACTTTTGTCTTTCCACTATAGTCTGTCCACTATTGTCTGTCCACTTTAGTCTTTCCACTTTAGTCCGTCCACTTTAGTCTTCCCACTATAGTCTGTAAACTTTAGTCTTTCAACTCTAGTCTTTCCATTATAGTCTTTCCACTTCAGTCTGTACACTTAGTCTTTCTATTACAGTCTTTCCACTATAGTCTGTCTACTCTAGTCTTTCCACTTTAGTCTGTCCACTTTAGTCTTTCAACTTTAGTCTGTCCACTTTAGTCTGTACACTTTAGTCTTTCCACTACAGTCTTTCCAATATAGTCTGTCTACTCTAGTCTTTCCACTTTAGTCTTTCTTCTTTAGTCTTTCCACTATAGCCCTTCCACATTAGTCTGTCCACTGTAGTCTTTCCACTATAGTCTGTCCACTTTAGTCTTTCCACTATAGTCTTTCCACTTCAGTCTGTACACTTTAGTCTTTCCACTACAGTCGGTCTACTCTATTCTTTCCACTTTAGTCTTTCCACCATAGTCTTTCTACATTAGTCTTTCAACTTTAGTCTTTCCACTATTGTCTTTCCACTTCGGACTGTACACTTTAGTCTTTCCACTACATTCTGTCTACTCTATTCTTTCCACTTTAGTCTTTCCAGCATAGTCTTTCTACATTAGTCTTTCAACTTTAGTCTTTCCACTATTGTCTTTCCACTTCAGTCTGTACACTTTTGTCTTTCCACTACATTCTGTCTACTCTATTCTTTCCACTTTAGTCTGTCCACTTTAGCCTTTCCACCATAGTCTCTCCACATTAGTCTGTCCACTTTAGTCTTTCCACTATAGTCTTTCCACTATTGTCTTTCCAATTTAGTCTTTCCACTTTAGTCTGTCCACTTTAGTCTGTCCACTTTAGTCTGTCCACTTTAGTCTGTCCACTTTAGTCTTTCCACTATAGTTTTTCCACTTTAGTCTGTCCACTTAGTCTTTCCACTTCAGTCTTTCCACTATAGTCTGTCCACTTTAGTCTTTCAACTTTAGTCTGTCCACTTTAGTCTGTACACTTTAGTCTTTCCACTACAGTCTTTCCAATATAGTCTGTCTACTCTAGTCTTTCCACTTTAGTCTTTCCACTTTAGTCTTTCCACTATAGCCCTTCCACATTAGTCTGTCCACTGTAGTCTTTCCACTATAGTCTGTCCACTTTAGTCTTTCCACTATAGTCTTTCCACTTCAGTCTGTACACTTTAGTCTTTCCACTACAGTCTGTCTACTCTATTCTTTCCACTTTAGTCTTTCCAGCATAGTCTTTCTACATTAGTCTTTCAACTTTAGTCTTTCCACTATTGTCTTTCCACTTCAGTCTGTACACTTTTGTCTTTCCACTACATTCTGTCTACTCTATTCTTTCCACTTTAGTCTTTCCACTTTAGCCTTTCCACCATAGTCTCTCCACATTAGTCTGTCCACTTTAGTCTTTCCACTATAGTCTGTCCACTTTAGTCTTTCCACTATAGTCTTTCCACTATTGTCTTTCCAATTTAGTCTTTCCACTTTAGTCTGTCCACTTTAGTCTGTCCACTTTAGTCTGTCCACTTTAGTCTTTCCACTATAGTTTTTCCACTTCAGTCTGTCCACTTAGTCTTTCCACTTCAGTCTTTCCACTATAGTCTGTCCACTTTAGTCTTTCAACTTTAGTCTGTCCACTTTAGTCTGTACACTTTAGTCTTTCCACTACAGTCTTTCCAATATAGTCTGTCTACTCTAGTCTTTCTTCTTTAGTCTTTCCACTATAGCCCTTCCACATTAGTCTGTCCACTGTAGTCTTTCCACTATAGTCTGTCCACTTAGTCTTTCCACTTCAGCTTTTCCACTATAGTCTGTCCACTTTAGTCATTCCACTACAGTCTTTCCACTTCAGTCTTTCCACTATAGTCTGTCCACTTTAGTCTTTCTAATTCTTTCCACTAGAGTTTGTCCACTTTAGTCTTTCCACTTTAGTCATTTCCACTATCGTCTGTCCACTTTAGTCTTTCCACTATTGTCTGTCCACTCTAGTCTTTCCACTTTAGTCTGCCCACAATAGTCTGTCCACTTTAGTCTTTCCACTATAGTCTGTCCACTTTAGTCATTTCCACTATCGTCTGTCCACTTTAGTCTTTCCACTATAGTCTGTCCACTTTAGTCTTTCCACTTTAGTCTTTCCACTTTAGCCTTTCCACCATAGTCTCTCCACATTAGTCTGTCCACTTTAGTCTTTCCACTATAGTCTGTCCACTTTAGTCATTCCACTATAGTCTTTCCACTTTAGTCTGTCCACTTAGTCTTTCCACTTCAGCTTTTCCACTATAGTCTGTCCACTTTAGTCATTTCACTACAGTCTTTCCACTTTAGTCTGTCCATTTAGTCTTTCCACTTCAGTCTTTCCACTATAGTCTGTCCACTTTAGTCTTTCCAATTCTTTCCACTAGAGTTTGTCCACTTTAGTCTTTCCACTTTAGTCATTTCCACTATCGTCTGTCCACTTTAGTCTTTCCACTATTGTCTGTCCACTTTAGTCTTTCCACTTTAGTCTGCCCACATTAGTCTGTCCACTTTAGTCTTTCCACTATAGTCTGTCCACTTTAGTCATTTCCATTATCGTCTGTCCACTTTAGTCTTTCCACTTTAGTCTTTCCACTTTAGTCTTTCCACTATAGTCTGTCCACTGTAGTCTTTCCACTATAGTCTGTCCACTATTGTCTTTCCACTTTAGTCTGTCCACTTTAGTCTGGACACTTTAGTCTTTCCACTATAGTCTTTCCACTTTAGTCTGTCCACTTAGTCTTTCCACTTCAGTCTTTCCAGTATAGTCTGTCCATTTTAGTCATTTCCACTATCGTCTGTCCACTTTAGTCTTTCCACTTTAGTCTGTCCACTTTAGTCTGTCCACTATAGTCTGTCCACTTTATTCTTTCCACTATAGTCTGTCCACTATTGTCTGTCCACTTTAGTCTGTCCACTTTAGTCTGTCCACTTTAGTCTTTCCACTATAGTCTGTCCACTTTAGTCTTTCCACTATAGTCTTTCCAATTTAGTATGTCCACTTACTTTTTTCACTTCAGTCTTTCCACTATAGTCTGTCCACTTTAGTCTTTCCACTTTAGTATGTCCACTTTAGTCGGTCCACTTTAGTTTTTCCACTATAGTCTGTCCACTTTAGTCTTTCCACTTTAGTCTTTCCACATTATTCTGTCCACTTCAGTGTGTACACTTTAGTCTGTCCACTGAGTCTTTCCACTTCAGTCTTTCCACTATTGTCTGTCCACTTTAGTCATTTCCACTATCGTCTGTCCACTTTAGTCTTTCAACTTTAGTCTTTCCACTTTAGTCTTTCCACTATAGTCTGTCCATATCATTCTTTCCACTATAGTCTGTCCACTATTGTCTGTCCACTTTAGTATGTCCACTTTAGTCTGTCCACTTTAGTCTTTCCACATTAGTTTGTCCACGTTAGTCTTTCCACTAAAGTCTGTCTCTCTAGTCTTTCCACTTTAGTCTTTCCACTTTAGTCTTTCCATAGTGTTTCCACATTAGTCTGTCCAGTTTCGTCTTTCCACGATCGTCTGTCCACTTTAGTCTTTCCACTATAATCTGTCCACTATTGTCTGTCCACTTTAGTCTTTCCACTTTAGTCTTTCCACTATAGTCTTTCCACTTTAGTCTGTCCACTGAGTCTTTCCACTTCAGTCTTTCCAGTATAGTCTGTCCATTTTAGTCATTTCCACTATCGTCTGTCCACTTTAGTCTTTCCACTTTAGTCTGTCCACTTTAGTCTTTCCACTATAGTCTGTCCATATCATTCTTTCCACTATAGTCTGTCCACTATTGTCTGTCCACTTTAGTATGTCCACTTTAGTCTGTCCACTTTAGTCTTTCCACATTAGTTTGTCCACGTTAGTCTTTCCACTATAGTCTGTCTCTCTAGTCTTTCCACTTTAGTCTTTCCACTTTAGTCTTTCCATAGTGTTTCCACATTAGTCTGTCCAGTTTCGTCTTTCCACGATCGTCTGTCCACTTTAGTCTTTCCACTATAATCTGTCCACTATTGTCTGTCCACTTTAGTCTTTCCACTTTAGTCTGTCCACTTTCGTCTTCCCACTATAGTTTGTAAACTTTAGTCTTTCAACTTTAGTCTTTGTACTATAGTCTTTCCACTTCAGTCTGTACACTTTAGTCTTTCCACTACAGTCTGTCTACTCTATTCTTTCCACTTTAGTCTTTCCACCATAGTCTTTCCACATTAGTCTGTCCACTTTAGTCATTTCCACTATCGTCTGTCCACTTTAGTCTTTCCACTATTGTCTGTCCACTTTAGTCTTTCAACTTAAGTCTGTCCACATTAGTCTGTCCACGTTAGTCTTTCCACTATAGTCTGTCCACTTTAGTCATTTCCACTATCGTCTGTCCACTTTAGTCTTTCAACTTTAGTCTTTCCACTTTAGTCTTTCCACTATAGTCTGTCCACTTTAGTCTTTCCACTATAGTCTGTCCACTATTGTCTTTCCACTTTAGTCTGTCCACTTTAGTCTGGACACTTTAGTCTTTCCACTATAGTCTTTCCACTTTAGTCTGTCCACTTAGTCTTTCCACTTCAGTCTTTCCAGTATAGTCTGTCCATTTTAGTCATTTCCACTATCGTCTGTCCACTTTAGTCTTTCCACTTTAGTCTGTCCACTTTAGTCTTTCCACTATAGTCTGTCCACTTTATTCTTTCCATTATAGTCTGTCCACTATTGTCTGTCCACTTTAGTCTGTCCACTTTAGTCTGTCCACTTTAGTCTTTCCACTTTAGTCTTTCCACTTCCTTCTGTACACTTTAGTCTTTCCACTACAGTCTTTCCACTATAGTCTGTCTACTCTAGTCTTTCCACTTTAGTCTTTCCACATTAGTTTGTCCACGTTAGTCTTTCCACTATAGTCTGTCTACTCTAGTCTTTCCACTTTAGTCTTTCCACTTTAGTCTTTCCATAGTGTTTCCACATTAGTCTGTCCAGTTTCGTCTTTCCACGATCGTCTGTCCACTTTAGTCTTTCCACTATAATCTGTCCACTATTGTCTGTCCACTTTAGTCTTTCCACTTTAGTCTGTCCACTTTCGTCTTCCCACTATAGTTTGTAAACTTTAGTTTACTCAAAACTCTGTAAACTCTAGTCTTTCCACTTTAGTCTTTCCACTTCCTTCTGTACACTTTAGTCTTTCCACGACAGTCTTTCCACTATAGTCTGTCTACTCTAGTCTTTCCACTTTAGTCTTTCCACTTTAGTCTTTCCACATTAGTTTGTCCACGTTAGTCTTTCCACTATAGTCTGTCTACTCTAGTCTTTCAACTTTAGTCTTTCCACTTTACTCTTTCCACTATAGTCTGTCCACTTCAGTCTGTACACTTTAGTCTTTCCACTACAGTCTGTCTACTCTATTCTTTCCACTTTAGTCTTTCCACTTTAGCCTTTCCACCATAGTCTCTCCACATTAGTCTGTCCACTTTAGTCTTTCAACTATAGTCTGTCCACTTTAGTTTTTCCACTATAGTCTTTCCACTATTGTCTTTCCACTTTAGTCTTTCCACTTTAGTCTGTCCACTTTAGTCTGTCCACTTTAGTCATTCCACTATAGTCTTTCCACTTTAGTCTGTCCACTTAGTCTTTCCACTTCAGTCTTTCCACTATAGTCTGTCCACTTTAGTCGTTCCACTACTGTCTTTCCACTTTAGTCTGTCCACTTAGTCTTTCCACTTCAGTCTTTCCACTATAGTCTGTCCACTTTAGTCTTTCCACTTCTTTCCACTAGAGTCTGTCCACTTTAGTCTTTCCACATTAGTCATTTCCACTATCGTCTGTCCACTTTAGTCTTTCCACTATAGTCTGTCCACTTTAGTCTTTCCACTTTAGTCTGCCCACATTAGTCTGTCCACTTTAGTCTTTCCACTATAGTCTGTCCACTTTAGTCATTTTCACTATCGTCTGTCCACTTTAGTCTTTCCACTTTAGTCTTTCCACTTTAGTCTTTCCACTATAGTCTGTCCACTTTAGTCTTTCCACTATAGTCTGTCCACTATTGTCTGTTCACTTTAGTCTGTCCACTTTAGTCTGGACACTTTAGTCTTTCCACTATAGTCTTTCCACTTTAGTCTGTCCACTTAGTCTTTCCACTTCAGTCTTTCCAGTATAGTCTGTCCACTTTAGTCATTTCCACTCTCGTCTGTCCACTTTAGTCTTTCCACTTTAGTCTTTCCACTTTAGTCTGTCCACTTTAGTCTTTCCACTATAGTCTGTCCACTTTATTCTTTCCACTATAGTCTTTCCACTATTGTCTGTCCACTTTAGTCTGTCCACTTTAGTCAGTCCACTTTAGTCTTTCCACTATAGTCTGTCCACTTTAGTCTTTCCACTATAGTCTTTCAAATTTAGTCTGTCCACATACTCTTTTCACTTCAGTCTTTCCACTATAGTCTGTCCACTTTAGTCTTTCCACTTTAGTATGTCCACTTTAGTCTGTCCACTTTAGTCTTTCCACTATAGTCTGTCCACTTTAGTCTTTCCACTTTAGTCTTTCCACTTTATTCTGTCCACTTCAGTGTGTACACTTTAGTCTGTCCACTGAGTCTTACCACTTCAGTCTTTCCACTATAGTCTGTCCACTTTAGTCATTTCCACTATCGTCTGTCCACTTTAGTCTTTCAACTTTAGTCTTTCCACTTTACTCTTTCCACTATAGTCTGTCTACTCTAGTCTTTCCACTTTAGTCTTTCCACTTTAATCTTTCCACATTAGTTTGTCCACGTTAGTCTTTCCACTATAGTCTGTCTACTCTAGTCTTTCCACTTTAGTCTTTCCACTTTAGTCTTTCCATAGTGTTTCCACATTAGTCTGTCCACTTTAGTCTTTCCACGATCGTCTGTCCACTTTAGTCTTTCCACTATAATCTGTCCACCATTGTCTGTCCACTTTAGTCTTTCCACTTTAGTCTGTCCACTTTCGTCTTCCCACTATAATTTTGTAAACTTTAGTCTTTCAACTTTAGTCTTTCCACTATAGTCTTTCCACTTCAGTCTGTACACTCTAGTCTTTCCACTACAGTCTGTCTACTCTATTCTTTCCACTTTAGTCTTTCCACTTTAGTCTTTCCACCATAGTCTTTCCACATTAGTCTGTCCACTTTATTCATTTCCACCATCGTCTGTCCACTTTAGTCTTTCAACTTTAGTCTTTCCACTTTACTCTTTCCACTATAGTCTGTCCACTTTAGTCTTTCCACGATTGTCTGTCCACTTTAGTCTTTCCACTATAGTCTTTCCACTTTAATCTGTCCACTTTAGTCTTTCCACTATAGTCTGTCCACTTTAGTCTTTCCACTTTAGTCTTTCCACTATAGTCTTTCCACTTCCTCCTGCACACTTTAGTCTTTCCACTACAATCTTTCCACTATAGTCTGTCTACTCTAGTCTTTCCACTTCAGTCTTTCCACTTTAGTCTTTCCACTATAGTCTTTCCACATTAGTTTGTCCACTTTAGTATTTCTACTATAGTCTGTCTACTCTAGTCTTTCCACTTTAGTCTTTCCACTTTAGTCTTTCCTTAGTGTTTCCACATTAGTCTGTCCACTTTGGTCTTTCCACGATAGTCTGTCCACTTTAGTCTTTCCACTATAGTCTGTCCACTATTGTCTGTCCAATTTAGTCTTTCCACTTTAGTCTGTCCACTTTAGTCTTCCCACTATAGTCTGTAAACTTTAGTCTTTCAACTTTAGTCTTTCCACTATAGTCTTTCCACTTCAGTCTGTCCACTTTAGTCATTCCACTACAGTCTTTCCACTTTAGTCTGTCCACTTAGTCTTTCCACTTCAGTCTTTCCACTATAGTCTGTCCACTTTAGTCTTTCCAATTCTTTCCACTAGAGTCTGTCCACTTTAGTCTTTCCACTTTAGTCATTTCCACTTTCGTCTGTCCACTTTAGTCTTTCCACTATTGTCTGTCCTCTTTAGTCTTTCCACTTTAGTCTGCCCACATTAGTCTGTCCACTTTAGTCTTTCCACTATAGTCTGTCCACTTTAGTCATTTCCACTATCGTCTGTCCACTTTAGTCTTTCCACTTTAGTCTTTCCACTTTAGTCTTTCCACTATAGTCTGTCCACTTTAGTGTTTCCACTATAGTCTGTCCACTATTGTCTGTCCACTTTAGTCTGTCCACTTTAGTCTGGACACTTTAGTCTTTCCACTATAGTCTTTCCACTTTAGTCTGTCCACTTAGTCTTTCCACTTCAGTCTTTCCAGTATAGTCTGTCCATTTTAGTCATTTCCACTATCGTCTGTCCACTTTAGTCTTTCCACTTTAGTCTGTCCACTTTAGTCTTTCCACTATAGTCTGTCCACTTTATTCTTTCCACTATAGTCTGTCCACTACTGTCTGTCCACTTTAGTCTGTCCACTATAGTCTGTCCACTTTAGTCTTTCCACTACAATCTGTCCACATTAGTCTTTCCACTATAGTCTTTCCAATTTAGTCTGTCCACTTACTTTTTTCACTTCAGTCTTTCCACTATAGTCTGTCCACTTTAGTCTTTCCACTTTAGTATGTCCACTTTAGTCGGTCCACTTTAGTCTTTCCACTATAGTCTGTCCACTTTAGTCTTTCCACTTTAGTCTTTCCACTTTATTCTGTCCACTTCAGTGTGTACACTTTAGTCTGTCCACTGAGTCTTTCCACTTCAGTCTTTCCACTATTGTCTGTCCACTTTAGTCATTTCCACTATCGTCTGTCCACTTTAGTCTTTCAACTTTAGTCTTTCCACTTTACTCTTTCCACTATAGTCTGTCCACTTTAGTCCTTCCACAATAGTCTGTCCACTTTAGTCTTTCCACTATAGTCTTTCCACTTTAGTCTGTCCACTTTAGTCATTTCCACTATCGTCTGTCCACTTTAGTCTTTCCTCTTTAGTCTTTCCGCTTTAGTCTTTCCACTTCCTTCTGTACACTTTAGTCTTTCCACTACAGTCTTTCCACTATAGTCTGTCTACTCTAGTCTTTCCACTTTAGTCTTTCCACTTTAGTCTTTCTACATTAGTTTGTCCACGTTAGTCTTTCCACTATAGTCTGTCTACTCTAGTCTTTCCACTTTAGTCTTTCCACTTTAGTCTTTCCGTAGTGTTTCCACATTAGTCTGTCCAGTTTCGTCTTTCCACGATCGTCTGTCCACTTTAGTCTTTCCACTATAATCTGTCCACTATTGTCTGTCCACTTTAGTCTTTCCACTTTAGTCTGTCCACTTTCGTCTTCCCACTATAGTTTGTAAACTTTAGTCTTTCAACTTTAGTCTTTCCACTATAGTCTTTCCACTTCAGTCTGTACACTTTAGTCTTTCCACTACAGTCTGTCTACTCTATTCTTTCCACTTTAGTCTTTCCACTTTAGTCTTTCCACCATAGTCTTTCCACATTAGTCTGTCCACTTTAGTCATTTCCACTATCGTCTTTCCACTTTAGTCTTTCAACTTTAGTCTTTCCACTTTACTCTTTCCACTATAGTCAGTCCACTTTAGTCTGTACACTTTAGTCTTTCCACTACAGTCTGTCTACTCTATTCTTTCCACTTTAGTCTTTCCACTATAGTCTTTCCACTATTGTCTTTCCACTTTAGTCTTTCCACTTTAGTCTGTCCACTTTAGTCTGTCCACTTTAGTCTTTCCACTATAGTCTTTCCACTTTAGTCTGTCCACTTAGTCTTTCCACTTCAGTCTTTCCACTATAGTCTGTCCACTTTAGTCATTCCACTATAGTCTTTCCACTTTAGTCTGTCCACTTAGTCTTTCCACTTCAGTCTTTCCACTATAGTCTGTCCACTTTAGTCATTCCACTACAGTCTTTCCACTTTAGTCTGTCCACTTAGTCTTTCCACTTCAGTCTTTCCACTATAGTCTGTCCACTTTAGTCTTTCCACTTCTTTCCACTAGAGTCTGTCCACTTTAGTCTTTCCACATTAGTCATTTCCACTATCGTCTGTCCACTTTAGTCTGTCCACTATAGTCTGTCCACTTTAGTCTTTCCACTTTAGTCTGCCCACATTAGTCTGTCCACTTTAGTCTTTCCACTATAGTCTGTCCACTTTAGTCATTTCCACTATCGTCTGTCCACTTTAGTCTCTCCACTTTAGTCTTTCCACTATAGTCTGTCCACTTTAGTCTTTCCACTATAGTCTGTCCACTATTGTCTGTCCACTTTAGTCTGTCCACTTTAGTCTGGACACTTTAGTCTTTCCACTATAGTCTTTCCACTTTAGTCTGTCCACTTAGTCTTTCCACTTCAGTCTTTCCAGTATAGTCTGTCCACTTTAGTCATTTCCACTCTCGTCTATCCACTTTAGTCTTTCCACTTTAGTCTTTCCACTTTATTCTGTCCACTTTAGTCTGTCCACTTTAGTCTTTCCACTATGGTCTTTCCACTTTAGTCTGTCCACTTAGTCTTTCCACTTCAGTCTTTCCACTATAGTCTGTCCATTTTAGTCATTCCACTATAGTCTTTCCACTTTAGTCTGTCCACTTAGTCTTTCCACTTCAGCCTTTCCACTATAGTCTGTCCACTTTAGTCATTCCACTACAGTCTTTCCACTTTAGTCTGTCCACTTAGTCTTTCCACTTCAGTCTTTCCACTATAGTCTGTCCACTTTAGTCTTTCCAATTCTTTCCACTAGAGTCTGTCCACTTTAGTCTTTCCACTTTAGTCATTTCCACTATCGTCTGTCCACTTTAGTCTTTCCACTATTGTCTGTCCACTTTAGTCTTTCCACTTTAGTCTGCCCACATTAGTCTGTCCACTTTAGTCTTTCCACTATAGTCTGTCCACTTTAGTCATTTCCACTATCGTCTGTCCACTTTAGTCTTTCCACAATAGTCTGTCCACTTTAGTCTTTCCACTATAGTCTGTCCACTATTGTCTTTCCACTTTAGTCTGTCCACTTTAGTCTGGACACTTTAGTCTTTCCACTATAGTCTTTCCACTTTAGTCTGTCCACTTAGTCTTTCCACTTCAGTCTTTCCAGTATAGTCTGTCCATTTTAGTCATTTCCACTATCGTCTGTCCACTTTAGTCTTTCCACTTTAGTCTGTCTACTTTAGTCTTTCCACTATAGTCTGTCCACTTTATTCTTTCCACTATAGTCTGTCCACTATTGTCTGTCCACTTTAATATGTCCACTTTAGTCTGTCCACTTTAGTCTTTCCACTATAGTCTGTCCACTTTAGTCTTTCCACTATAGTCTTTCCAATTTAGTCTGTCCACTTACTTTTTTCACTTCAGTCTTTCCACTACAGTCTGTCCACTTTAGTCTTTCCACTTTAGTATGTCCACTTTAGTCGGTCCACTTTAGTCTTTCCACTATAGTCTGTCCACTTTAGTCTTTCCACTTTAGTCTTTCCACTTTATTCTGTCCACTTCAGTGTGTACACTTTAGTCTTTCCACTGAGTCTTTCCACTATTGTCTGTCCACTTTAGTCATTTCCACTATCGTCTGTCCACTTTAGTCTTTCAACTTTAGTCTTTCCACTTTACTCTTTCCACTATAGTCTGTCCACTTTAGTCCTTCCACTATAGTCTGTCCACTTTAGTCTTTCCACTATAGTCTTTCCACTTTAGTCTGTCCACTTTAGTCATTTCCACTATCGTCTGTCCACTTTAGTCTTTCCACTTTAGTCTTTCCACGTCCTTCTGTACACTTTAGTCTTTCCACTACAGTCTTTCCACTATAGTCTGTCTACTCTAGTCTTTCCACTTTAGTCTTTCCACTTTAGTCTTTCCACATTAGTTTGTCCACGTTAGTCTTTCCACTATAGTCTGTCTCTCTAGTCTTTCCACTTTAGTCTTTCCACTTTAGTCTTTCCATAGTGTTTCCACATTAGTCTGTCCAGTTTCGTCTTTCCACCATCGTCTGTCCACTTTAGTCTTTTCACTATAATCTGTCCACTATTGTCTGTCAACTTTAGTCTTTCCACTTTAGTCTGTCCACTTTCGTCTTCCCACTATAGTTTGTAAACTTTACTCTTTCAACTTTAGTCTTTGTACTATAGTCTTTCCACTTCAGTCTGTACACTTTAGTCTTTCCACTACAGTCTGTCTACTCTATTCTTTCCACTTTAGTCTTTCCACCATAGTCTTTCCACTATAGTCTGTCCACTATTGTCTTTCCACTTTAGTCTGTCCACTTTAGTCTGGACACTTTAGTCTTTCCACTATAGTCTTTCCACTTTAGTCTGTCCACTTAGTCTTTCCACTTCAGTCTTTCCAGTATAGTCTGTCCATTTTAGTCATTTCCACTATCGTCTGTCCACTTTAGTCTTTCCACTTTAGTCTGTCCACTTTAGTCTTTCCACTATAGTCTGTCCACTTTATTCTTTCCACTATAGTCTGTCCACTATTGTCTGTCCACTTTAGTCTGTCCACTTTAGTCTGTCCACTTTAGTCTTTCCACTTTAGTCTTTCCACTTCCTTCTGTACACTTTAGTCTTTCCACTACAGTCTTTCCACTATAGTCTGTCTACTCTAGTCTTTCCACTTTAGTCTTTCCACATTAGTTTGTCCACGTTAGTCTTTCCACTATAGTCTGTCTACTCTAGTCTTTCCACTTTAGTCTTTCAACTTTAGTCTTTCCATAGTGTTTCCACATTAGTCTGTCCAGTTTCGTCTTTCCACGATAGTCTGTCCACTTTAGTCTTTCCACTATAATCTGTCCACTATTGTCTGTCCACTTTAGTCTTTCCACTTTAGTCTGTCCACTTTCGTCTTCCCACTATAGTTTGTAAACTTTAGTTTACTCTAAACTCTGTAAACTCTAGTCTTTCCACTTTAGTCTTTCCACTTCCTTCTGTACACTTTAGTCTTTCCACTACAGTCTTTCCACTATAGTCTGTCTACTCTAGTCTTTCCACTTTAGTCTTTCCACTTTAGTCTTTCCACATTAGTTTGTCCACGTTAGTCTTTCCACTATAGTCTGTCTACTCTAGTCTTTGAACTTTAGTCTTTCCACTTTACTCTTTCCACTATAGTCTGTCCACTTCAGTCTGTACACTTTAGTCTTTCCACTACAGTCTGTCTACTCTATTCTTTCCACTTTAGTCTTTCCACTTTAGCCTTTCCACCATAGTCTCTCCACATTAGTCTGTCCACTTTAGTCTTTCAACTATAGTCTGTCCACTTTAGTTTTTCCACTATAGTCTTTCCACTATTGTCTTTTCACTTTAGTCTTTCCACTTTAGTCTGTCCACTTTAGTCTGTCCACTTTAGTCATTCCACTATAGTCTTTCCACTTTAGTCTGTCCACTTAGTCTTTCCACTTCAGTCTTTCCACTATAGTCTGTCCACTTTAGTCGTTCCACTACTGTCTTTCCATTTTAGTCTGTCCACTTAGTCTTTCCACTTCAGTCTTTCCACTATAGTCTGTCCACTTTAGTCTTTCCACTTCTTTCCACTAGAGTCTGTCCACTTTAGTCTTTCCACATTAGTCATTTCCACTATCGTCTGTCCACTTTAGTCTTTCCACTATAGTCTGTCCACTTTAGTCTTTCCACTTTAGTCTGCCCACATTAGTCTGTCCACTTTAGTCTTTCCAGTATAGTCTGTCCACTTTAGTCATTTCCACTCTCGTCTGTCCACTTTAGATTTTCCACTTTAGTCTTTCCACTTTAGTCTGTCCACTTTAGTCTTTCCACTATAGTCTGTCCACTTTATTCTTTCCACTATAGTCTTTCCACTATTGTCTGTCCACTTTAGTCTGTCCACTTTAGTCTGTCCACTTTAGTCTTTCCACTATAGTCTGTCCACTTTAGTCTTTCCACTATAGTCTTTCCAATTTAGTCTGTCCACTTACTCTTTTCACTTCAGTCTTTCCACTATAGTCTGTCCACTTTAGTCTTTCCACTTTAGTATGTCCACTTTAGTCTGTCCACTTTAGTCTTTCCACTTTAGTCTTTCCACTTTATTCTGTCCACTTCAGTGTGTACACTTTAGTCTGTCCACTGAGTCTTTCCACTTCAGTCTTTCCACTATAGTCTGTCCACTTTAGTCATTTCCACTATCATCTGTCCACTTTAGTCTTTCCACTTTACTCTTTCCACTATAGTCTGTCCACTTTAGTCTTTCCACTATAGTCTGTCCACTTTATTCTTTCCACTATAGTCTTTCCACTATAGTCTTTCCACTTTAGTCTGTCCACTTTAGTCATTTCCACTATCGTCTGTCCACTTTAGTCTTTCCACTTTAGTCTTTCCACTTCCTTCTGTACACTTTAGTCTTTCCACTACAGTCTTTCCACTATAGTCTGTCTACTCTAGTCTTTCCACTTTAGTCTTTCCACTTTAGTCTTTCCACATTAGTTTGTCCACGTTAGTCTTTCCACTATAGTCTGTCTACTCTAGTCTTTCCACTTTAGTCTTTCCACTTTAGTCTTTCCATAGTGTTTCCACATTAGTCTGTCCACTTTAGTCTTTCCACGATCGTCTGTCCACTTTAGTCTTTCCACTATAATCTGTCCACTATTGTCTGTCCACTTTAGTCTTTCCACTTTAGTCTGTCCACTTTCGTCTTCCCACTATAATTTTGTAAACTTTAGTCTTTCAACTTTAGTCTTTCCACTATAGTCTTTCCACTTCAGTCTGTACACTTTAGTCTTTCCACTACAGTCTGTCTACTCTATTCTTTCCACTTTAGTCTTTCCACTTTAGTCTTTCCACCATAGTCTTTCCACATTAGTCTGTCCACTTTATTCATTTCCACCATCGTCTGTCCACTTTAGTCTTTCAACTTTAGTCTTTCCACTTTACTCTTTCCACTATAGTCTGTCCACTTTAGTCTTTCCACGATTGTCTGTCCACTTTAGTCTTTCCACTATAGTCTTTCCACTTTAATCTGTCCACTTTAGTCTTTCCACTATAGTCTGTCCACTTTAGTCTTTCCACTTTAGTCTTTCCACTATAGTCTTTCCACTTCCTTCTGCACACTTTAGTCTTTCCACTACAATCTTTCCACTATAGTCTGTCTACTCTAGTCTTTCCACTTCAGTCTTTCCACTTTAGTCTTTCCACTATAGTCTTTCCACATTAGTTTGTCAACTTTAGTATTTCCACTATAGTCTGTCTACTCTAGTCTTTCCACTTTAGTCTTTCCACTTTAGTCTTTCCTTAGTGTTTCCACATTAGTCTGTCCACTTTGGTCTTTCCACGATAGTCTGTCCACTTTAGTCTTTCCACTATAGTCTGTCCACTATTGTCTGTCCAATTTAGTCTTTCCACTTTAGTCTGTCCACTTTAGTGTTCCCACTATAGTCTGTAAACTTTAGTCTTTCAACTTTAGTCTTTCCACTATAGTCTTTCCACTTCAGTCTGTCCACTTTAGTCATTCCACTACAGTCTTTCCACTTTAGTCTGTCCACTTAGTCTTTCCACTTCAGTCTTTCCACTATAGTCTGTCCACTTTAGTCTTTCCAATTCTTTCCACTAGAGTCTGTCCACTTTAGTCTTTCCACTATTGTCTGTCCTCTTTAGTCTTTCCACTTTAGTCTGCCCACATTAGTCTGTCCACTTTAGTCTTTCCACTATAGACTGTCCACTTTAGTCTTTCCACTATAGTCTGTCCACTATTGTCTGTCCACTTTAGTCTGTCCACTTTAGTCTGGACACTTTGGTCTTTCCAATATAGTCTTTCCACTTTAGTCTGTCCACTTAGTCTTTCCACATCAGTCTTTCCAGTATAGTCTGTCCATTTTAGTCATTTCCACTATCGTCTGTCCACTTTAGTCTTTCCACTTTAGTCTGTCCACTTTAGTCTTTCCACTATAGTCTGTCCACTTTATTCTTTCCACTATAGTCTGTCCACTTTAGTCTTTCAACTTTAGTCTTTCCACTTTATTCTGTCCACTTCAGTGTGTACACTTTAGTCTGTCCACTGAGTCTTTCCACTTCAGTCTTTCCACTATTGTCTGTCCACTTTAGTCATTTCCACTATCGTCTGTCCACTTTAGTCTTTCAACTATAGTCTTTCCACTTTACTCTTTCCACTATAGTCTTTCCACTTTAGTCCTTCCACTATAGTCTTTCCACTTTAGTCTTTCCACTATAGTCTTTCCACTTTAGTCTGTCCACTTTAGTCATTTCCACTATCGTCTGTCCCCTTTAGTCTTTCCACTTTAGTCTTTCCGCTTTAGTCTTCCCACTTCCTTCTGTACACTTTAGTCTTTCCACTACAGTCTTTCCACTATAGTCTGTCTACTCTAGTCTTTCCACTTTAGTCTTTCCACTTTAGTCTTTCCACATTAGTTTGTCCACGTTAGTCTTTCCACTATAGTCTGTCTACTCTAGTCTTTCCACTTTAATCTTTCCACTTTAGTCTTTCCATAGTGTTTCCACATTAGTCTGTCCAGTTTCGTCTTTCCACGATCGTCTGTCCACTTTAGTCTTTCCACTATAATCTGTCCACTATTGTCTGTCCACTTTAGTCTTTCCACTTTAGTATGTCCACTTTCGTCTTCCCACTATAGTTTGTAAACTTTAGTCTTTCAACTTTAGTCTTTCCACTATAGTCTTTCCACTTCAGTCTGTACACTTTAGTCTTTCCACTACAGTCTGTCTACTCTATTCTTTCCACTTTAGTCTTTCCACTTTAGTCTTTCCACAATAGTCTTTCCACATTAGTCTGTCCACTTTAGTCATTTCCACTATCGTCTTTCCACTTTAGTCTTTCCACTTTACTCTATCCACTATAGTCTGTCCACTTTAGTCTGTCCACTTTAGTCTTTCCACTACAGTCTGTCTACTCTATTCTTTCCACTTTAGTCTTTCCACTATAGTCTTTCCACTATTGTCTTTCCACTTTAGTCTTTCCACTTTAGTCTGTCCACTTTAGTCTGTCCACTTTAGTCTTTCCACTATAGTCTTTCCACTTTAGTCTGTCCACTTAGTCTTTCCACTTCAGTCTTTCCACTATAGTCTGTCCACTTTAGTCATTCCACTATAGTCTTTCCACTTTAGTCTGTCCACTTAGTCTTTTCACTTCAGTCTTTCCACTATAGTCTGTCCACTTTAGTCATTCCACTACAGTCTTTCCACTTTAGTCTGTCCACTTAGTCTTTCCACTTCAGTCTTCCCACTATAGTCTGTCCACTTTAGTCTTTCCACTTCTTTCCACTAGAGCCTGTCCACTTTAGTCTTTCCACATTAGTCATTTCCACTATCGTCTGTCCACTTTAGTCTTTCCACTATAGTCTGTCCACTTTAGTCTTTCCACTTTAGTCTGACCACATTAGTCTGTCCACTTTAGTCTTTCCACTATAGTCTGTCCACTTTAGTCATTTCCACTATCGTCTGTCCACTTTAGTCTTTCCACTTTAGTCTTTCCACTTTAGTCTTTCCACTATAGTCTGTCCACTTTAGTCTTTCCACTATAGTCTGTCCACTATTGTCTGTCCACTTTAGTCTGTCCACTTTAGTCTGGACACTTTAGTCTTTCCACTATAGTCTTTCCACTTTAGTCTGTCCACTTAGTCTTTCCACTTCAGTCTTTCCAGTATAGTCTGTCCACTTTAGTCATTTCCACTCTCGTCTGTCCACTTTAGTCTTTCCACTTTAGTCTTTCCACTTTAGTCTGTCCACTTTAGTCTTTCCACTATAGTCTGTCCACTTTATTCTTTCCACTATAGTCTTTCCACTATTGTCTGTCCACTTTAGTCTGTCCACTTTAGTCTGTCCACTTTAGTCTTTCCACTATAGTCTGTCCACTTTAGTCTTTCCACTATAGTCTTTCCAATTTAGTCTGTCCACTTACTCTTTTCACTTCAGTCTTTCCACTATAGTCTGTCCACTTTAGTCTTTCCACTTTAGTATGTCCACCTTAGTCTGTCCACTTTAGTCTTTCCACTATAGTCTGTCCACTTTAGTCTTTCCACTTTAGTCTTTCCACTTTATTCTGTCCACTTCAGTGTGTACACTTTAGTCTGTCCACTGAGTCTTTCCACTTCAGTCTTTCCACTATAGTCTGTCCACTTTAGTCATTTCCACTATCGTCTATCCACTTTAGTCTTTCAACTTTAGTCTTTCCACTTTACTCTTTCCACTATAGTCTGTCCACTTTAGTCCTTCCACTATAGTCTGTCCACTTTAGTCTTTCCAGTATAGTCTTTCCACTTTAGTCTGTCCACTTTAGTCGTTTCCACTATCGTCTGTCCACTTTAGTCTTTCCACTTTAGTCATTCCACTTCCTTCTGTACACTTTAGTCTTTCCACTACAGTCTTTCCACTATAGTCTGCCTACTCTAGTCTTTCCACTTTAGTCTTTCCACTTTAGTCTTTCCACATTAGTTTGTCCACGTTAGTCTTTCCACTATAGTCTGTCTACGCTAGTCTTTCCACTTTAGTCTTTCCACTTTAGTCTTTCCATAGTGTTTCCACATTAGTCCGCCACTTTAGTCTTTCCACGATCGTCTGTCCACTTTAGTCTTTCCACTATAATCTGTCCACTATTGTCTGTCCACTTTAGTCTTTCCACTTTAGTCTGTCCACTTTCGTCTTCCCACTATAGTTTGTAAACTTTAGTCTTTCAACTTTAGTCTTTCCACTATAGTCTTTCCACTTCAGTCTGTACACTTTAGTCTTTCCACTACAGTCTGTCTACTCTATTCTTTCCACTTTAGTCTTTCCACCATAGTCTTTCCACATTAGTCTGTCCACTTTAGTCATTTCCACTATCGTCTGTCCACTTTAGTCTTTCAAATTTAGTCTTTCCACTTTACTCTTTCCACTATAGTCTCTCCACTTTAGTCTTTCCACTATAGTCTGTCCACATTAGTCTTTCCACTATATTCTTTCCACTTTAATCTGTCCACTTTAGTCTTTCCACTATAGTCTTTCCACTTCCTTCTGTACACTTTAGTCTTTCCACTACAGTCTTTCCACTATAGTCTGTCTACTCTAGTCTTTCCACTTTAGTCTGTCCACTTTAGTCTGGACACTTTAGTCTTTCCACTATAGTCTTTCCACTTTAGTCTGTCCACTTAGTCTTTCCACTTCAGTCTTTCCAGTATAGTCTGTCCACTTTAGTCTTTCCACTATAGTCTTTCCACTTCCTTCTGTACACTTTAGTCTTTCCACTACAGTCTTTCCACTATAGTCTGTCCACTATTGTCTTTCCACTTTAGTCTGTCCACTTTAGTCTGGACACTTTAGTCTTTCCACTATAGTCTTTCCACTTTAGTCTGTCCACTTAGTCTTTCCACTTCAGTCTTTCCAGTATAGTCTGTCCATTTTAGTCATTTCCACTATCGTCTGTCCACTTTAGTCTTTCCACTTTAGTCTGTCCACTTTAGTCTTTCCACTATAGTCTGTCCACTTTATTCTTTCCATTATAGTCTGTCCACTATTGTCTGTCCACTTTAGTCTGTCCACTTTAGTCTGTCCACTTTAGTCTTTCCACTTTAGTCTTTCCACTTCCTTCTGTACACTTTAGTCTTTCCACTACAGTCTTTCCACTATAGTCTGTCTACTCTAGTCTTTCCACTTTAGTCTTTCCACATTAGTTTGTCCACGTTAGTCTTTCCACTATAGTCTGTCTACTCTAGTCTTTCCACTTTAGTCTTTCCACTTTAGTCTTTCCATAGTGTTTCCACATTAGTCTGTCCAGTTTCGTCTTTCCACGATCGTCTGTCCACTTTAGTCTTTCCACTATAATCTGTCCACTATTGTCTGTCCACTTTAGTCTTTCCACTTTAGTCTGTCCAATTTCGTCTTCCCACTATAGTTTGTAAACTTTAGTTTACTCAAAACTCTGTAAACTCTAGTCTTTCCACTTTAGTCTTTCCACTTCCTTCTGTACACTTTAGTCTTTCCACTACAGTCTTTCCACTATAGTCTGTCTACTCTAGTCTTTCCACTTTAGTCTTTCCACTTTAGTCTTTCCACATTAGTTTGTCCACGTTAGTCTTTCCACTATAGTCTGTCTACTCTAGTCTTTCAACTTTAGTCTTTCCACTTTACTCTTTCCACTATAGTCTGTCCACTTCAGTCTGTACACTTTAGTCTTTCCACTACAGTCTGTCTACTCTATTCTTTCCACTTTAGTCTTTCCACTTTAGCCTTTCCACCATAGTCTCTCCACATTAGTCTGTCCACTTTAGTCTTTCAACTATAGTCTGTCCACTTTAGTTTTTCCACTATAGTCTTTCCACTATTGTCTTTCCACTTTAGTCTTTCCACTTTAGTCTGTCCACTTTAGTCTGTCCACTTTAGTCATTCCACTATAGTCTTTCCACTTTAGTCTGTCCACTTAGTCTTTCCACTTCAGTCTTTCCACTATAGTCTGTCCACTTTAGTCGTTCCACTACTGTCTTTCCACTTTAGTCTGTCCACTTAGTCTTTCCACTTCAGTCTTTCCACTATAGTCTGTCCACTTTAGTCTTTCCACTTCTTTCCACTAGAGTCTGTCCACTTTAGTCTTTCCACATTAGTCATTTCCACTATCGTCTGTCCACTTTAGTCTTTCCACTATAGTCTGTCCACTTTAGTCTTTCCACTTTAGTCTGCCCACATTAGTCTGTCCACTTTAGTCTTTCCACTATAGTCTGTCCACTTTAGTCATTTCCACTATCGTCTGTCCACTTTAGTCTTTCCACTTTAGTCTTTCCACTTTAGTCTTTCCACTATAGTCTGTCCACTTTAGTCTTTCCACTATAGTCTGTCCACTATTGTCTGTTCACTTTAGTCTGTCCACTTTAGTCTGGACACTTTAGTCTTTCCACTATAGTCTTTCCACTTTAGTCTGTCCACTTAGTCTTTCCACTTCAGTCTTTCCAGTATAGTCTGTCCACTTTAGTCATTTCCACTCTCGTCTGTCCACTTTAGTCTTTCCACTTTAGTCTTTCCACTTTAGTCTGTCCACTTTAGTCTTTCCACTATAGTCTGTCCACTTTATTCTTTCCACTATAGTCTTTCCACTATTGTCTGTCCACTTTAGTCTGTCCACTTTAGTCAGTCCACTTTAGTCTTTCCACTATAGTCTGTCCACTTTAGTCTTTCCACTATAGTCTTTCAAATTTAGTCTGTCCACATACTCTTTTCACTTCAGTCTTTCCACTATAGTCTGTCCACTTTAGTCTTTCCACTTTAGTATGTCCACTTTAGTCTGTCCACTTTAGTCTTTCCACTATAGTCTGTCCACTTTAGTCTTTCCACTTTAGTCTTTCCACTTTATTCTGTCCACTTCAGTGTGTACACTTTAGTCTGTCCACTGAGTCTTACCACTTCAGTCTTTCCACTATAGTCTGTCCACTTTAGTCATTTCCACTATCGTCTGTCCACTTTAGTCTTTCAACTTTAGTCTTTCCACTTTACTCTTTCCACTATAGTCTGTCTACTCTAGTCTTTCCACTTTAGTCTTTCCACTTTAATCTTTCCACATTAGTTTGTCCACGTTAGTCTTTCCACTATAGTCTGTCTACTCTAGTCTTTCCACTTTAGTCTTTCCACTTTAGTCTTTCCATAGTGTTTCCACATTAGTCTGTCCACTTTAGTCTTTCCACGATCGTCTGTCCACTTTAGTCTTTCCACTATAATCTGTCCACCATTGTCTGTCCACTTTAGTCTTTCCACTTTAGTCTGTCCACTTTCGTCTTCCCACTATAATTTTGTAAACTTTAGTCTTTCAACTTTAGTCTTTCCACTATAGTCTTTCCACTTCAGTCTGTACACTCTAGTCTTTCCACTACAGTCTGTCTACTCTATTCTTTCCACTTTAGTCTTTCCACTTTAGTCTTTCCACCATAGTCTTTCCACATTAGTCTGTCCACTTTATTCATTTCCACCATCGTCTGTCCACATCGTCTGTCTAAAGTGGACAGATTAAAGTGGAAAGACTATAGTGGAAAGACTAAAGTGGACAGACAATCGTGGAAAGACTAGTGGAAAGACTAAAGTGGACAGACTATAGTGGAAAGACTAAAGTGGAAAGACTAAAGTGGAAAGACTAAAGTGGAAAGAATAGAGTAGACAGACTGTAGTGGAAAGACTAAAGTGTACAACTGAAGAGGAAAGACTATAGTGGAAAGACTAAAGTTGAAAGACTAAAGTTTACAGACTATAGTGGGAAGACTAAAGTTGACAGACTAAAGTGGAAAGACTAAGTGGACAGACTGAAGTGGAAAGACTATAGTGGAAAGACTATAGTGGAAAGACTGTAGTGGACAGAATAAAGTGGAGAGTATAGTGGAAAGACTAAAGTGGACAGAGAATAGTGGAAAGACTAAAGTGGACAGACTATAGTGGAAAGACTGTAGTGGACAGAATAAAGTGGAGACTATAGTGGAAAGACTGTGGAAAGACTAAAGTGGACAGACTTCAGTGGAAAGACTGAAGTGGAAAGACTCAGTGGAAAGACTAAAGTGTACACACTGAAATGGACAGAATAAAGTGGAAAGACTAAAGTGGAAAGACTAAAGTGGATAGACTTTAGTGGAAAGACTAAAGTGGACAGACTATAGTGGAAAGACTGTAGTGGACAGAATAAAGTGGAGACTATAGTGGACAGACTAAAGTGGAAAGACTAAAGTGGAAAGACTAAAGTGGATAGACTATAGCGGAAAGTCTATAGTGGACAGACTATAGTGGAAAGACTATATTGGAAAGACTGTAGTGGACAGAATAAAGTGGATGCTGTAGTGGAAAGACTAAAGTGGAAAGACTAAAGTGGACAGAGAATAGTGGAAAGACTAAAGTGGACAGACTATAGTGGAAAGACTAAAGTGGACAGACTATAGTGGAAAGACTAAAGTGGACAGACTAAAGTGGAAAGACTAAAGTGGAAAGACTAAAGAGGACAGACTATAGTGGAAAGACTATAGTGGAAAGACTGTAGTGGACAGAATAAAGTTGAGACTAAAGTGGACAGAGAATAGTGAAAAGACTAAAGTGGACAGACTATAGTGGAAAGACTATAGTGGAAAGACTGTAGTGGACAGAATAAAGTTGAGACTATAGTGGAAAGACTAAAGTGGAAAGACTAAAGTGGACAGACTTTAGTGGAAAGACTATAGTGGAAAGACTGTAGTGGACAGAATAAAGTGGAGACTATAGTGGAAAGGCTAAAGTGGACAGAGAATAGTGGAAAGACTAAAGTGGACAGACTATAGTGGAAAGACTGTAGTGGACAGAATAAAGTGGAGACTATAGTGGAAAGAATAAAGTGGAAAGACTAAAGTGGACAGACTATAGTGGAAAGACTGTAGTGGACAGAGTAAAGTGGAGACTGTAGTGGAAAGACTAAAGTGGACAGAAAATAGTGGAAAGACTAAATTGGAAAGACTGTAGTGGACAGATTAAAGTGGAGACTATAGTGGAAAGACTAAAGTGGACAGACTATAGGAAAGACTGAAGTGGAAAGACTCAGTGGACAGACTAAAGTGTACACACTGAAGTGGACAGAATAAAGTGGAAAGACTAAAGTGGATAGACTATAGTGGAAAGACTAAAGTGGACAGACTATAGTGGAAAGACTAAAGTGGACAGACTAAAGTGGAAAGACTAAAGTGGAAAGACTAAAGAGGACAGACTATAGTGGAAAGACTATAGTGGAAAGACTGTAGTGGACAGAATAAAGTTGAGACTAAAGTGGACAGAGAATAGTGAAAAGACTAAAGTGGACAGACTATAGTGGAAAGACTATAGTGGAAAGACTGTAGTGGACAGAATAAAGTTGAGACTATAGTGGAAAGACTAAAGTGGACAGACTTTAGTGGAAAGACTATAGTGGAAAGACTGTAGTGGACAG
This sequence comes from Branchinecta sandiegonensis, assembly GCA_030848855.1. NCBI lineage: Eukaryota > Metazoa > Arthropoda > Branchiopoda > Anostraca > Branchinectidae > Branchinecta > Branchinecta sandiegonensis. The sequence continues at coordinate 193,462 of JAUPMV010000036.1, read as the reverse complement.
AATAAAGTGGAGACTATAGTGGAAAGGCTAAAGTGGACAGAGAATAGTGGAAAGACTAAAGTGGACAGACTATAGTGGAAAGACTGTAGTGGACAGAATAAAGTGGAGACTATAGTGGAAAGAATAAAGTGGAAAGACTAAAGTGGACAGACTATAGTGGAAAGACTGTAGTGGACAGAATAAAGTGGAGACTGTAGTGGAAAGACTAAAGTGGACAGAAAATAGTGGAAAGACTAAATTGGAAAGACTGTAGTGGACAGATTAAAGTGGAGACTATAGTGGAAAGACTAAAGTGGACAGACTATAGGAAAGACTGAAGTGGAAAGACTCAGTGGACAGACTAAAGTGTACACACTGAAGTGGACAGAATAAAGTGGAAAGACTAAAGTGGAAAGACTAAAGTGGAGAGACTATAGTGGAAAGACTGTAGTGGACAGAATAAAGTTGAGACTATAGTGGAAAGACTAAAGTGGAAAGACTAAAGTGGACAGACTATAGTGGAAAGATTATAGTGGAAAGACTGTAGTGGACAGAATAAAGTGGAGACTATAGTGGAAAGGCTAAAGTGGACAGAGAATAGTGGAAAGACTAAAGTGGACAGACTATAGTGGAAAGACTATAGTGGAAAGAAGGTAGTGGACAGAATAAAGTGGAGACTATAGTGGAAAGACTAAAGTGGAAAGACTAAAGTGGACAGACTATAGTGGAAAGAATGAAGTGGACGGACTAAAGTGGAAAAACTATTGTGGAAAGACTATAGTGGAAAGACTGTATTGGACAGAATAAAGTGGAGACTATAGTGGAAAGACTAAAGTTGACAGAGCATAGTGGAAAGACTAAAGTGGACAGACTATAGTGGAAAGACTAAAGTGGACAGACTATAGTGGAATGACTAAAGTGGACAGACTATAGTGGAAAGACTGAAGTGGAAAGACTAAGTGGACAGACTGAAGTGGAAAGACTATAGTGGAAAGACTATAGTGGAAAGACTGTAGTGGACAGAATAAAGTGGAGAGTATAGTGGAAAGACTAAAGTGGACAGAGAATAGTGGAAAGACTAAAGTGGACAGACTATAGTGGAAAGACTGTAGTGGACAGAATAAAGTGGAGACTATAGTGGAAAGACTGTGGAAAGACTAAAGTGGACAGACTATAGTGGAAAGACTGAAGTGGAAAGACTCAGTGGAAAGACTAAAGTGTACACACTGAAATGGACAGAATAAAGTGGAAAGACTAAAGTGGAAAGACTAAAGTGGATAGACTATAGTGGAAAGACTAAAGTGGACAGACTATAGTGGAAAGACTGTAGTGGACAGAATAAAGTGGAGACTATAGTGGACAGACTAAAGTGGAAAGACTAAAGTGGAAAGACTAAAGTGGATAGACTATAGCGGAAAGTCTATAGTGGACAGACTATAGTGGAAAGACTATATTGGAAAGACTGTAGTGGACAGAATAGAGTGGATGCTGTAGTGGAAAGACTAAAGTGGAAAGACTAAAGTGGACAGAGAATAGTGGAAAGACTAAAGTGGACAGACTATAGTGGAAAGACTAAAGTGGACAGACTATAGTGGAAAGACTAAAGTGGACAGACTAAAGTGGAAAGACTAAAGTGGAAAGACTAAAGAGGACAGACTATAGTGGAAAGACTATAGTGGAAAGACTGTAGTGGACAGAATAAAGTTGAGACTAAAGTGGACAGAGAATAGTGAAAAGACTAAAGTGGACAGACTATAGTGGAAAGACTATAGTGGAAAGACTGTAGTGGACAGAATAAAGTTGAGACTATAGTGGAAAGACTAAAGTGGAAAGACTAAAGTGGACAGACTTTAGTGGAAAGACTATAGTGGAAAGACTGTAGTGGACAGAATAAAGTGGAGACTATAGTGGAAAGGCTAAAGTGGACAGAGAATAGTGGAAAGACTAAAGTGGACAGACTATAGTGGAAAGACTGTAGTGGACAGAATAAAGTGGAGACTATAGTGGAAAGAATAAAGTGGAAAGACTAAAGTGGACAGACTATAGTGGAAAGACTGTAGTGGACAGAATAAAGTGGAGACTGTAGTGGAAAGACTAAAGTGGACAGAAAATAGTGGAAAGACTAAATTGGAAAGACTGTAGTGGACAGATTAAAGTGGAGACTATAGTGGAAAGACTAAAGTGGACAGACTATAGGAAAGACTGAAGTGGAAAGACTCAGTGGACAGACTAAAGTGTACACACTGAAGTGGACAGAATAAAGTGGAAAGACTAAAGTGGAAAGACTAAAGTGGATAGACTATAGTGGAAAGACTAAAGTAGACAGACTAAAGTGGAAAAACTAAAGTTGAAAGACATAAGTGGACAGACTATAGTGGAAAGACTAAAGTGGACAGAAAATAGTGGAAAGACAAAATTGGAAAAACTGTAGTGGACAGAATAAAGTGGAGACTATAGTGGAAAGACTAAAGTGGACAGAGAATAGTCGAAAGACTAAAGCGGACAGACTATAGTGGAAAGACTGTAGTGGAAAGACTGTAGTGGACAGAATAAAGTGGAGCGACTATAGTGGAAAGACTAAAGTGGAAAGACTAAAGTGGACAGACTATAGTGGAAAGAATGAAGTGGACGGACTAAAGTGGAAAAACTATTGTGGAAAGACTAAAGTGGAAAGACTAAAGTGGACAGACTATAGTGGAAAGACTGAAGTGGAAAGACTCAGTGGACAGACTAAAGTGTACACACTGAAGTGGACAGAAGAAAGTGGAAAGACTAAAGTGGAAAGACTAATGTGGATAGACTATAGTGGAAAGACTAAAGTGGACAGACTAAAGTGGAAAAACTAAAGTGGAAAGACATAAGTGGACAGACTATATTGGAAAGACTATAGTGGAAAGACTAAAGTGGACAGAAAATAGTGGAAAGACTAAATTGGAAAAACAGTAGTGGACAGAATAGAGTGGAGACTATAGTAGGAAAGACTAAAGTGGACAGACTATAGTGGAAGGACTATAGTGGAAAGACTGTAGTGGACAGAATAAAGTCGAGCGACTATAGTGGAAAGACTAAAGTGGAAAGACTAAAGTGGACAGACTATAGTGGAAAGAATAAAGTGGACAGACTAAAGTGGAAAAACTATTTTGGAAAGCTAAAGTGGACAGACTATAGTGGAAAGACTATAGTGGAAAGACTGTAGTGGACAGAATAAAGTGGAGACTATAGTGGAAAGACTAAAGTGGACAGAGAATAGTGGAAAGACTAAAGTGGACAGACTATAGTGGAAAGACTATATTGGAAAGACTGTAGTGGAAAGACTATAGTGGAAAGACTAAAGTCGACAAGGAATAGTGGAAAGACTAAAGTGGAGAGACTATAGTGGAAAGATTATAGTGGAAAGACTGTAGTGGACAGAAGAAAGTGGAGACTATAGTGGAAAGACTGAATTGGAAAGACTAATGTGGATAGACTATAATGGAAAGAATAAGTGGACAGACTAAAGTGGAAAAACTAAAGTGGAAAGACTAAAGAGGACAGACTATAGAGGAAAGACTATAGTTGAAAGACTGTAGTGGACAGAATAAAGTGGAGACTATAGTGGAAAGACTAAAGTGGAAAGACTAAAGTGGACAGACTATAGTGGAAAGAATGAAGTGGACGGACTAAAGTGGAAAAACTATTGTGGAAAGACTATAGTGGAAAGACTGTAGTGGACAGAATAAAGTGGAGACTATAGTGGAAAGACTAAAGTTGACAGAGAATAGTGGAAAGACTAAAGTGGACAGACTATAGTGGAAAGACTGTAGTGGACAGAATAAAGTGGAGACTATAGTGGAAAGACTAAAGTGGACAGAAAATAGTGGAAAGACTAAATTGGAAAAACTGTAGTGGAAAGAATAAAGTGGAGACTATAGTGGAAAGACTAAAGTGGTGGACAGACTATAGTGGAAAGACTGAAGTGGAAAGACTCAGTGGACAGACTAAAGTGTACACACTGAAATGGACAGAATAAAGTGGAAAGACTAAAGTGGAAAGACTAAAGTGGACAGAGAATAGTGGAAAGACTAAAGTGGACAGACTATAGTGGAAAGACTAAAGTGGACAGACTATAGTGGAAAGACTAAAGTGGACAGACTAAAGTGGAAAGACTAAAGTGCAAAGACTAAAGAGGACAGACTATAGTGGAAAGACTATAGTGGAAAGACTGTAGTGGACAGAATAAAGTTGAGACTAAAGTGGACAGAGAATAGTGGAAAGACTAAAGTGGACAGACTATAGTGGAAAGACTATAGTGGAAAAACTGTAGTGGACAGAATAAAGTTGAGACTATAGTGGAAAGACTAAAGTGGAAAGACTAAAGTGGACAGACTATAGTGGAAAGACTATAGTGGAAAGACTGTAGTGGACAGAATAAAGTGGAGACTATAGTGGAAAGGCTAAAGTGGACAGAAAATAGTGGAAAGACTAAAGTGGACAGACTATAGTGGAAAGACTATGGTGGAAAGACTGTAGTGGACAGAATAAAGTGGAGACTATAGTGGAAAGAATAAAGTGGAAAGACTAAAGTGGACAGACTATAGTGGAAAGATTGTAGTGGACAGAATAAAGTGGAGACTATAGTGGAAAGACTAAAGTGGACAGAAAATAGTGGAAAGACTAAATTGGAAAGACTGTAGTGGACAGATTAAAGTGGAGACTATAGTGGAAAGACTAAAGTGGAAAGACTAAAGTGGACAGACTATAGGAAAGACTGAAGTGGAAAGACTCAGTGGACAGACTAAAGTGTACACACTGAAGTGGACAGAAGAAAGTGGAAAGACTAAAGTGGAAAGACTAATGTGGATAGACTATAGTGGAAAGACTAAAGTGGACAGACTAAAGTGGAAAAACTAAAGTGGAAAGACATAAGTGGACAGACTATATTGGAAAGACTATAGTGGAAAGACTAAAGTGGACAGAAAATAGTGGAAAGGCTAAATTGGAAAAACTGTAGTGGACAGAATAGAGTGGAGACTATAGTAGGAAAGACTAAAGTGGACAGAGAATAGTGGAAAGACTAAAGTGGACAGACTATAGTGGAAAGACTATAGTGGAAAGACTGTAGTGAACAGAATAAAGTGGAGCGATTATAGTGGAAAGACTAAAGTGGAAAGACTAAAGTGGACAGACTATAGTGGAAAGAATGAAGTGGACAGACTAAAGTGGAAAAACTATTTTGGAAAGCTAAAGTGGACAGACTATAGTGGAAAGACTATAGTGGAAAGACTGTAGTGGACAGAATAAAGTGGAGACTATAGTGGAAAGACTAAAGTGGACAGAGAATAGTGGAAAGACTAAAGTGGACAGACTATAGTGGAAAGACTATATTGGAAAGACTGTAGTGGAAAGACTATAGTGGAAAGACTAAAGTCGACAGAGAATAGAGGAAAGACTAAAGTGGAGAGACTATAGTGGAAAGACTATAGTGGAAAGACTGTAGTGGACAGAATAAAGTGGAGACTATAGTGGAAAGACTGAATTGGGAAGACTACAGTGGATAGACGATAGTGGAAAGAATAAGTGGCCAGACTAAAGTGGAAAAACTAAAGTGGAAAAACTAAAGTGGACAGACTATAGAGGAAAGACTATAGTTGAAAGACTGTAGTGAAAAGACTATAGTGGAAAGACTGTAGTGGACAGAATAAAGTTGAGACTATAGTGGAAAGACTAAAGTGGAAAGACTAAAGTGGACAGACTATAGTGGAAAGATTATAGTGGAAAGACTGTAGTGGACAGAATAAAGTGGAGACTATAGTGGAAAGGCTAAAGTGGACAGAGAATAGTGGTAAGACTAAAGTGGACAGACTATAGTGGACAGACTATAGTGGAAAGAATGAAGTGGACGGACTAAAGTGGAAAAACTATTGTGGAAAGACTATAGTGGAAAGACTGTATTGGACAGAATAAAGTGGAGACTATAGTGGAAAGACTAAAGTTGACAGAGCATAGTGGAAAGACTAAAGTGGACAGACTATAGTGGAAAGACTAAAGTGGACAGACTATAGTGGAATGACTAAAGTGGACAGACTATAGTGGAAAGACTGAAGTGGAAAGACTAAGTGGACAGACTGAAGTGGAAAGACTATAGTGGAAAGACTATAGTGGAAAGACTGTAGTGGACAGAATAAAGTGGAGAGTATAGTGGAAAGACTAAAGTGGACAGAGAATGGTGGAAAGACTAAAGTGGACAGACTATATTGGAAAGACTGTAGTGGACAGAATAAATTGGAGACTATAGTGGAAAGACTAAAGTGGAAAGACTAAAGTGGACAGACTATAGTGGAAAGACTGAAGTGGAAAGACTCAGTGGAAAGACTAAAGTGTACACACTGAAATGGACAGAATAAAGTGGAAAGACTAAAGTGGAAAGACTAAAGTGGATAGACTATAGTGGAAAGACTAAAGTGGACAGACTATAGTGGAAAGACTGTAGTGGACAGAATAAAGTGGAGACTATAGTGGACAGACTAAAGTGGAAAGACTAAAGTGGAAAGACTAAAGTGGATAGACTATAGCGGAAAGTCTATAGTGGACAGACTATAGTGGAAAGACTATATTGGAAAGACTGTAGTGGACAGAATAAAGTGGATGCTGTAGTGGAAAGACTAAAGTGGAAAGACTAAAGTGGACAGAGAATAGTGGAAAGACTAAAGTGGACAGACTATAGTGGAAAGACTAAAGTGGAAAGACTAAAGAGGACAGACTATAGTGGAAAGACTATAGTGGACAGAATAAAGTTGAGACTAAAGTGGACAGAGAATAATGGAAAGACTAAAGTGGACAGACTATAGTGGAAAGACTATAGTGGAAAGACTGTAGTGGACAGAATAAAGTTGAGACTATAGTGGAAAGACTAAAGTGGAAAGACTAAAGTGGACAGACTTTAGTGGAAAGACTATAGTGGAAAGACTGTAGTGGACAGAATAAAGTGGAGACTATAGTGGAAAGGCTAAAGTGGACTGAGAATAGTAGAAAGACTAAAGTGGACAGACTATAGTGGAAAGACTGTAGTGGACAGAATAAAGTGGAGACTATAGTGGAAAGAATAAAGTGGAAAGACTAAAGTGGACAGACTATAGTGGAAAGACTGTAGTGGACAGAATAAAGTGGAGACTGTAGTGGAAAGACTAAAGTGGACAGAAAATAGTGGAAAGACTAAATTGGAAAGACTGTAGTGGACAGATTAAAGTGGAGACTATAGTGGAAAGACTAAAGTGGACAGACTATAGGAAAGACTGAAGTGGAAAGACTCAGTGGACAGACTAAAGTGTACACACTGAAGTGGACAGAATAAAGTGGAAAGACTAAAGTGGAAAGACTAAAGTGGATAGACTATAGTGGAAAGACTAAAGTGGACAGACTAAAGTGGAAAAACTAAAGTTGAAAGACATAAGTGGACAGACTATAGTGGAAAGACTAAAGTGGACAGAAAATAGTGGAAAGACAAAATTGGAAAAACTGTAGTGGACAGAATAAAGTGGAGACTATAGTGGAAAGACTAAAGTGGACAGAGAATAGTGGAAAGACTAAAGCGGACAGACTATAGTGGAAAGACTTTAGTGGAAAGACTGTAGTGGACAGAATAAAGTGGAGCGACTATAGTGGAAAGACTAAAGTGGAAAGACTAAAGTGGACAGACTATAGTGGAAAGAATGAAGTGGACGGACTAAAGTGGAAAAACTATTGTGGAAAGACTAAAGTGGAAAGACTAAAGTGGACAGACTATAGTGGAAAGACTGAAGTGGAAAGACTCAGTGGACAGACTAAAGTGTACACACTGAAGTGGACAGAAGAAAGTGGAAAGACTAAAGTGGAAAGACTAATGTGGATAGACTATAGTGGAAAGACTAAAGTGGACAGACTAAAGTGGAAAAACTAAAGTGGAAAGACATAAGTGGACAGACTATATTGGAAAGACTATAGTGGAAAGACTAAAGTGGACAGAAAATAGTGGAAAGACTAAATTGGAAAAACTGTAGTGGACAGAATAGAGTGGAGACTATAGTAGGAAAGACTAAAGTGGACAGAGAATAGTGGAAAGACTAAAGTGGACAGACTATAGTGGAAGGACTATAGTGGAAAGACTGTAGTGGACAGAATAAAGTGGAGCGACTATAGTGGAAAGACTAAAGTGGAAAGACTAAAGTGGACAGACTATAGTGGAAAGAATGAAGTGGACAGACTAAAGTGGAAAAACTATTTTGGAAAGCTAAAGTGGACAGACTATAATGGAAAGACTATAGTGGAAAGACTGTAGTGGACAGAATAAAGTGGAGACTATAGTGGAAAGACTAAAGTGGACAGAGAATAGTGGAAAGACTAAAGTGGACAGACTATAGTGGAAAGACTATATTGGAAAGACTGTAGTGGAAAGACTATAGTGGAAAGACTAAAGTCGACAAGGAATAGTGGAAAGACTAAAGTGGAGAGACTATAGTGGAAAGATTATAGTGGAAAGACTGTAGTGGACAGAATAAAGTGGAGACTATAGTGGAAAGACTGAATTGGAAAGACTAATGTGGATAGACTATAATGGAAAGAATAAGTGGACAGACTAAAGTGGAAAAACTAAAGTGGAAAGACTAAAGAGGACAGACTATAGAGGAAAGACTATAGTTGAAAGACTGTAGTGGAAAGACTATAGTGGAAAGACTGTAGTGGACAGAATAATGTTGAGACTATAGTGGAAAGACTAAAGTGGAAAGACTAAAGTGGACAGACTATAGTGGAAAGATTATAGTGGAAAGACTGTAGTGGACAGAATAAAGTGGAGACTATAGTGGAAAGGCTAAAGTGGACAGAGAATAGTGGAAAGAATAAAGTGGACAGACTATAGAGGAAAGACTATAGTGGAAAGACTGTAGTGGACAGAATAAAGTGGAGACTATAGTGGAAAGACTAAAGTGGACAGACTATAGTGGAAAGAATGAAGTGGACGGACTAAAGTGGAAAAACTATTGTGGAAAGACTATAGTGGAAAGACTGTAGTGGACAGAATAAAGTGGAGACTATAGTGGAAAGACTAAAGTTGACAGAGAATAATGGAAAGACTAAAGTGGACAGACTATAGTGGAAAGACTGTAGTGGACAGAATAAAGTGGAGACTATAGTGGAAAGACTAAAGTGGACAGAAAATAGTGGAAAGACTAAATTGGAAAAACTGTAGTGGAAAGAATAAAGTGGAGACTATAGTGGAAAGACTAAAGTGGTGGACAGACTATAGTGGAAAGACTGAAGTGGAAAGACTCAGTGGACAGACTAAAGTGTACACACTGAAATGGACAGAATAAAGTGGAAAGACTAAAGTGGACAGAGAATAGTGGAAAGACTAAAGTGGACAGACTATAGTGGAAAGACTAAAGTGGACAGACTATAGTGGAAAGACTAAAGTGGACAGACTAAAGTGGAAAGACTAAAGTGGAAAGACTAAAGAGGACAGACTATAGTGGAAAGACTATAGTGGAAAGACTGTAGTGGACAGAATAAAGTTGAGACTAAAGTGGACAGAGAATAGTGGAAAGACTAAAGTGGACAGACTATAGTGGAAAGACTATAGTGGAAAAACTGTAGTGGACAGAATAAAGTTGAGACTATAGTGGTAAGACTAAAGTGGAAAGACTAAATTGGACAGACTATAGTGGAAAGACTATTGTGGAAAGACTGTAGTGGACAGAATAAAGTGGAGACTATAGTGGAAAGGCTAAAGTGGACAGAAAATAGTGGAAAGACTAAAGTGAACAGACTATAGTGGAAAGACTATAGTGGAAAGACTGTAGTGGACAGAATAAAGTGGAGACTATAGTGGAAAGAATAAAGTGGAAAGACTAAAGTGGACAGACTATAGTGGAAAGACTGTAGTGGACAGAATAAAGTGGAGACTATAGTGGAAAGACTAAAGTGGACAGAAAATAGTGGAAAGACTAAATTGGAAAGACTTTAGTGGACAGATTAAAGTGGAGACTATAGTGGAAAGACTAAAGTGGAAAGACTAAAGTGGACAGACTATAGGAAAGACTGAAGTGGAAAGACTCAGTGGACAGACTAAAGTGTACACACTGAAGTGGACAGAAGAAAGTGGAAAGACTAAAGTGGAAAGACTAATGTGGATAGACTATAGTGGAAAGACTAAAGTGGACAGACTAAAGTGGAAAAACTAAAGTGGAAAGACATAAGTGGACAGACTATATTGGAAAGACTATAGTGGAAAGACTAAAGTGGACAGAAAATAGTGGAAAGGCTAAATTGGAAAAACTGTAGTGGACAGAATAGAGTGGAGACTATAGTAGGAAAGACTAAAGTGGACAGAGAATAGTGGAAAGACTAAAGTGGACAGACTATAGTGGAAAGACTATAGTGGAAAGACTGTAGTGGACAGAATAAAGTGGAGACTATAGTGGAAAGACTAAAGTGGACAGAGAATAGTGGAAAGACTAAAGTGGACAGACTATAGTGGAAAGACTATATTGGAAAGACTGTAGTGGAAAGACTATAGTGGAAAGACTAAAGTCGACAGAGAATAGAGGAAAGACTAAAGTGGAAAGACTAAAGTGGACAGACTATAGTGGAAAGAATGAAGTGGACAGACTAAAGTGGAAAAACTATTTTGGAAAGCTAAAGTGGACAGACTAGAGTGGAAAGACTATAGTGGAAAGACTGTAGTGGACAGAATAAAGTGGAGACTATAGTGGAAAGACTAAAGTGGACAGAGAATAGTGGAAAGACTAAAGTGGACAGACTATAGTGGAAAGACTATATTGGAAAGACTGTAGTGGAAAGACTATAGTGGAAAGACTAAAGTCGACAGAGAATAGAGGAAAGACTAAAGTGGAGAGACTATAGTGAAAAGACTATAGTGGAAAGACTGTAGTGGACAGAATAAAGTGGAGACTATAGTGGAAAGACTGAATTGGGAAGACTACAGTGGATAGACGATAGTGGAAAGAATAAGTGGCCAGACTAAAGTGGAAAGACTAAAGTGGAAAGACTAAAGTGGACAGACTATAGAGGAAAGACTATAGTTGAAAGACTGTAGTGGAAAGACTATAGTGGAAAGACTGTAGTGGACAGAATAAAGTTGAGACTATAGTGGAAAGACTAAAGTGGAAAGACTAAAGTGGACAGACTATAGTGGAAAGATTATAGTGGAAAGACTGTAGTGGACAGAATAAAGTGGAGACTATAGTGGAAAGGCTAAAGTGGACAGAGAATAGTGGAAAGACTAAAGTGGACAGACTATAGTGGAAAAACTATAGAGGAAAGAAGGTAGTGGACAGAATAAAGTGGAGACGATAGTGGAAAGACTAAAGTGGAAAGACTAAAGTGGACGACTATAGTGGAAAGAATGAAGTGGACAGACTAAAGTGGAAAAACTATTGTGGAAAGACTATAGTGGAAAGACTGTAGTGGACAGAATAAAGTGGAGACTATAGTGGAAAGACTAAAGTTGACAGAGAATAGTGGAAAGACTAAAGTGGACAGACTATAGTGGAAAGACTGTAGTGGACAGAATAAAGTGGAGACTATAGTGGAAAGACTAAAGTGGACAGAAAATAGTGGAAAGACTCAATTGGAAAAACTGTAGTGGAAAGAATAAAGTGGAGACTATAGTGGAAAGACTATAGTGGACAGACTAAAGTGTACACACTGAAATGGACAGAACAAAGTGGAAAGACTAAACTGGAAAGACTAAAGTGGATAGACTATAGTGGAAAGACTAAAGTGGACAGACTATAGTGGAAAGACTGTAGTGGACAGAATAAAGTGGAGACTATAGTGGACAGACTAAAGTGGAAAGACTAAAGTGGAAAGACTAAAGTGGATAGACTATAGCGGAAAGTCTATTGTGGACAGACTATAGTGGAAAGACTATATTGGAAAGACTGTAGTGGACAGAATAAAGTGGATGCTATAGTGGAAAGACTAAAGTGGAAATACTAAAGTGGACAGAGAATAGTGGAAAGACTAAAGTGGACAGACTATAGTGGAAAGACTAAAGTGGACAGAGAATAATGGAAAGACTAAAGTGGACAGACTATAGTGGAAAGACTATAGTAGAAAGACTGTAGTGGACAGAATAAAGTGGAGACTATAGTGGAAAGACTAAAGTGGACAGAGAATAGTGGAAAGAATAAAGTGGACAGACTATAGAGGAAAGACTAAAGTGGACAGACTAAAGTGGAAAGACTAAAGTGGAAAGACTAAAGTGGACAGACTCTAGTGGAAAGACTATAGTGGAAAGACTGTAGTGGACAGAATAAAGTGGAGAGTATAGTGGAAAGAGTAAAGTGGACAGAGAATAGTGGAAAGACTAAAGTGGACAGACTATAGTGGAAAGACTGTAGTGGACAGAATAAAGTGGAGACTATAGTGGAAAGACTAAAGTGGAAAGACTAAAGTGGACAGACTATAGTGGAAAGACTGAAGTGGAAAGACTCAGTGGAAAGACTAAAGTGTACACACTGAAATGGACAGAATAAAGTGGAAAGACTAAAGTGGAAAGACTAAAGTGGATAGACTATAGTGGAAAGACTAAAGTGGACAGACTATAGTGGAAAGACTGTAGTGGACAGAATAAAGTGGAGACTATAGTGGACAGACTAAAGTGGAAAGACTAAAGTGGAAAGACTAAAGTGGATAGACTATAGCGGAAAGTCTATAGTGGACAGACTATAGTGGAAAGACTATATTGGAAAGACTGTAGTGGACAGAATAAAGTGGATGCTATAGTGGAAAGACTAAAATGGAAAGACTAAAGTGGACAGAGAATAGTGGAAAGACTAAAGTGGACAGACTATAGTGGAAAGACTAAAGTGGACAGACTATAGTGGAAAGACTAAAGTGGACAGACTAAAGTGGAAAGACTAAAGTGGAAAGACTAAAGAGGACAGACTATAGTGGAAAGACTATAGTGGAAAGACTGTAGTGGACAGAATAAAGTTGAGACTATAGTGGAAAGACTAAAGTGGACAGACTATAGTGGAAAGACTATAGTGGAAAGACTGTAGTGGACAGAATACAGTGGAGACTATGGTAGAAAGGCTAAAGTGGACAGAGAATAGTGGAAAGACTAAAGTGGACAGACTATAGTGGAAAGACTATAGTGGAAAGACTGTAGTGGACAGAATAAAGTGGAGACTATAGTGGAAAGAATAAAGTGGAACGACTAAAGTGGACAGACTATAGTGGAAAGACTGTAGTGGACAGAATAAAGTGGAGACTATAGTGGAAAGACTAAAGTGGAAAGACTAAATTGAACAGACTATAGGAAAGACGGAAGTGGAAAGACTCAGTGGACAGAAAATAGTGGAAAGACTAAATTGGAAAGACTGTAGTGGACAGAATAAAGTGGAGACTATAGTGGAAAGACTAAAGTGGAAAGACTAAAGTGGACAGACTATAGTGGAAAGACTAAAGTGGACAGAAAATAGTGGAAAGACTAAATTGGAAATACTGTAGTGGACAAAATAAAGTGGAGACTATAGTGGAAAGACTAAAGTGGAAAGACTATAGTGGAAAGACTGTAGTGGAGAGAATAAAGTGGAGACTATAGTGGAAAGACTAAAGTCGACAGAGAATAGTGGAAAGACTAAAGTGGACAGACTATAGTGGAAAGACTATAGTGGAAAGACTGTAGTGGACAGAATAAAGTGGAGACTATAGTGGAAAGACTGAATTGGAAAGACTAAAGTGGATAGACGATAGTGGGAAGAATAAGTGGACAGACTAAAGTGGAAAAACTAAAGTGGAATTACTAAAGTGGGCAGACTATAGAGGAAAGACTATAGTGGAAAAACTGTAGTGGACAGAATAAAGTGGAGACTATAGTGGACAGAATAAAGTGGAAAGACTAAAGTGGAAAGACTAAAGTGGATAGACTATAGTGGAAAGTCTATAGTGGACACACTATAGTGGAAAGACTATGTTGGAAAGACTGTAGTGGACAGAATAAAGTGGATGCTATAGTGGAAAGACTAAAGTGGAAAGACTAAAGTGGACAGAGAATAGTGGAAAGACTAAAGTGGACAGACTATAGTGGAAAGACTAGAGTGGACAGAATAAAGTGGAAAGACTAAAGTGGAAAGACTAAAGTGGACAGACTATAGTGGAAAGACTATAATGGAAAGACTGTAGTGGACAGAATAAAGTGGAGAGTATAGTGGAAAGACTAAAGTGGACAGAGAATAGTGGAAAGACTAAAGTGGACAGACTATAGTGGAAAGACTATAGTGGAAAGACTGTAGTGGACAGAATAAAGTTGAGACAATAGTGGAAAGACTAAAGTGGAAAGACTAAAGTGGACAGACTATAGTGGAAAGACTATAGTGGTAAGACTGTAGTGGACAGAATAAAGTGGAGACTATAGTGGAAAGACTAAAGTGGACAGAGGATAGTGGAAAGACTAAAGTGAACAGACTATAGTGGAAAGACTATAGTGGAAAGATTGTAGTGCACAGAATAAACTGGAGACTATAGTGGAAAGACTAAAGTGGACAGACTTTAGTGGAAAGAATGAAGTGGACAGACTAAAGTGGAAAAACTATTGTGGAAAGACTAAAGTGGACAGAATATAGTGGAAAGACTATAGTGGAAAGACCGTAGTGGACAGAATACAGTGGAGACTATAGTGGAAAGACTAAGGTGGACAGAGAATAGTGGAAAGACTAAAGTGGACAGACTATAGTGGAAAGACTGTAGTGGACAGAATAAAATGGAGACTATAGTGGAAATACTAAAGTGGACAGAAAATAGTGGAAAGACTAAATTGGAAAGACTGTAGTGGACAGAATAAAGTGGAGACTATAGTGGAAAGACTAAAGTGGAAAGACTAAAGTGGACAGACTATAGTGGAAAGACTAAAGTGGACAGAAAATAGTGGAAAGACAAAATTGGAAAAACTGTAGTTGACAGAATAAAGTGGAGACTATAGTGGAAAGACTAAAGTGGACAGAGAATAGTGGAAAGACTAAAGTGGACAGACTATAGTGGAAAGACTATAGTGGAAAGACTGTAGTGGACAGAATAAAGTGGAGCGACTATAGTGGAAAGACTAAAGTGGAAAGACTAAAGTGGACAGACTATAGTGGAAAGAATGAAGTGGAAAGACTAAAGTGGAAAAACTATTGTGGAAAGACTAAAGTGGACAGACTAATGTGGAAGGACTATAGTGGAAAGACTGTAGTGGACAGAATAAAGTGGAGACTATGGTGGAAAGACTAAAGTGGACAGAGAATAGTGGAAAGACTAAAGTGGACAGACTATAGTGGAAAGACTGTAGTGGACAGAATAAAGTGGAGACTATAGTGGAAAGACTAAAGTGGACAGAAAATAGTGGAAAGACTAAATTGGAAAGACTGTAGTGGACAGAATAAAGTGGAGACTATAGTGGAAAGACTAAAGTGGAAAGACTAAAGTGGACAGACTATAGTGGAAAGACTAAAGTGGACAGAAAATAGTGGAAAGACTAAATTGGAAAGACTGTAGTGGACAAAATAAAGTGGAGACTATAGTGGAAAGACTAAAGTGGAAAGACTATAGTGGAAAGACTGTAGTGGACAGAATAAAGTGGAGACTATAGTGGAAAGACCAAAGTCGACAGAGAATAGTGGAAAGACTAAAGTGGACAGACTATAGTGGAAAGACTATAGTGGAAAGACTGTAGTGGACAGAATAAAGTGGAGACTATAGTGGAAAGACTGAATTGGAAAGACTAAAGTGGATAGACGATAGTGGGAAGAATAAGTGGACAGACTAAAGTGGAAAAACTAAAGTGGAATGACTAAAGTGGGCAGACTATAGAGGAAAGACTATAGTGGAAAGACTGTAGTGGACAGAATAAAGTGGAGACTATAGTGGACAGAATAAAGTGGAAAGACTAAAGTGGAAAGACTAAAGTGGATAGACTATAGTGGAAAGTCTATAGTGGACAGACTATAGTGGAAAGACTATGTTGGAAAGACTGTAGTGGACAGAATAAAGTGGATGCTATAGTGGAAAGACTAAAGTGGAAAGACTAAAGTGGACAGAGAATAGTGGAAAGACTAAAGTGGACAGACTATAGTGGAAAGACTAGAGTGGACAGCCTAAAGTGGAAAGACTAAAGTGGAAAGACTAAAGTGGAAAGACTGAATTGGAAAGACTAAAGTGGATAGACGATAGTGGGAAGAATAAGTGGACAGACTAAAGTGGAAAAACTAAAGTGGAATGACTAAAGTGGGCAGACTATAGAGGAAAGACTATAGTGGAAAGACTGTAGTGGACAGAATAAAGTGGAGACTATAGTGGACAGAATAAAGTGGAAAGACTAAAGTGGAAAGACTAAAGTGGATAGACTATAGTGGAAAGTCTATAGTGGACAGACTATAGTGGAAAGACTATGTTGGAAAGACTGTAGTGGACAGAATAAAGTGGATGCTATAGTGGAAAGACTAAAGTGGAAAGACTAAAGTGGACAGAGAATAGTGGAAAGACTAAAGTGGACAGACTATAGTGGAAAGACTAGAGTGGACAGCCTAAAGTGGAAAGACTAAAGTGGAAAGACTAAAGTGGACAGACTATAGTGGAAAGACTAAAGTGGACAGAAAATAGTGGAAAGACAAAATTGGAAAAACTGTAGTTGACAGAATAAAGTGGAGACTATAGTGGAAAGACTAAAGTGGACAGAGAATAGTGGAAAGACTAAAGTGGACAGACTATAGTGGAAAGACTATAGTGGAAAGACTGTAGTGGACAGAATAAAGTGGAGCGACTATAGTGGAAAGACTAAAGTGGAAAGACTAAAGTGGACAGACTATAGTGGAAAGAATGAAGTGGAAAGACTAAAGTGGAAAAACTATTGTGGAAAGACTAAAGTGGACAGACTAATGTGGAAGGACTATAGTGGAAAGACTGTAGTGGACAGAATAAAGTGGAGACTATGGTGGAAAGACTAAAGTGGACAGAGAATAGTGGAAAGACTAAAGTGGACAGACTATAGTGGAAAGACTGTAGTGGACAGAATAAAGTGGAGACTATAGTGGAAAGACTAAAGTGGACAGAAAATAGTGGAAAGACTAAATTGGAAAGACTGTAGTGGACAGAATAAAGTGGAGACTATAGTGGAAAGACTAAAGTGGAAAGACTAAAGTGGACAGACTATAGTGGAAAGACTAAAGTGGACAGAAAATAGTGGAAAGACTAAATTGGAAAGACTGTAGTGGACAAAATAAAGTGGAGACTATAGTGGAAAGACTAAAGTGGAAAGACTATAGTGGAAAGACTGTAGTGGACAGAATAAAGTGGAAAGACTAAAGTGGAAAGACTAAAGTGGATAGACTATAGTGGAAAGTCTATAGTGGACAGACTATAGTGGAAAGACTATGTTGGAAAGACTGTAGTGGACAGAATAAAGTGGAAAGTCTATAGTGGACAGACTATAGTGGAAAGACTATGTTGGAAAGACTGTAGTGGACAGAATAAAGTGGATGCTATAGTGGAAAGACTAAAGTGGAAAGACTAAAGTGGACAGAGAATAGTGGAAAGACTAAAGTGGACAGACTATAGTGGAAAGACTAGAGTGGACAGCCTAAAGTGGAAAGACTAAAGTGGAAAGACTAAAGTGGACAGACTATAGTGGAAAGACTATAATGGAAAGACTGTAGTGGACAGAATAAAGTGGAGAGTATAGTGGAAAGACTAAAGTGGACAGAGAATAGTGGAAAGACTAAAGTGGACAGACTATAGTGGAAAGACTATAGTGGAAAGACTGTAGTGGAAAGACTATAGTGGAAAGATTGTAGTGCACAGAATAAACTGGAGACTATAGTGGAAAGACTAAAGTGGAAAGACTAAAGTGGACAGACTATAGTGGAAAGACTATAGTGGAAAGACTGTAGTGGACAGAATAAAGTGGAGACTATAGTGGAAAGACTAAAGTGGACAGAGAATAGTGGAAAGACTAAAGTGAACAGACTATAGTGGAAAGACTATAGTGGAAAGATTGTAGTGCACAGAATAAACTGGAGACTATAGTGGAAAGACTAAAGTGGACAGACTATGGTGGAAAGAATGAAGTGGACAGACTAAAGTGGAAAAACTATTGTGGAAAGACTAAAGTGGACAGACTATAGTGGAAAGACTATAGTGGAAAGACCGTAGTGGACAGAATACAGTGGAGACTATAGTGGAAAGACTAAGGTGGACAGAGAATAGTGAAAAGACTAAAGTGGACAGACTATAGTGGAAAGACTGTAGTGGACAGAATAAAGTGGAGACTATAGTGGAAAGACTAAAGTGGACAGAAAAAAGTGGAAAGACTAAATTGGAAAAACTGTAGTGGACAGAATAAAGTGGAGACTATAGTGGAAAGACTAAAGTGGAAAGACTAAAGAGGACAGACTATAGTGGAAAGACTGAAGTGGACAGACTAAAGTGGAAAAACTAAAGTGGAAAGACTAAAGTGGACACACTATAGAGGAAAGACTATAGTGGAAAGACTGTAGTGGACAGAATAAAGTGGAGACTATAGTGGACAGAATAAAGTGGAAAGACTAAAGTGGAAAGACTAAAGTGGATAGACTATAGTGGAAAGTCTATAGTGGACAGACTATAGTGGAAAGACTAAAGTGGACAGACTATAGTGGAAAGACTATAGTGGAAAGACTGTAGTGGACAGAATAAAGTTGAGACTATAGTGGAAAGACTAAAGTGGAAAGACTAAAGTGGACAGACTATAGTGGAAAGACTATAGTGGAAAGACTGTAGTGGACAGAATAAAGTGGAGACTATAGTGGAAAGGCTAAAGTGGACAGAGAATAGTGGAAAGACTAAAGTGGACAGACTATAGTGGAAAGACTATAGTGGAAAGACTGTAGTGGACAGAATTAAGTGGAGACTATAGTGGAAAGACTAAAGTGGAAAGACTAAAGTGGACAGACTATAGTGGAAAGACTAAAGTGGACAGACTATAGTGGAAAGAATGAAGTGGACAGACTAAAGTGGAAAAACTATTGTGGAAAGACTATAGTGGAAAGACTGTAGTGGACAGAATAAAGTGGAGACTATAGTGGAAAGACTAAAGTGGACAGAGAATAGTGGAAAGACTAAAGTGGACAGACTAAAGTGGAAAGACTAAAGTGGAAAGACTAAAGAGGACAGACTATAGTGGAAAGACTATAGTGGAAAGACTGTAGTGGACAGAATAAAGTTGAGACTAAAGTGAACAGAGAATAGTGGAAAGACTAAAGTGGACAGACTATAGTGGAAACACTATAGTGGAAAGACTGTAGTGGACAGAATAAAGTTGAGACTATAGTGGAAAGAATAAAGTGGAACGACTAAAGTGGACAGACTATAGTGGAAAGACTGTAGTGGACAGAATAAAGTGGAGACTATAGTGGAAAGGCTAAAGTGGACAGAGAATAGTGGAAAGACTAAAGTGGACAGACTATAGTGGAAAGACTGTAGTGGACAGAATAAAGTGGAGACTATAGTGGAAAGACTAAAGTGGACAGAAAATAGTGGAAAGACTAAATTGGAAATACTGTAGTGGACAGATTAAAGTGGAGACTATAGTGGAAAGACTAAAGTGGAACGACTAAAGTGGACAGACTATAGTGGAAAGACTGTAGTGGACAGAATAAAGTGGAGAATATAGTGGAAAGACTAAAGTGGAAAGACTAAAGTGGACAGACTATAGGAGAGACTGAAGTGGAAAGACTCAGTGGACAGACTAAAGTGTACACACTGAAGTGGACAGAATAAAGTGGAAAGACTAAAGTGGAAAGACTAAAGTGGATAGACTATAGTGGAAAGACTAAAGTGGACAGACTAAAGTGGAAAAACTAAAGTTGAAAGACATAAGTGGACAGACTATAGTGGAAAGACTAAAGTGGACAGAAATAGTGGAAAGACAAAATTGGAAAAACTGTAGTTGACAGAATAAAGTGGAGACTATAGTGGAAAGACTAAAGTGGACAGAGAATAGTGGAAAGACTAAAGTGGAAAGACTATAGTGGAAAGACTATAGTGGAAAGACTGTAGTGGACAGAATAAAGTGGAGCGACTATAGTGGAAAGACTAAAGTGGAAAGACTAAAGTGGACAGACTATAGTGGAAAGAATGAAGTGGACAGACTAAAGTGGAAAAACTATTGTGGAAAGACTAAAGTGGACAGACTATAGTGGAAGGACTATAGTGGAAAGACTGTAGTGGACAGAATAAAGTGGAGACTATGGTGGAAAGACTAAAGTGGACAGAGAATAGTGGAAAGACAAAAGTGGGCAGACTATAGTGGAAAGACTGTAGTGGAAAGAATAAAGTGGAGACTATAGTGGAAAGACTAAAGTGGACAGAAAATAGTGGAAAGACTAAATTGGAAAGACTGTAGTGGACAGAATAAAGTGGAGACTATAGTGGAAAGACTAAAGTGGAAAGACTAAAGTGGACAGACTATAGTGGAAAGACTAAAGTGGACAGAAAATAGTGGAAAGACTAAATTGGAAAGACTGTAGTGGACAAAATAAAGTGGAGACTATAGTGGAAAGACTAAAGTGGAAAGACTATATTGGAAAGACTGTAGGGGACAGAATAAAGTGGAGACTATAGTGGAAAGTCGACAGAGAATAGTGGAAAGACTAAAGTGGACAGACTATAGTGGAAAGACTATAGTGGAAAGACTGTAGTGGACAGAATAAAGTGGAGACTATAGTGGAAAGACTGAATTGGAAAGACTAAAGTGGATAGACTATAGTGGGAAGAATAAGTGGACAGACTAAAGTGGAAAAACTAAAGTGGAATGACTAAAGTGGGCAGACTATAGAGGAAAGACTATAGTGGAAAGACTGTAGTGGACAGAATAAAGTGGAGACTATAGTGGACAGAATAAAGTGGAAAGACTAAAGTGGAAAGACTAAAGTGGATAGACTATAGTGGAAAGTCTATAGTGGACAGAATATAGTGGAAAAACTATGTTGGAAAGACTGTAGTGGACAGAATAAAGTGGGTGCTATAGTGGAAAGACTAAAGTGGAAAGACTAAAGTGGACAGAGAATAGTGGAAAGACTAAAGTGGACAGACTATAGTGGAAAGACTAAAGTGGACAGACTAAAGTGGAAAGACTAAAGTGGAAAGACTAAAGTGGACAGACTATAGTGGAAAGACTATAATGGAAAGACTGTAGTGGACAGAATAAAGTGGAGAGTATAGTGGAAAGACTAAAGTGGACAGAGAATAGTGGAAAGACTAAAGTGGACAGACTATAGTGGAAAGACTGTAGTGGACAGAATAAAGTTGAGACTAAAGTGGACAGAGAATAGTGGAAAGACTAAAGTGGACAGACTATAGTGGAAAGACTATAGTGGAAAGACTGTAGTGGACAGAATAAAGTTGAGACTATAGTGGAAAGACTAAAGTGGAAAGACTAAAGTGGACAGACTATAGTGGAAAGACTATAGTGGAAAGACTTTAGTGGACAGAATAAAGTGGAGACTATAGTGGAAAGGCTAAAGTGGACAGAGAATAGTGGAAAGACTAAAGTGGACAGACTATAGTGGAAAGACTATAGTGGAAAGACTGTAGTGGACAGAATAAAGTGGAGACTATAGTGGAAATAATAAAGTGGAAAGACTAAAGTGGACAGACTATAGTGGAAAGACTGTAGTGGACAGACTATAGTGGAAAGACTGAAGTGGACAGACTAAAGTGGAAAAACTAAAGTGGAAAGACGAAAGTGGACGGACTATAGAGGAAAGACTATAGTGGAAAGACTGTAGTGGACAGAATAAAGTGGAGACTATAGTGGACAGAATAAAGTGGAAAGACTAAAGTGGAAAGACTAAAGTGGATAGACTATAGTGGAAAGTCTATAGTGGACAGACTATAGTGGAAAGACTAAAGTGGACAGACTATAGTGGAAAAACTATAGTGGAAAGACTGTAGTGGACAGAATAAAGTGGATGCTATAGTGGAAAGACTAAAGTGGAAAGACTAAAGTGGACAGACTATAGTGGAAAGACTAAAGTGGACAGACTAAAGTGGAAAGACTAAAGTGGAAAGACTAATGTGGACAGACTATAGTGGAAAGACTATAGTGGAAAGACTGTAGTGGACAGAATAAAGTGGAGACTATAGTGGAAAGACTAAAGTGGACAGAGAATAGTGGAAAGACTAAAGTGGACAGACTATAGTGGAAAGACTATAGTGGAAAGACTGTAGTGGACAGAATAAAGTTGAGACTATAGTGGAAAGACTAAAGTGGAAAGACTAAAGTGGACAGACTATAGTGGAAAGACTGAAGTGGAAAGACTCAGTGGACAGACTAAAGTGTACACACTGAAATGGACAGAATAAAGTGGAAAGACTAAAGTGGAAAGACTATAGTGGAAAGACTGAAGTGGACAGACTAAAGTGGAAAAACTAAAGTGGAAAGACTAAAGTGGACGGACTATAGAGGAAAGACTATAGTGGAAAGACTGTAGTGGATAGAATAAAGTGGAGACTATAGTGGACAGAATAAAGTGGAAAGACTAAGGTGGAAAGACTAAAGTGGATAGACTATAGTGGAAAGTCTATAGTGGACAGACTATAGTGGAAAGACTAAAGTGGACAGACTATAGTGGAAAGACTATAGTAGAAAGACTGTAGTGGACAGAATAAAGTGGATGCTATAGTGGAAAGACTATAGTGGAAAGACCGTAGTGGACAGAATACAGTGGAGACTATAGTGGAAAGACTTAGGTGGACAGAGAATAGTGAAAAGACTAAAGTGGACAGACTATAGTGGAAAGACTGTAGTGGACAGAATAAAGTGGAGACTATAGTGGAAAGACTAAAGTGGACAGAAAAAAGTGGAAAGACTAAATTGGAAAAACTGTAGTGGACAGAATAAAGTGGAGACTATAGTGGAAAGACTAAAGTGGAAAGACTAAAGAGGACAGACTATAGTGGAAAGACTGAAGTGGACAGACTAAAGTGGAAAAACTAAAGTGGAAAGACTAAAGTGGACACACTATAGAGGAAAGACTATAGTGGAAAGACTGTAGTGGACAGAATAAAGTGGAGACTATAGTGGACAGAATAAAGTGGAAAGACTAAAGTGGAAAGACTAAAGTGGATAGACTATAGTGGAAAGTCTATAGTGGACAGACTATAGTGGAAAGACTAAAGTGGACAGACTATAGTGGAAAGACTATAGTGGAAAGACTGTAGTGGACAGAATAAAGTTGAGACTATAGTGGAAAGACTAAAGTGGAAAGACTAAAGTGGACAGACTATAGTGGAAAGACTATAGTGGAAAGACTGTAGTGGACAGAATAAAGTGGAGACTATAGTGGAAAGGCTAAAGTGGACAGAGAATAGTGGAAAGACTAAAGTGGACAGACTATAGTGGAAAGACTATAGTGGAAAGACTGTAGTGGACAGAATTAAGTGGAGACTATAGTGGAAAGACTAAAGTGGAAAGACTAAAGTGGACAGACTATAGTGGAAAGAATGAAGTGGACAGACTAAAGTGGAAAAACTATTGTGGAAAGACTATAGTGGAAAGACTGTAGTGGACAGAATAAAGTGGAGACTATAGTGGAAAGACTAAAGTGGACAGAGAATAGTGGAAAGACTAAAGTGGACAGACTAAAGTGGAAAGACTAAAGTGGAAAGACTAAAGAGGACAGACTATAGTGGAAAGACTATAGTGGAAAGACTGTAGTGGACAGAATAAAGTTGAGACTAAAGTGAACAGAGAATAGTGGAAAGACTAAAGTGGACAGACTATAGTGGAAACACTATAGTGGAAAGACTGTAGTGGACAGAATAAAGTTGAGACTATAGTGGAAAGACTAAAGTGGAACGACTAAAGTGGACAGACTATAGTGGAAAGACTGTAGTGGACAGAATAAAGTGGAGACTATAGTGGAAAGGCTAAAGTGGACAGAGAATAGTGGAAAGACTAAAGTGGACAGACTATAGTGGAAAGACTGTAGTGGACAGAATAAAGTGGAGACTATAGTGGAAAGACTAAAGTGGACAGAAAATAGTGGAAAGACTAAATTGGAAATACTGTAGTGGACAGATTAAAGTGGAGACTATAGTGGAAAGACTAAAGTGGAACGACTAAAGTGGACAGACTATAGTGGAAAGACTGTAGTGGACAGAATAAAGTGGAGAATATAGTGGAAAGACTAAAGTGGAAAGACTAAAGTGGACAGACTATAGGAGAGACTGAAGTGGAAAGACTCAGTGGACAGACTAAAGTGTACACACTGAAGTGGATAGAATAAAGTGGAAAGACTAAAGTGGAAAGACTAAAGTGGATAGACTATAGTGGAAAGACTAAAGTGGACAGACTAAAGTGGAAAAACTAAAGTTGAAAGACATAAGTGGACAGACTATAGTGGAAAGACTAAAGTGGACAGAAAATAGTGGAAAGACAAAATTGGAAAAACTGTAGTTGACAGAATAAAGTGGAGACTATAGTGGAAAGACTAAAGTGGACAGAGAATAGTGGAAAGACTAAAGTGGAAAGACTATAGTGGAAAGACTATAGTGGAAAGACTGTAGTGGACAGAATAAAGTGGAGCGACTATAGTGGAAAGACTAAAGTGGAAAGACTAAAGTGGACAGACTATAGTGGAAAGAATGAAGTGGACAGACTAAAGTGGAAAAACTATTGTGGAAAGACTAAAGTGGACAGACTATAGTGGAAGGACTATAGTGGAAAGACTGTAGTGGACAGAATAAAGTGGAGACTATGGTGGAAAGACTAAAGTGGACAGAGAATAGTGGAAAGACTAAAGTGGGCAGACTATAGTGGAAAGACTGTAGTGGAAAGAATAAAGTGGAGACTATAGTGGAAAGACTAAAGTGGACAGAAAATAGTGGAAAGACTAAATTGGAAAGACTGTAGTGGACAGAATAAAGTGGAGACTATAGTGGAAAGACTAAAGTGGAAAGACTAAAGTGGACAGACTATAGTGGAAAGACTAAAGTGGACAGAAAATAGTGGAAAGACTAAATTGGAAAGACTGTAGTGGACAAAATAAAGTGGAGACTATAGTGGAAAGACTAAAGTGGAAAGACTATATTGGAAAGACTGTAGGGGACAGAATAAAGTGGAGACTATAGTGGAAAGACTAAAGTCGACAGAGAATAGTGGAAAGACTAAAGTGGACAGACTATAGTGGAAAGACTATAGTGGAAAGACTGTAGTGGACAGAATAAAGTGGAGACTATAGTGGAAAGACTGAATTGGAAAGACTAAAGTGGATAGACTATAGTGGGAAGAATAAGTGGACAGACTAAAGTGGAAAAACTAAAGTGGAATGACTAAAGTGGGCAGACTATAGAGGAAAGACTATAGTGGAAAGACTGTAGTGGACAGAATAAAGTGGAGACTATAGTGGACAGAATAAAGTGGAAAGACTAAAGTGGAAAGACTAAAGTGGATAGACTATAGTGGAAAGTCTATAGTGGACAGACTATAGTGGAAAAACTATGTTGGAAAGACTGTAGTGGACAGAATAAAGTGGATGCTATAGTGGAAAGACTAAAGTGGAAAGACTAAAGTGGACAGAGAATAGTGGAAAGACTAAAGTGGACAGACTATAGTGGAAAGACTAAAGTGGACAGACTAAAGTGGAAAGACTAAAGTGGAAAGACTAAAGTGGACAGACTATAGTGGAAAGACTATAATGGAAAGACTGTAGTGGACAGAATAAAGTGGAGAGTATAGTGGAAAGACTAAAGTGGACAGAGAATAGTGGAAAGACTAAAGTGGACAGACTATAGTGGAAAGACTGTAGTGGACAGAATAAAGTTGAGACTAAAGTGGACAGAGAATAGTGGAAAGACTAAAGTGGACAGACTATAGTGGAAAGACTATAGTGGAAAGACTTTAGTGGACAGAATAAAGTGGAGACTATAGTGGAAAGGCTAAAGTGGACAGAGAATAGTGGAAAGACTAAAGTGGACAGACTATAGTGGAAAGACTATAGTGGAAAGACTGTAGTGGACAGAATAAAGTGGAGACTATAGTGGAAATAATAAAGTGGAAAGACTAAAGTGGACAGACTATAGTGGAAAGACTGTAGTGGACAGACTATAGTGGAAAGACTGAAGTGGACAGACTAAAGTGGAAAAACTAAAGTGGAAAGACGAAAGTGGACGGACTATAGAGATATTCTCTGTCCACTTTAGCCTTTCCACTATAGTCTCCACTTTATTCTGTCCACTAAAGTCTTTCCACTATAGTCTTTCCACTATAGTCTGTCCACTTTAGTCTTTCCACTTTAGTCTTTCCACTATAGTCTCAACTTTATTCTCTAGTGGAAAGACTAAAGTGGACAGACTATAGTGGAAAAACTATAGTGGAAAGACTGTAGTGGACAGAATAAAGTGGATGCTATAGTGGAAAGACTAAAGTGGAAAGACTAAATTGGACAGACTATAGTGGAAAGACTAAAGTGGACAGACTAAAGTGGAAAGACTAAAGTGGAAAGACTAATGCGGACAGACTATAGTGGAAAGACTATAGTGGAAAGACTGTAGTGGACAGAATAAAGTGGAGACTATAGTGGAAAGACTAAAGTGGACAGAGAATAGTGGAAAGACTAAAGTGGACAGACTATAGTGGAAAGACTATAGTGGAAAGACTGTAGTGGACAGAATAAAGTTGAGACTATAGTGGAAAGACTAAAGTGGAAAGACTAAAGTGGACAGACTATAGTGGAAAGACTGAAGTGGAAAGACTCAGTGGACAGACTAAAGTGTACACACTGAAATGGACAGAATAAAGTGGAAAGACTAAAGTGGAAAGACTATAGTGGAAAGACTGAAGTGGACAGACTAAAGTGGAAAAACTAAAGTGGAAAGACTAAAGTGGACGGACTATAGAGGAAAGACTATAGTGGAAAGACTGTAGTGGATAGAATAAAGTGGAGACTATAGTGGACAGAATAAAGTGGAAAGACTAAGGTGGAAAGACTAAAGTGGATAGACTATAGTGGAAAGTCTATAGTGGACAGACTATAGTGGAAAGACTAAAGTGGACAGACTATAGTGGAAAGACTATAGTAGAAAGACTGTAGTGGACAGAATAAAGTGGATGCTATAGTGGAAAGACTAAAGTGGAAAGACTAAAGTGGACAAAGAATAGTGGAAAGACTAAAGTGAACAGGCTATAGTGGAAAGACTAAAGTGGACAGACTAAAGTGGAAAGACTAAAGTGGAAAGACTAAAGTGGACAGACTATAGTGGAAAGACTATAGTGGAAAGACTGTAGTGGACAGAATAAAGTGGAGAGTATAGTGGAAAGACTAAAGTGGACAGACTATAGTGGAAAGACTATAGTGGAAAGACTGTAGTGGACAGAATAAAGTTGAGACTATAGTGGAAAGACTAAAGTGGAAAGATTAAAGTGGACAGACTATAGTGGAAAGACTATAGTGGAAAGACTGTAGTGGACAGAATAAAGTGGAGACTATAGTGGAAAGGCTAAAGTGGACAGAGAATAGTGGAAAGCCTAAAGTGGACAGACTATAGTGGAAAGACTATAGTGGAAAGACTGTAGTGGACAGAATAAAGTGGAGACTATAGTGGAAAGATTAAAGTGGACAGACTATTGTGGAAAGAATGAAGTGGACAGACTAAAGTGGAAAAACTATTGTGGAAAGACTATAGTGGAAAGACTGTAGTGGACAGAATAAAGTGGAAAGACTAAAGTGGAAAGACTAAAGTGGATAGACTATAGTGGAAAGACTAAAGTGGACAGACTAAAGTGGAAAAACTAAAGTTGAAAGACATAAGTGGACAGACTATAGTGGAAAGACTAAAGTGGACAGAAAATAGGGGAAAGACAAAATTGGAAAAACTGTAGTTGACAGAATAAAGTGGAGACTATAGTGGAAAGACTAAAGTGGACAGAGAATAGTGGAAAGACTAAAGTGGAAAGACTATAGTGGAAAGACTATAGTGGAAAGACTGTAGTGGACAGAATAAAGTGGAGCGACTATAGTGGAAAGACTAAAGTGGAAAGACTAAAGTGGACAGACTATAGTGGAAAGAATGAAGTGGACAGACTAAAGTGGAAAAACTATTGTGGAAAGACTATAGTGGAAAGACTGTAGTGGACAGAATAAAGCTGAAAGACTAAAGTGGAAAGACTAAAGAGGACAGACTATAGTGGAAAGACTATAGTGGAAAGACTGTAGTGGACAGAATAAAGTTGAGACTAAAGTGGACAGAGAATAGAGGAAAGACTAAAGTGGACAGAGAATAGTGGAAAGACTAAAGTGGACAGACTAAAGTGGAAAGACTAAAGTGGAAAGACTAAAGAGGACAGACTATAGTGGAAAGACTATAGTGGAAAGACTGTAGTGGACAGAATAAAGTTGAGACTAAAGTGGACAGAGAATAGTGGAAAGACTAAAGTGGACAGACTATAGTGGAAAGACTATAGTGGAAAGACTGTAGTGGACAGAATAAAGTTGAGACTATAGTGCAAAGACTAAAGTGGAAAGACTAAAGTGGACAGACTATAGTGGAAAGACAATAGTGGAAAGACTGTAGTGGACAGAATAAAGTGGAGACTATAGTGGAAAGGCTAAAGTGGACAGAGAATAGTGGAAAGACTAAAGTGGACAGACTATAGTGGAAAGACTGTAGTGGAAAGACTGTAGTGGACAGAATAAAGTGGAGACTATAGTCGAAAGAATAAAGTGGAAAGACTAAAGTGGACATACTATAGTGGAAAGACTGTAGTGGACAGAATAAAGTGGAGACTATAGTGGAAAGACTAAAGTGGACAGAAAATAGTGGAAAGACTAAATTGGAAAGACTGTAGTGGAAAGACTAAAGTGGACAGAAAATAGTGGAAAGACTAAAGCGGACAGACTATAGTGGAAAGACTAAAGTGGAAAGACTAAAGTGGACAGACTATAGTGGAAAGACTATAGTGGAAAGACTGTAGTGGACAGAATAAAGTGGAGACTATAGTGGAAAGACTAAAGTGGACAGAGAATAGTGGAAAGACTAAAGTGGACAGACTATAGTGGAAAGACTATAGTGGAAAGACTGTAGTGGACAGAATAAAGTGGAGCCTATAGTGGAAAGACTGAATTGGAAAGACTAAAGTGGATAGACTATAGTGGGAAGAATAAGTGGACAGACTAAAGTGGAAAAACTAAAGTGGAAAGACTAAAGTGGACAGACTATAGAGGAAAGACTATAGTGGAAAGACTGTAGTGGACAGAATAAAGAGGAGACTATAGTGGACAGAATAAAGTGGAAAGACTAAAGTGGATAGACTATAGTGGAAAGTCTATAGTGGACAGACTATAGTGGAAAGACTATGTTGGAAAGACTGTAGTGGACAGAATAAAGTGGATGCTATAGTGGAAAGACTAAAGTGGACAGACTATATTGGAAAGACTAAAGTGGACAGACTAAAGTGGAAAGACTAAAGTGGAAAGACTAAAGTGGACAGACTATAGTGGAAAGACTATAGTGGAAAGACTGTAGTGGACAGAATAAAGTGGAGAGTATATTGGAAAGACTAAAGTGGACAGAGAATAGTGGAAAGACTATAGTGGAAAGATTGTAGTGCACAGAATAAAGTGGAGACTATAGTGGAAAGACTAAAGTGGAAAGACTAAAGTGGACAGACTATAGTGGTAAGAATGAAGTGGACAGACTAAAGTGGAAAAACTATTGTGGAAAGACTATAGTGGAAAGACTGTAGTGGACAGAATAAAGTGGAGACTATAGTGGAAAGGCTAAAGTGGACAGGGAATAGTGGAAAGACTAAAGTGAACAGACTATAGTGGAAAGACTATAGTGGAAAGATTGTAGTGCACAAAATAAAGTGGAGACTATAGTGGAAAGGCTAAAGTGGACAGGGAATAGTGGAAAGACTAAAGTGAACAGACTATAGTGGAAAGACTATAGTGGAAAGATTGTAGTGCACAGAATAAAGTGGAGACTATAGTGGAAAGACTAAAGTGGAAAGACTAAAGTGGACAGACTATAGTGGAAAGAATGAAGTGGACAGACCAAAGTGGAAAAACTATTGTGGAAAGACTAAAGTGGACAGACTAGTGGAAAGACTATAGTGGAAAGACTGTAGTGGACAGAATAAAGTGGAGACAATAGTTGAAAGACTAAAGTGGAAAGACTAAAGTGGACAGACTATAGTGGAAAGACTATAGTGGAAAGACTGTAGTGGACAGAATAAAGTGGAGACTATAGTGGAAAGGCTAAAGTGGACAGGGAATAATGGAAAGACTAAAGTGAACAGACTATAGTGGAAAGACTATAGTGGAAAGATTGTAGTGCACAGAATAAAGTGGAGACTATAGTGGAAAGACTAAAGTGGAAAGACTAAAGTGGACAGACTATAGTGGAAAGAATGAAGTGGACAGACTAAAGTGGAAAAACTATTGTGGAAAGACTAAAGTGGACAGACTAGTGGAAAGACTATAGTGGAAAGACTGTAGTGGACAGTATAAAGTGGAGACTATAGTGGAAAGACTAAGGTGGACAGAGAATAGTGGAAAGACTAAAGTGGACAGACTATAGTGGAAAGACTGTAGTGGACAGAATAAAGTGGAGACTATAGTGGAAAGACTAAAGTGGACAGAAAATAGTGGAAAGAATAAATTGGAAAAACTGTAGTGGACAGAATAAAGTGGAGACTATAGTGGAAAGACTAAAGTGGAAAGACTAAAGTGGACAGACTATAGTGGAAAGACTGAAGTGGACAGACTAAAGTGGAAAAACTAAAGTGGAAAGACTAAAGTGGACGGACTATAGAGGAAAGACTATATTGAAAAGACTGTAGTGGACAGAATAAAGTGGAGACTATAGTGGACAGAATAAAGTGGAGACTATAGTGGACAGAATAAAGTGGAAAGACTAAAGTGGATAGACTATAGTGGAAAGTCTATAGTGGAAAGACTGTAGTGGACAGAATAAAGTGGATGCTATAGTGGAAAGACTAAAGTGGAAAGACTAAAGTGGACAAAGAATAGTGGAAAGACTAAAGTGGACAGACTATAGTGGAAAGACTAAAGTGGACAGACTAAAGTGGAAAGACTAAAGTGGAAAGACTAAAGTGGAAAGACTATAGTGGAAAGACTATAGTAGAAAGACTGTAGTGGACAGAATAAAGTGGAGACTATAGTGGAAAGACTAAGGTGGACAGAGAATAGTGGAAAGACTAAAGTGGACAGACTATAGTGGAAAGACTGTAGTGGACAGAAAAAAGTGGAGACTATAGTGGAAAGACTAAAGTGGACAGACTATAGTGGAAAGACTAAAGTGGACAGACTAAAGTGGAAAGACTAAAGTGGAAAGACTAAAGTGGACAGACTATAGTGGAAAGACTATAGTGGAAAGACTGTAGTGGACAGACTAAAGTGGAAAAACTATTGTGGAAAGACTAAAGTGAACAGACTATAGTGGAAAGACTATAGTGGAAAGACTGTAGTGGACAGAATAAAGTGGAGACTATAGTGGAAAGACTAAGATGGACAGAGAATAGTGGAAAGACTAAAGTGGACAGACTATAGTGGAAAGAGTGTAGTGGACAGAATAAAGTGGAAACTGTAGTGGAAAGACTAAAGTGGAGAGAAAATAGTGGAAAGACTAAATTGGAAAAACTGTAGTGGACAGAATAAAGTGGAGACTATAGTGGAAAGACAAAAGTGGAAAGACTAAAGTGGAAAGACTATAGTGGAAAGACTGAAGTGGACAGACTAAAGTGGACAGACTATAGAGGAAAGACTATAGTGGAAAGACTGTAGTGGACAGAATAAAGTGGAGACTATAGTGGACAGAATAAAGTGGAAAGACTAAAGTGGAAAGACTAAAGTGGATAGACTATAGTGGAAAGTCTATAGTGGACAGACTATAGTGGAAAGACTAAAGTGGACAGACTATAGTGGAAAGACTATAGTGGAAAGACTGTAGTGGACAGACTAAAGTGGATGCTATAGTGGAAAGACTAAATTGGACAAAGAATAGTGGAAAGGCTAAAGTGGACAGACTATAGTGGAAAGACTAAAGTGGACAGACTATAGTGGAAAGACTATAGTGGAAAGACTGTAGTGGACAGAATAAAGTGGAGACTATAGTGGAAAGGCTAAAGTGGACAGAGAATAGTGGAAAGACTAAAGTGAACAGACTATAGTGGAAAGACTATAGTGGAAAGATTGTAGTGCACAGAATAAAGTGGAGACTCTAGTGGAAAGACTAAAGTGGACAGACTATAGTGGAAAGAATGAAGTGGACAGACTAAAGTGGACAGACTAAAGTGGAAAGACTATAGTGGAAAGACTGTAGTGGACAGAATAAAGTAGAGCCTATAGGAAAGACTGAATTGGAAAGACTAAAGTGGATAGACTATAGTGGGAAGAATAAGTGGACAGACTAAAGTGGAAAAACTAAAGTGGAAAGACTAAGTGGACAGACTATAGAGGAAAGACTAGTGGAAAGACTAAAGTGGAAAGACTAAAGTGGAAAGACTAAAGTGGATAGACTAAAGTGGATAGACTATAGTGGAAAGTCTATAGTGGACAGACTATAGTGGAAAGACTATGTTGGAAAGACTGTAGTGGACAGAATAAAGAGGAGACTATAGTGGAAAGACTAAAGTCGACAGAGAATAGTGGAAAGACTAAAGTGGACAGACTATAGTGGAAAGACAATAGTGGAAAGACTGTAGTGGACAGAATAAAGTAGAGCCTATAGTGGAAAGACTGAATTGGAAAGACTAAAGTGGATAGACTATAGTGGGAAGAATAAGTGGACAGACTAAAGTGGAAAAACTAAAGTGGAAAGACTAAAGTGGACAGACTATAGAGGAAAGACTATAGTGGAAAGACTAAAGTGGAAAGACTAAAGTGGACAGAGAATAGTGGAAAGACTAAAGTGGACAGACTATAGTGGAAAGACTAAAGTGGACAGACTAAAGTGGAAAGACTAAAGTGGAAAGACTAAAGTGGACAGACTACTGTTGAAAGACTATAGTGGAAAGACTGTAGTGGACAGAATAAAGTGGAGAGTATAGTGGAAAGACTAAAGTGAAAAGACTAAAGTGGAGAATAGTGGAAAAACTAAAGTGTACAGACTATAGTGGAAAGACTAAAGTGGACAGACTAAAGTGGAAAGACTAAAGTGGACAGACTATAGTGGAAAGACTAAAGTGGACAGACTAAAGTGCAAAGACTAAAGTGGAAAGACTAAAGTGGACAGACTATAGTAGAAAGACTATAGAGGAAAGACTGTAGTGGACAGAATAAAGTGGTGACTATAGTGGAAAGACTAAAGTGAAAAGACTAAAGTGGAGAATAGTGGAAAAACTAAAGTGGACAGACTATAGTGGGAAGACTATAGTGGAAAGACTTTAGTGGACAGAATAAAGTGGAATCTAGGGTGGAAAGACTAAAGTGGACAGACTATAGTGGAAAGAATGAAGTGGACAGACTAAAGTGGAAAAACTATTGTGGAAAGACTATAGTGGAAAGACTGTAGTGGACAGAATAAAGTGGAAAGACTAAAGTGGAAAGACTAAAGAGGACAGACTATAGTGGAAAGACTATAGTGGACAGACTGTAGTGGACAGAATAAAGTTGAGACTAAGGTGGACAGAGAATAGTGGAAAGACTAAAGTGGACAGACTATAGTGGAAAGACTATAGTGGAAAGACTGTAGTGGACAGAATAAAGTGGAGACTATGGTGGAAAGACTAAAGTGGACAGAGAATAGTGGAAAGACTAAAGTGGGCAGACTATAGTGGAAAGACTGTAGTGGAAAGAATAAAGTGGAGACTATAGTGGAAAGACTAAAGTGGACAGAAAATAGTGGAAAGACTAAATTGGAAAGACTGTAGTGGACAGAATAAAGTGGAGACTATAGTGGAAAGACTAAAGTGGAAAGACTAAAGTGGACAGACTATAGTGGAAAGACTAAAGTGGACAGAAAATAGTGGAAAGACTAAATTGGAAAGACTGTAGTGGACAAAATAAAGTGGAGACTATAGTGGAAAGACTAAAGTGGAAAGACTATATTGGAAAGACTGTAGGGGACAGAATAAAGTGGAGACTATAGTGGAAAGACTAAAGTCGACAGAGAATAGTGGAAAGACTAAAGTGGACAGACTATAGTGGAAAGACTATAGTGGAAAGACTGTAGTGGACAGAATAAAGTGGAGACTATAGTGGAAAGACTGAATTGGAAAGACTAAAGTGGATAGACTATAGTGGGAAGAATAAGTGGACAGACTAAAGTGGAAAAACTAAAGTGGAATGACTAAAGTGGGCAGACTATAGAGGAAAGACTATAGTGGAAAGACTGTAGTGGACAGAATAAAGTGGAGACTATAGTGGACAGAATAAAGTGGAAAGACTAAAGTGGAAAGCTTAAAGTGGATAGACTATAGTGGAAAGTCTATAGTGGACAGACTATAGTGGAAAAACTATGTTGGAAAGACTGTAGTGGACAGAATAAAGTGGATGCTATAGTGGAAAGACTAAAGTGGAAAGACTAAAGTGGACAGAGAATAGTGGAAAGACTAAAGTGGGCAGACTATAGTGGAAAGACTAAAGTGGACAGACTAAAGTGGAAAGACTAAAGTGGAAAGACTAAAGTGGACAGACTATAGTGGAAAGACTATAATGGAAAGACTGTAGTGGACAGAATAAAGTGGAGAGTATAGTGGAAAGACTAAAGTGGACAGAGAATAGTGGAAAGACTAAAGTGGACAGACTATAGTGGAAAGACTGTAGTGGACAGAATAAAGTTGAGACTAAAGTGGACAGAGAATAGTGGAAAGACTAAAGTGGACAGACTATAGTGGAAAGACTATAGTGGAAAGACTGTAGTGGACAGAATAAAGTTGAGACTATAGTGGAAAGACTAAAGTGGAAAGACTAAAGTGGACAGACTATAGTGGAAAGACTATAGTGGAAAGACTTTAGTGGACAGAATAAAGTGGAGACTATAGTGGAAAGGCTAAAGTGGACAGAGAATAGTGGAAAGACTAAAGTGGACAGACTATAGTGGAAAGACTATAGTGGAAAGACTGTAGTGGACAGAATAAAGTGGAGACTATAGTGGAAATAATAAAGTGGAAAGACTAAAGTGGACAGACTATAGTGGAAAGACTGTAGTGGACAGACTATAGTGGAAAGACTGAAGTGGACAGACTAAAGTGGAAAAACTAAAGTGGAAAGACGAAAGTGGACGGACTATAGAGGAAAGACTATAGTGGAAAGACTGTAGTGGACAGAATAAAGTGGAGACTATAGTGGACAGAATAAAGTGGAAAGACTAAAGTGGAAAGACTAAAGTGGATAGACTATAGTGGAAAGTCTATAGTGGACAGACTATAGTGGAAAGACTAAAGTGGACAGACTATAGTGGAAAGACTATAGTGGAAAGACTGTAGTGGACAGAATAAAGTGGATGCTATAGTGGAAAGACTAAAGTGGAAAGACTAAAGTGGACAAAGAATAGTGGAAAGACTAAAGTGGACAGACTATAGTGGAAAGACTAAAGTGGACAGACTAAAGTGGAAAGACTAAAGTGGAAAGACTAATGTGGACAGACTATAGTGGAAAGACTATAGTGGAAAGACTGTAGTTGACAGAATAAAGTGGAGACTATAGTGGAAAGACTAAAGTGGACAGAGAATAGTGGAAAGACTAAAGTGGACAGACTATAGTGGAAAGACTATAGTGGAAAGACTGTAGTGGACAGAATAAAAATGAGACTATAGTGGAAAGACTAAAGTGGAAAGACTAAAGTGGACAGACTATAGTGGAAAGACTGAAGTGGAAAGACTCAGTGGACAGACTAAAGTGTACACACTGAAATGGACAGAATAAAGTGGAAAGACTAAAGTGGAAAGACTATAGTGGAAAGACTGAAGTGGACAGACTAAAGTGGAAAAACTAAAGTGGAAAGACTAAAGTGGACGGACTATAGAGGAAAGACTATAGTGGAAAGACTGTAGTGGACAGAATAAAGTGGAGACTATAGTGGACAGAATAAAGTGGAAAGACTAAGGTGGAAAGACTAAAGTGGATAGACTATAGTGGAAAGTCTATAGTGGACAGACTATAGTGGAAAGACTAAAGTGGACAGACTATAGTGGAAAGACTATAGTAGAAAGACTGTAGTGGACAGAATAAAGTGGATGCTATAGTGGAAAGACTAAAGTGGAAAGACTAAAGTGGACAAAGAATAGTGGAAAGACTAAAGTGAACAGGCTATAGTGGAAAGACTAAAGTGGACAGACTAAAGTGGAAAGACTAAAGTGGAAAGACTAAAGTGGACAGACTATAGTGGAAAGACTATAGTGGAAAGACTGTAG
Organism: Branchinecta sandiegonensis; assembly: GCA_030848855.1. Lineage (NCBI taxonomy): Eukaryota > Metazoa > Arthropoda > Branchiopoda > Anostraca > Branchinectidae > Branchinecta > Branchinecta sandiegonensis. Next base: position 157,110 of record JAUPMV010000036.1, on the reverse strand, counting down.
TGGACAGAAGAAAGTGGAGACTATAGTGGAAAGACTAAAGTGGACAGACTATAGTGGAAAGACTATAGTGGAAAGACTGTAGTGGACAGAATAAAGTTGAGACTATAGTGGAAAGACTAAAGTGGAAAGATTAAAGTGGACAGACTATAGTGGAAAGACTATAGTGGAAAGACTGTAGTGGACAGAATAAAGTGGAGACTATAGTGGAAAGGCTAAAGTGGACAGAGAATAGTGGAAAGCCTAAAGTGGACAGACTATAGTGGAAAGACTGTAGTGGACAGAATAAAGTGGAGACTATAATGGAAAGACTGTAGTGGACAGAATAAAGTGGAGACTATAGTGGAAAGGCTAAAGTGGACAGAGAATAGTGGAAAGACTAAAGTGGACAGACTATAGTGGAAAGACTATAGTGGAAAGACTGTAGTGGACAGAATAAAGTGGAGACTATAGTCGAAAGAATAAAGTGGAAAGACTAAAGTGGACATACTATAGTGGAAAGACTGTAGTGGACAGAATAATGTGGAGACTATAGTGGAAAGACTAAAGTGGACAGAAAATAGTGGAAAGACTAAATTGGAAAGACTGTAGTGGAAAGACTAAAGTGGACAGAAAATAGTGGAAAGACTAAAGCGGACAGACTATAGTGGAAAGACTAAAGTGGAAAGACTAAAGTGGACAGACTATAGTGGAAAGACTATAGTGGAAAGACTGTAGTGGACAGAATAAAGTGGAGACTATAGTGGAAAGACTAAAGTGGACAGAGAATAGTGGAAAGACTAAAGTGGACAGAAAATAGTGGAAAGACTAAATTGGAAAGACTGTAGTGGAAAGACTAAAGTGGACAGAAAATAGTGGAAAGACTAAAGCGGACAGACTATAGTGGAAAGACTAAAGTGGAAAGACTAAAGTGGACAGACTATAGTGGAAAGACTATAGTGGAAAGACTGTAGTGAACAGAATAAAGTGGAGCCTATAGTGGAAAGACTGAATTGGAAAGACTAAAGTGGATAGACTATAGTGGGAAGAATAAGTGGACAGACTAAAGTGGAAAAACTAAAGTGGAAAGACTAAAGTGGACAGACTATAGAGGAAAGACTATAGTGGAAAGACTGTAGTGGACAGAATAAAGAGGAGACTATAGTGGACAGAATAAAGTGGAAAGACTAAAGTGGATAGACTAGTGGAAAGTCTATAGTGGACAGACTATAGTGGAAAGACTATGTTGGAAAGACTGTAGTGGACAGAATAAAGTGGATGCTATAGTGGAAAGACTAAAGTGGAAAGACTTAAGTGGACAGACTATATTGGAAAGACTAAAGTGGACAGACTAAAGTGGAAAGACTAAAGTGGAAAGACTAAAGTGGACAGACTATAGTGGAAAGACTATAGTGGAAAGACTGTAGTGGACAGAATAAAGTGGAGAGTATATTGGAAAGACTAAAGTGGACAGAGAATAGTGGAAAGACTATCGTGGAAAGATTGTAGTGCACAGAATAAAGTGGAGACTATAGTGGAAAGACTAAAGTGGAAAGACTAAAGTGGACAGACTATAGTTGAAAGAATGAAGTGGACAGACTAAAGTGGAAAAACTATTGTGGAAAGACTATAGTGGAAAGACTGTAGTGGACAGAATAAAGTGGAGACTATAGTGGAAAGGCTAAAGTGGACAGGGAATAGTGGAAAGACTAAAGTGAACAGACTATAGTGGAAAGACTATAGTGGAAAGATTGTAGTGCACAAAATAAAGTGGAGACTATAGTGGAAAGGCTAAAGTGGACAGGGAATAGTGGAAAGACTAAAGTGAACAGACTATAGTGGAAAGACTATAGTGGAAAGATTGTAGTGCACAGAATAAAGTGGAGACTATAGTGGAAAGACTAAAGTGGAAAGACTAAAGTGGACAGACTATAGTGGAAAGAATGAAGTGGACAGACTAAAGTGGAAAAACTATTGTGGAAAGACTAAAGTGGACAGACTAGTGGAAAGACTATAGTGGAAAGACTGTAGTGGACAGAATAAAGTGGAGACAATAGTGGAAAGACTAAAGTGGAAAGACTAAAGTGGACAGACTATAGTGGAAAGACTATAGTGGAAAGACTGTAGTGGACAGAAAAAAGTGGAGACTATAGTGGAAAGGCTAAAGTGGACAGGGAATAATGGAAAGACTAAAGTGAACAGACTATAGTGGAAAGACTATAGTGGAAAGATTGTAGTGCACAGAATAAAGTGGAGACTATAGTGGAAAGACTAAAGTGGAAAGACTAAAGTGGACAGACTATAGTGGAAAGAATGAAGTGGACAGACTAAAGTGGAAAAACTATTGTGGAAAGACTAAAGTGGACAGACTAGTGGAAAGACTATAGTGGAAAGACTGTAGTGGACAGAATAAAGTGGAGACTATAGTGGAAAGACTAAGGTGGACAGAGAATAGTGGAAAGACTAAAGTGGACAGACTATAGTGGAAAGACTGTAGTTGACAGAATAAAGTGGAGACTATAGTGGAAAGACTAAAGTGGACAGAAAATAGTGGAAAGAATAAATTGGAAAAACTGTAGTGGACAGAATAAAGTGGAGACTATAGTGGAAAGACTAAAGTGGAAAGACTAAAGTGGACAGACTATAGTGGAAAGACTGAAGTGGACAGACTAAAGTGGAAAAACTAAAGTGGAAAGACTAAAGTGGACGGACTATAGAGGAAAGACTATATTGAAAAGACTGTAGTGGACAGAATAAAGTGGAGACTATAGTGGACAGAATAAAGTGGAGACTATAGTGGACAGAATAAAGTGGAAAGACTAAAGTGGATAGACTATAGTGGAAAGTCTATAGTGGAAAGACTGTAGTGGACAGAATAAAGTGGATGCTATAGTGGAAAGACTAAAGTGGAAAGACTAAAGTGGACAAAGAATAGTGGAAAGACTAAAGTGGACAGACTATAGTGGAAAGACTAAAGTGGACAGATTAAAGTGGAAAGACTAAAGTGGAAAGACTAAAGTGGAAAGACTATAGTGGAAAGACTATAGTAGAAAAACTGTAGTGGACAGAATAAAGTGGAGACTATAGTGGAAAGACTAAGGTGGACAGAGAATAGTGGAAAGACTAAAGTGGACAGACTATAGTGGAAAGACTGTAGTGGACAGAATAAAGTGGAGACTATAGTGGAAAGACTAAAGTGGACAGACTATAGTGGAAAGACTAAAGTGGACAGACTAAAGTGGAAAGACTAAAGTGGAAAGACTAAAGTGGACAGACTATAGTGGAAAGACTATAGTGGAAAGACTGTAGCGGACAGACTAAAGTGGAAAAACTATTGTGGAAAGACTAAAGTGAACAGACTATAGTGGAAAGACTATAGTGGAAAGACTGTAGTGGACAGAATAAAGTGGAGACTATAGTGGAAAGACTAAGATGGACAGAGAATAGTGGAAAGACTAAAGTGGACAGACTATAGTGGAAAGACTGTAGTGGACAGAATAAAGTGGAAACTATAGTGGAAAGACTAAAGTGGACAGAAAATAGTGGAAAGACTAAATTGGAAAAACTGTAGTGGACAGAATAAAGTGGAGACTATAGTGGAAAGACTAAAGTGGAAAGACTAAAGTGGACAGACTATAGTGGAAAGACTGAAGTGGACAGACTAAAGTGGACAGACTATAGAGGAAAGACTATAGTGGAAAGACTGTAGTGGACAGAATAAAGTGGAGACTATAGTGGACAGAATAAAGTGGAAAGACTAAAGTGGAAAGACTAAAGTGGATAGACTATAGTGGAAAGTCTATAGTGGACAGACTATAGTGGAAAGACTAAAGTGGACAGACTATAGTGGAAAGACTATAGTGGAAAGACTGTAGTGGACAGACTAAAGTGGATGCTATAGTGGAAAGACTAAATTGGACAAAGAATAGTGGAAAGGCTAAAGTGGACAGACTATAGTGGAAAGACTAAAGTGGACAGACTATAGTGGAAAGACTATAGTGGAAAGACTGTAGTGGACAGAATAAAGTGGAGACTATAGTGGAAAGGCTAAAGTGGACAGAGAATAGTGGAAAGACTAAAGTGAACAGACTATAGTGGAAAGACTATAGTGGAAAGATTGTAGTGCACAGAATAAAGTGGAGACTCTAGTGGAAAGACTAAAGTGGACAGACTATAGTGGAAAGAATGAAGTGGACAGACTAAAGTGGACAGACTAAAGTGGAAAGACTATAGTGGAAAGACTGTAGTGGACAGAATAAAGTAGAGCCTATAGGAAAGACTGAATTGGAAAGACTAAAGTGGATAGACTATAGTGGGAAGAATAAGTGGACAGACTAAAGTGGAAAAACTAAAGTGGAAAGACTAAAGTGGACAGACTATAGAGGAAAGACTATAGTGGAAAGACTAAAGTGGAAAGACTAAAGTGGAAAGACTAAAGTGGATAGACTAAAGTGGATAGACTATAGTGGAAAGTCTATAGTGGACAGACTATAGTGGAAAGACTATGTTGGAAAGACTGTAGTGGACAGAATAAAGAGGAGACTATAGTGGAAAGACTAAAGTCGACAGAGAATAGTGGAAAGACTAAAGTGGACAGACTATAGTGGAAAGACAATAGTGGAAAGACTGTAGTGGACAGAATAAAGTAGAGCCTATAGTGGAAAGACTGAATTGGAAAGACTAAAGTGGATAGACTATAGTGGGAAGAATAAGTGGACAGACTAAAGTGGAAAAACTAAAGTGGAAAGACTAAAGTGGACAGACTATAGAGGAAAGACTATAGTGGAAAGACTAAAGTGGAAAGACTAAAGTGGACAGAGAATAGTGGAAAGACTAAAGTGGACAGACTAAAGTGGAAAGACTAAAGTGGAAAGACTAAAGTGGACAGACTACTGTTGAAAGACTATAGTGGAAAGACTGTAGTGGACAGAATAAAGTGGAGAGTATAGTGGAAAGACTAAAGTGGACAGACTAAAGTGGAAAGACTAAAGTGGAAAGACTAAAGTGGACAGACTACTGTTGAAAGACTATAGTGGAAAGACTGTAGTGGACAGAAGGAAGTGGAGACTATAGTGGAAAGACTAAAGTGGAAAGACTAAACTGGACAGACTAAAGCGGACAGACTAAAGTGGACAGGCTATGGTGGAACGACTAAAGTGGACAGAGAATAGTGGAAAGACTAAAGTGGACAGTCTATAGTGGAAAGACTAAAGTGGACAGACTATAGTGGAAAGACTATAGTGGAAAGAATAAAGTGGAAAGATTAAAGTGGAAAGAGAGTATTGGAAAGAGTAAAGTGGAAAGACTGTAGTGGACAGAATGAAGTGGAAACTATAGTGGAAAGACTTAAGTGGACAGACTATGGTGGAAAGACTAAAGTGGACAAAGAATAGTGTAAGGACTAAAGTGGACAGTCTATAGTGGAAAGACTAACGTGGACAGACTAAAGCGGAAAGACTAAACTGGAAAGACTAAAGTGGACAGAGAATAGTGGAAAGACTAAAGTGGACAGACTAAAGTGGAAAGACTAAAGTGGAAAGACTAAAGTGGACAGACTACTGTTGAAAGACTATAGTGGAAAGACTGTAGTGGACAGAATAAAGTGGAGAGTATAGTGGAAAGACTAAAGTGGACAGACTAAAGTGGAAAGACTAAAGTGGAAAGACTAAAGTGGACAGACTACTGTTGAAAGACTATAGTGGAAAGACTGTAGTGGACAGAAGGAAGTGGAGACTATAGTGGAAAGACTAAAGTGGAAAGACTAAACTGGACAGACTAAAGCGGACAGACTAAAGTGGACAGGCTATGGTGGAACGACTAAAGTGGACAGAGAATAGTGGAAAGACTAAAGTGGACAGTCTATAGTGGAAAGACTAAAGTGGACAGACTATAGTGGAAAGACTATAGTGGAAAGAATAAAGTGGAAAGATTAAAGTGGAAAGAGAGTATTGGAAAGAGTAAAGTGGAAAGACTGTAGTGGACAGAATGAAGTGGAAACTATAGTGGAAAGACTTAAGTGGACAGACTATGGTGGAAAGACTAAAGTGGACAAAGAATAGTGTAAGGACTAAAGTGGACAGTCTATAGTGGAAAGACTAACGTGGACAGACTAAAGCGGAAAGACTAAACTGGAAAGACTAAAGTGGACAGACTATAGTGGAAAGACTATAGTGGAAAGACTAAAGTGGACAGACTATAGTGGAAAGACTATAGTGGAAAGAATAAAGTGGAAAGATTAAAGTGGAAAGAGAGTATTGGAAAGAGTAAAGTGGAAAGACTGTAGTGGACAGAATAAAGTGGAGCCTATAGTGGAAAGACTGAATTGGAAAGACTAAAGTGGATAGACTATAGTGGGAAGAATAAGTGGAAAGACTAAAGTGGACAGACTAAAGTGGAAAGACTATAGTGGAAAGACTGTAGTGGACAGAATAAAGTTGAGACTATAGTGGAAAGACTAAATTGGAAAGACTAAAGTGGACAGACTATAGTGGAAAGACTGAAGTGGAAAGACTCAGTGGACAGACTAAAGTGTACACACTGAAAAGGACAGAATAAAGTGGAAATACTAAAGTGGAAAGACTAAAGTGGATAGACTATAGTGGAAAGACTAAAGTGGACAGACTTTAGTGGAAAGACTGTAGTGGACAGAATAAAGTTGAGACTATAGTGGAAAGACTAAAGTGGAAAGACTAAAGTGGACAGACTATAGTGGAAAGACTATAGTGGAAAGACTGTAGTGGACAGAATAAAGTGGAGAGTATAGTGGAAAGACTAAAGTGGACAGAGAATAGTGGAAAGACAAAAGTGGACAGACTATAGTGGAAAGACTATAGTCGAAAGACTGTAGTGGACAGAATAAAGTTGAGACTATAGTGGAAAGACTAAAGTGGAAAGACTAAAGTGGACAGACTATAGTGGAAAGGCTAAAGTGGACAGAGAATAGTGGAAAGACTAAAGTGGACAGACTATAGTGGGAAGACTATAGTGGAAAGACTTTAGTGGACAGAATAAAGTGGAATCTAGGGTGGAAAGACTAAAGTGGACAGACTATAGTGGAAAGAATGAAGTGGACAGACTAAAGTGGAAAAACTATTGTGGAAAGACTATAGTGGAAAGACTGTAGTGGACAGAATAAAGTGGAAAGACTAAAGTGGAAAGACTAAAGAGGACAGACTATAGTGGAAAGACTATAGTGGAAAGACTGTAGTGGACAGAATAAAGTTGAGACTAAGGTGGACAGAGAATAGTGGAAAGACTAAAGTGGACAGACTATACTGGAAAGACTGTAGTGGACAGAATAAAGTTGAGACTATAGTGGAAAGACTAAAGTGGAAAGACTAAAGTGGACAGACTATAGTGGAAAGACTATAGTGGAAAGACTGTAGTGGACAGAATAAAGTGGGGACTATAGTGGAAAGGCTAAAGTGGACAGAGAATAGTGGAAAGACTAAAGTGGACAGACTATAGTGGAAAGACTATAGTGGAAAGACTGTAGTGGACAGAATAAAGTGGAGACTATAGTGGAAAGAATAAAGTGGAAAGACTAAAGTGGACAGACTATAGTGGAAAGACTGAAGTGGACAGACTAAAGTGGAAAAACTAAAGTGGAAAGACTAAAGTGGACGGACTATAGAGGAAAGACTATAGTGGAAAGACTGCAGTGGACAGAATAAAGTGGAGACTATAGTGGACAGAATAAAGTGGAAAGACTAAGGTGGAAAGACTAAAGTGGACAGACTAAAGTGGAAAGACTAAAGTGGAAAGACTAAAGTGGACAGACTATAGTGGAAAGACTATAGTGGAGAGACTGTAGTGGACAGAATAAAGTGGAGAGTATAGTGGAAAGACTAAAGTGGACAGAGAATAGTGGAAAGACTAAAGTGGACAGACTATAGTGGAAAGACTAAAGTGGACAGACTAAAGTGGAAAGACTAAAGTGGAAAGACTAAAGTGGACAGACTATAGTGGAAAGACTATAGTGGAAAGACTGTAGTGGACAGAATAAAGTGGAGAGTATAGTGGAAAGACTAAAGTGGACAGAGAATAGTGGAAAGACTAAAGTGGACAGAGAATAGTGGAAAGACTAAAGTGGACAGACTATAGTGGAAAGACTAAAGTGGACAGACTAAAGTGGAAAGACTAAAGTGGAAAGACTAAAGTGGACAGACTATAGTGGAAAGACTATAGTGGAAAGACTGTAGTGGACAGAATAAAGTGGAGAGTATAGTGGAAAGACTAAAGTGGACAGAGAATAGTGGAAAGACTAAAGTGGACAGACTATAGTGGAAAGACTATAGTGGAAAGACTGTAGTGGACAGAATAAAGTGAAGACTATAGTGGAAAGGCTAAAGTGGACAGAGAATAGTGGAAAGACTAAAGTGGACAGACTATAGTGGAAAGACTATAGTTGAAAGACTGTAGTGGACAGAATAAAGTGGAGACTATAGTGGAAAGACTAAAGTGGACAGACTATAGTGGAAAGAATGAAGTGGACAGACTAAAGTGGAAAAACTATTGTGGAAAGACTATAGTGGAAAGACTGTAGTGGACAGACTAAAGTGGAAAGACTAAAGTGGAAAGACTAAAGAGGACAGACTATAGTGGAAAGACTATAGTGGAAAGACTGTAGTGGACAGAATAAAGTTGAGACTAAAGTGGACAGAGAATAGTGGAAAGACTAAAGTGGACAGAGAATAGTGGAAAGACTAAAGTGGACAGACTAAAGTGGAAAGACTAAAGTGGAAAGACTAAAGAGGACAGACTATAGTGGAAAGACTATAGTGGAAAGACTGTAGTGGACAGAATAAAGTTGAGACTAAATCGGACAGAGAATAGTGGAAAGACTAAAGTGGACAGACTATAGTGGAAAGACTATAGTCGAAAGACTGTAGTGGACAGAATAAAGTTGAGACTATAGTGGAAACACTAAAGTGGAAAGACTAAAGTGGACAGACTATAGTGGAAAGACTATAGTGGAAAGACTGTAGTGGACAGAATAAAGTGGAGACTATAGTGGAAAGGCTAAAGTGGACAGAGAATAGTGGAAATACTAAAGTGGACATACTATAGTGGAAATACTGTAGTGGACAGAATAAAGTGGAGACTATAGTGGAAAGAATAAAGTGGAAAGACTAAAGTGGACAGACTATAGTGGAAAGACTGTAGTGGACAGAATAAAGTGGAGACTATAGTGGAAAGATTAAAGTGGACAGAAAATAGTGGAAAGACTAAATTGGAAAGACTGTAGTGGACAGATTAAAGTGGAGACTATAGTAGAAAGAATAAAGTGGAAAGACTAAAGTGGACAGACTATAGTGGAAAGACTAAAGTGGAAAGACTAAAGTGGACAGACTATAGTGGAAAGACTATAGTGGAAAGACTGTAGTGGACAGAATAAAGTGGAGACTATAGTGGAAAGACTAAAGTGGACAGAGAATAGTGGAAAGACTAAAGTGGACAGACTATAGTGGAAAGACTATAGTGGAAAGACTATAGTGGAAAGACTGTAGTGGACAGAATAAAGTTGAGACTAAAGTGGACAGAGAATAGTGGAAAGACTAAAGTGGACAGACTATAGTGGAAAGACTATAGTCGAAAGACTGTAGTGGACAGAATAAAGTTGAGACTATAGTGGAAACACTAAAGTGGAAAGACTAAAGTGGACAGACTATAGTGGAAAGACTATAGTGGAAAGACTGTAGTGGACAGAATAAAGTGGAGACTATAGTGGAAAGGCTAAAGTGGACAGAGAATAGTGGAAATACTAAAGTGGACATACTATAGTGGAAATACTGTAGTGGACAGAATAAAGTGGAGACTATAGTGGAAAGAATAAAGTGGAAAGACTAAAGTGGACAGACTATAGTGGAAAGACTGTAGTGGACAGAATAAAGTGGAGACTATAGTGGAAAGATTAAAGTGGACAGAAAATAGTGGAAAGACTAAATTGGAAAGACTGTAGTGGACAGATTAAAGTGGAGACTATAGTAGAAAGAATAAAGTGGAAAGACTAAAGTGGACAGACTATAGTGGAAAGACTAAAGTGGAAAGACTAAAGTGGACAGACTAAAGTGGACAGACTATAATGGAAAGACTATAGTGGAAAGACTGTAGTGGACAGAATAAAGTGGAGACTATAGTGGAAAGACTAAAGTGGACAGAGAATAGTGGAAAGACTAAAGTGGACAGACTATAGTGGAAAGACTATAGTGGAAAGACTGTAGTGGACAGAATAAAGTGGATGCTATAGTGGAAAGACTAAAGTGGAAAGACTAAAGTGGACAAAGAATAGTGAAAAGACTATAGTGGACAGACTATAGTGGAAAGACTAAAGTGGACAGACTAAAGTGGAAAGACTAAAGTGGAAAGACTAAAGTGGACAGACTATAGTGGAAAGACTATAGTGGAAAGACTGTAGTGGACAGAATAAAGTGGAGAGTATAGTGGAAAGACTAAAGTGGACAGAGAATAGTGGAAAGACTAAAGTGGACAGACTATAGTGGAAAGACTATAGTGGAAAGACTGTAGTGGACAGAATAAAGTGGAGACTATAGTGGAAAGGCTAAAGTGGACAGAGAATAGTGGAAAGACTAAAGTGGACAGACTATAGTGGAAAGACTATAGTTGAAAGACTGTATTGGACAGAATAAAGTGGAGACTATAGTGGAAAGACTAAAGTGGACAGACTATAGTGGAAAGAATGAAGTGGACAGACTAAAGTGGAAAAACTATTGTGGAAAGACTATAGTGGAAAGACTGTAGTGGACAGACTAAAGTGGAAAGACTAAAGTGGAAAGACTAAAGAGGACAGACTATAGTGGAAAGACTATAGTGGAAAGACTGTAGTGGACAGAATAAAGTTGAGACTAAAGTGGACAGAGAATAGTGGAAAGACTAAAGTGGACAGAGAATAGTGGAAAGACTAAAGTGGACAGACTAAAGTGGAAAGACTAAAGTGGAAAGACTAAAGAGGACAGACTATAGTGGAAAGACTATAGTGGAAAGACTGTAGTGGACAGAATAAAGTTGAGACTAAAGTGGACAGAGAATAGTGGAAAGACTAAAGTGGACAGACTATAGTGGAAAGACTATAGTCGAAAGACTGTAGTGGACAGAATAAAGTTGAGACTATAGTGGAAACACTAAAGTGGAAAGACTAAAGTGGACAGACTATAGTGGAAAGAATATAGTGGAAAGACTGTAGTGGACAGAATAAAGTGGAGACTATAGTGGAAAGGCTAAAGTGGACAGAGAATAGTGGAAATACTAAAGTGGACATACTATAGTGGAAATACTGTAGTGGACAGAATAAAGTGGAGACTATAGTGGAAAGAATAAAGTGGAAAGACTAAAGTGGACAGACTATAGTGGAAAGACTGTAGTGGACAGAATAAAGTGGAGACTATAGTGGAAAGATTAAAGTGGACAGAAAATAGTGGAAAGACTAAATTGGAAAGACTGTAGTGGACAGATTAAAGTGGAGACTATAGTAGAAAGAATAAAGTGGAAAGACTAAAGTGGACAGACTATAGTGGAAAGACTAAAGTGGAAAGACTAAAGTGGACAGACTATAGTGGAAAGACTGTAGTGGACAGAATAAAGTGGAGACTATAGTGGAAAGACTAAAGTGGACAGAGAATAGTGGAAAGACTAAAGTGGACAGACTATAGTGGAAAGGCTATAGTGGAAAGACTGTAGTGGACAGAATAAAGTGGAGCCTATAGTGGAAAGACTGAATTGGAAAGACTAAAGTGGATAGACTATAGTGGGAAGAATAAGTGGACAGACTAAAGTGGAAAAACTAAAGTGGAAAGACTAAAGTGGACAGACTATAGAGGAAAGACTATAGTGGAAAGACTGTAGTGGACAGAATAAAGTGGAGACTATAGTGGACAGAATAAAGTGGAAAGACTAAAGTGGAAAGACTAAAGTGGATAGACTATAGTGGAAAGTCTATAGTGGACAGACTATAGTGGAAAGACTATGTTGGAAAGACTGTAGTGGACAGAATAAAGTGGATGCTATAGTGGAAAGACTAAAGTGGAAAGACTAAAGTGGACAGAGAATAGTGGAAAGACTAAAGTGGACAGACTATAGTGGAAAGACTATAGTGGAAAGACTGTAGTGGACAGAATAAAGTTGAGACAATAGTGGAAAGACTAAAGTGGAAAGACTAAAGTGGACAGACTATAGTGGAAAGACTATAGTGGAAAGACTGTAGTGGACAGAATAAAGTGGAGACTATAGTGGAAAGGCTAAAGTGGACAGAGAATAGTGGAAAGACTAAAGTGAACAAACTATAGTGGAAAGACTATAGTGGAAAGATTGTAGTGCACAGAATAAAGTGGAGACTATAGTGGAAAGACTAAAGTGGAAAGACTAAAGTGGACAGACTATAGTGGAAAGAATGAAGTGGACAGACTAAAGTGGAAAAACTATTGTGGAAAGACTAAAGTGGACAGACTAGTGGAAAGACTATAGTGGAAAGACTGTAGTGGACAGAATAAAGTGGAGACTATAGTGGAAAGACTAAGGTGGACAGAGAATAGTGGAAAGACTAAAGTGGACAGACTATAGTGGAAAGACTGTAGTGGACAGAATAAAGTTGAGACTAAAGTGGACAGAGAATAGTGGAAAGACTAAAGTGGACAGACTATAGTGGAAAGACTATACTGGAAAGACTGTAGTGGACAGAATAAAGTTGAGACTATAGTGGAAAGACTAAAGTGGAAAGACTAAAGTGGACAGACTATAGTGGAAAGACTATAGTGGAAAGACTGTAGTGGACAGAATAAAGTGGAGACTATAGTGGAAAGGCTAAAGTGGACAGAGAATAGTGGAAAGACTAAAGTGGACAGACTATAGTGGAAAGACTATAGTGGAAAGACTGTAGTGGACAGACTATAGTGGAAAGACTGAAGTGGACAGACTAAAGTGGAAAAACTAAAGTGGAAAGACTAAAGTGGTCGGACTATAGAGGAAAGACTATAGTGGAAAGACTAAAGTGGACAGAAAATAGTGGAAAGACTAAATTGGAAAAACTGTAGTGGACAGAATAAAGTGGAGACTATAGTGGAAAGACTAAAGTGGAAAGACTAAAGTGGACAGACTATAGTGGAAAGACTGAAGTGGACAGACTAAAGTGGAAAAACTATTGTGGAAAGACTATAGTGGAAAGACTGTAGTGGACAGAATAAAGTGGAAAGACTAAAGTGGAAAGACTAAAGAGGACAGACTATAGTGGAAAGACTATAGTGGAAAGACTGTAGTGGACAGAATATAGTTGAGACTAAAGTGGACAGAGAATAGTGGAAAGACTAAAGTGGACAGAGAATATTGGAAAGACTAAATTGGACAGACTAAAGTGGAAAGACTAAAGTGGAAAGACTAAAGAGGACAGACTATAGTGAAAAGACTATAGTGGAAAGACTGTAGTGGACAGAATAAAGTTGAGACTAAAGTGGACAGAGAATAGTGGAAAGACTAAAGTGGACAGACTATAGTGGAAAGACTATAGTGGAAAGACTGTAGTGGACAGAATAAAGTTGAGACTATAGTGGAAAGACTAAAGTGGAAAGACTAAAGTGGACAGACTATAGTGGAAAGACTATAGTGGAAAGACTGTAGTGGACAGAATAAAGTGGAGACTATAGTGGAAAGGCTAAAGTGGACAGAGAATAGTGGAAAGACTAAAGTGGACAGACTATAGTGGAAAGACTATAGAGGAAAGACTGTAGTGAACAGAATAAAGTGAAGACTATAGTGGAAAAACTAAAGTGGACAGAGAGTATTGAAAAGACTAAAGTGGAAAGACTGTAGTGGACAGAATAAAGTGGAGAGTATAGTGGAAAGACTAAAGTGGACAGAGAATAGTGGAATGACTAAAGGGGAAAGACTATCGTGGAAAGAATAAAGTGGAAAGACTAAAGTGGACAGACTATAGTGGAAAGACTGAAGTGGAAAGACTCAGTGGACTGACTAAAGTGTACACACTGAAGTGGACAGAATAAAGTGGAAAGACTAAAGTGGAAAGACTAAAGTGGACAGACTCTAGTGGAAAGACTAAAGCGGAAAGACTAAAGTGGACAGAGAGTAGTGGAAAGACTAAGTGGACAGACTATAGTGGAAAGAATAAAGTGGACAGACTAAAGTGGAAAGACTAAAGTGGACAGACTCTAGTGGAAAGACTAAGTGGACAGACTAAAGCGGAAAGACTAAAGTGGAAAGACTAAAGTGGACAGACTATAATGGAAAGACTAAAGTGGACAGACTAGTGGAAAGACTAAAGTGGAAAGACTAAAGTGGACAGACTATAGTGGAAAGACTATAGTGGAAAGACTGTAGTGGACAGAATAAAGTGGAGAGTATAGTGGAAAGGCTAAAGTGGACAGAGAATAGTGGAAAGACTAAAGTGGACAGACTATAGTGGAAAGACTATAGTGGAAAGACTGTAGTGGACAGAATAAAGTCGAGACTATAGTGGAAAGACTAAAGTGGAAAGACTAAAGTGGAAAGACTAAAGTGGACAGACTATAGTGGAAAGACTGATGTGGAAAGACTCAGTGGACAGACTAAAGTGTACCCACTGAAGTGGACAGAATAAAGTGGAAAGACTAAAGTGGAAAATCTAAAGTGGACAGACTATAGTGGAAAGACTAAAGTGGACAGACTATAGTGGAAAAACTAAAGTGGACAGACTAAAGTGGAAAGACTAAAGTGGACAGACTATAGTGAAAAAACTGTCCACAACCAACAAGTCCACTTTAGTCTTTCACTATAGTCTCCACTTTATTCTGTCCACTACAGTCTTTCCACTATAGTCTTTCCACTATAGTCTCTCCACTTTAGTCTTTCCACTTTTCTCTGTCCACTTTAGTCTTTCCCCTATACTCTCCACTTTATTCTGTCCACTACAGTGTTTCCACTATAGTCTTTCCACTATAGTCTGTCCACTTTAGTCTTTCCACTTTAGTCTTTCCACTTGAGTCTGTCCACTTTAGTCTTTCCACTATAGTCTGTCCACTTTAGTCTTTCCACTTTAGTCTTTCCACTTTAGTCTGTCCACTTAGTCTTTCCACTATAGTCTTTCCACTTTTGTCTGTCCACTTTAGTCTGTCCACTATAGTCTTTCCACTTTAGTCTGTCCACTTTAGTCTTTCCACTATAGTCTGTCCACTTTAGTCTTTCCACTTTAGTCTTTCCGCTTTAGTCTGTCCACTTAGTCTTTCCACTAGAGTCTGTCTACTTCAGTATGTCCACTTTAGTCTTTCCACTATAGTCTCCACTTTATTCTGTCCACTACAGTCTTTCCACTATAGTCTTTCCACTATAGTCTGTCCACTTTAGTCTTTTCACTTTAGTTTTACACTTTAGTCTGTCCACTTCAGTCTTTCTACTATAGTCTGTCCACTTTAGTCTTTCCACTTTAGTCTTTCCACTATAGTCTCCACTTTACTCTGTCCACTACAGTCTTTCCACTATAGTCTTTCCACTATAGTCTGTCCACTTTAGTCTTTCCACTTTAGTCTTTCCACTTTAGTCTTTCCACTTTAGTCTGTCCACTTTAGTCTTTCCACTATAGTCTGTCCACTTTAGTCTTTCCACTTTAGTCTTTCCACTTTAGTCTGTCCACTTAGTCTTTCCACTATAGTCTTTCCACTTTTGTCTGTCCACTTTAGTCTTTCCACTTTAGTCTTTCCACTTTAGTCTGTCCACTTTAGTCTTTCCACTATAGTCTGTCCACTTTAGTCTTTCCACTTTAGTCTTTCCGCTTTAGTCTGTCCACTTAGTCTTTCCACTAGAGTCTGTCTACTTTAGTATGTCCACTTTAGTCTTTCCACTATAGTCTCCACTTTATTCTGTCCACTACAGTCTTTCCACTATAGTCTTTCCACTATAGTCTGTCCACTTTAGTCTTTCCACTATTCTCTGTCCACTTTAGTCTTTCCACTATACTCTCCACTTTATTCTGTCCACTACAGTCTTTCCACTATAGTCTGTCCACTTTAGTCTTTCCACTTTAGTCTTTCCACTTTAGTCTGTCCACTTAGTCTTTCCACTATAGTCTGTCCACTTTAGTCTTTCCACTATTCTCTGTCCACTTTAGTCTTTCCACTATACTCTCCACTTTATTCTGTCCACTACAGTCTTTCCACTATAGTCTGTCCACTTTAGTCTTTCCACTTTAGTCTTTCCACTTTAGTCTGTCCACTTTAGTCTTTCCACTATATTCTGTCGACTTTAGTCTTTCCACTTTAGTCTTTCCGCTTTAGTCTGTCCACTTAGTCTTTCCACTAGAGTCCGTCTACTTTAGTCTGTCCACTTTAGTCTTTCCACTATAGTCTCCACTTTATTCTGTCCACTACAGTCTTTCCACTATAGTCTTTCCACTATAGTCTGTCCACTTAATCTTTCCACTTTAGTTTTTCCACTTTAGTCTGTCCACTTCAGTCTTTCTCCTATAGTCTGTCCACTTTAGTCTTTCCACTTTAGTCTTTCCACTATAGTCTCCACTTTATTCTGTCCACTACAGTCTTTCCACTATAGTCTTTCCACTATAGTCTGTCCACTTTAGTCTTTCAACTATTCTCCGTCCACTTTAGTCTTTCCACTATACTCTCCACTTTATTCTGTCCACTACAGTCTTTCCACTATAGTCTGTCCACTTTAGTCTTTCCACTTTAGTCTTTCCGCTTTAGTCTGTTCACTTAGTCTTTCCACTAGTGTCTGTCCACTTTAGTCTGTCCACTTTAGTCTTTCCACTATAGTCTCCACTTTAATCTGTCAACTACAGTCTTTCCACTATAGTCTTTCCACTATAGTCTGTCCACTTTAGTCTTTCCACTTTAGTTTTTCCACTTTAGTCTTTCCACTTCTGTCTTTCCACTATAGTCTGTCCACTTTAGTCTTTCCACTTTAGTCTTTCCACTATAGTCTCCACTTTATTCTGTCCACTACAGTCTTTCCACTATAGTCTTTCCACTATAGTCTTTCCACTTTAGTCTTTCCACTTTAGTCTTTCCACTTTAGTCTTTCCACTATAGACTGTCCGATTTAGTCTTTCCACTATTCTCTGTCCACTTTAGTCTTTCCACTATAGTCTCCACTTTATTCTGTCCACTACAGTCTTTCCACTATAGTCTTTCCACTATAGTCTGTCTAATTTAGTCTTTCCACTTTAGTCTTTCACTTTATTCTGTCCACTTTAGTCTTTCCACTATAGTCTGTTCACTTTAGTCTTTCCACTTTAGTCTTTACGCTTTAGTCTGTCCACTTTAGTCTGTCCACTTTAGTCTTTCCACTTTAGTCTTTCCGCTTTAGTCTGTCCACTTTAGTCTTTCCACTATAGTCTCCACTTTATTCTGTCCACTACAGTCTTGCCACTGTAGTCTTTCCCCTATAGTCTGTCCACTTTAGTCTTTCCAATTCAGTTTTTCCACTTTAGTCTGTCCACTTCAGTCTTTCCACTATAGTCTGTCCACTTTAGTCTTTCCACTTTAGTCTTTCTACTATAGTCTCCACTTTATTCTGCCCACTACAGTCTTTCCGCTATAGTCTTTCCACTATAGTCTGTCCACTTCAGTCTTTCCACTATAGTCTGTCCACTTTAGTCTTTCCACTTTAGTCTTTCCACTATAGTCTCCACTTAATTCTGGCCACTACAGTCTTTCCACTATAGTCTTTCCACTATAGTCTGTCCACTTTAGTCTTTCCACTATTCTCTGTCCACTTTAGTCTTTCCACTATAGTGTCCACTTTATTCTGTCCACTACAGTCTTTCCACTATAGTCTTTCAACTATTCTCTGTCCACTTTAGTCTTTCCACTATAGTCTCCACTTTATTCTGTCCACTACAGTCTTTCCACTTTAGCCTTTCCACTATTCTCTGTCCACTTTAGTCTTTCCACTTTAGTCTTTCCACTTTAGTCTGTCCACTTTAGTCTTTCCACTATTGTCTGTCCACTTTAGTCTTTCCACTTTAGTCTTTCCGCTTTAGTCTGTCCAATTTAGTTTTTCCACTTTGGTCTGTCCACTTCAGTCTTTCCACTAAGTCTGCCCACTTTGGTCTTTCCACTTTAGTCTTTCCGCTTTAGTCTGTCCACTTTAATCTTTCCACTTTAGTCTGTCCACTTTAGTCTGTCCACTTTAGTCTTTCCACTTTAGTCATTTCCACTATCTTCTGTCCACTTTAGTCTTTCCACTATAGTCTGTCCACTTTTGTCTTTCCACTATTGTCTGACCACTTTAGTCTTTCCACTTTAGTCTTTCCACTTTAGCCTTTCCACTATAGTCTCCACTTTATTCTGTCCACTACAGTCTTTCCAGTATAGTCTTTCCACTATAGTCTGTCCACTTTAGTCTTTCCACTTTAGTCTTTCCACTTTAGTCTGTCCACTTTAGTCTTTCCACTATAGTCTGTCCACTTTAGTCTTTCCACTTTAGTTTTTCCACTTTAGTCTTTCCACTTCTGTCTTTCCACTATAGTCTGTCCACTTTAGTCTTTCCACTTTAGTCTTTCCACTATAGTCTCCACTTTATTCTGTCCACTACAGTCTTTCCACTATAGTCTTTCCACTATAGTCTTTCCACTTTAGTCTTTCCACTTTAGTCTTTCCACTTTAGTCTTTCCACTATAGACTGTCCGATTTAGTCTTTCCACTATTCTCTGTCCACTTTAGTCTTTCCACTATAGTCTCCACTTTATTCTGTCCACTACAGTCTTTCCACTATAGTCTTTCCACTATAGTCTGTCTAATTTAGTCTTTCCACTTTAGTCTTTCACTTTATTCTGTCCACTTTAGTCTTTCCACTATAGTCTGTTCACTTTAGTCTTTCCACTTTAGTCTTTACGCTTTAGTCTGTCCACTTTAGTCTGTCCACTTTAGTCTTTCCACTTTAGTCTTTCCGCTTTAGTCTGTCCACTTTAGTCTTTCCACTATAGTCTCCACTTTATTCTGTCCACTACAGTCTTTCCACTGTAGTCTTTCCCCTATAGTCTGTCCACTTTAGTCTTTCCAATTCAGTTTTTCCACTTTAGTCTGTCCACTTCAGTCTTTCCACTATAGTCTGTCCACTTTAGTCTTTCCACTTTAGTCTTTCTACTATAGTCTCCACTTTATTCTGCCCACTACAGTCTTTCCGCTATAGTCTTTCCACTATAGTCTGTCCACTTCAGTCTTTCCACTATAGTCTGTCCACTTTAGTCTTTCCACTTTAGTCTTTCCACTATAGTCTCCACTTAATTCTGGCCACTACAGTCTTTCCACTATAGTCTTTCCACTATAGTCTGTCCACTTTAGTCTTTCCACTATTCTCTGTCCACTTTAGTCTTTCCACTATAGTGTCCACTTTATTCTGTCCACTACAGTCTTTCCACTATAGTCTTTCAACTATTCTCTGTCCACTTTAGTCTTTCCACTATAGTCTCCACTTTATTCTGTCCACTACAGTCTTTCCACTTTAGCCTTTCCACTATTCTCTGTCCACTTTAGTCTTTCCACTTTAGTCTTTCCACTTTAGTCTGTCCACTTTAGTCTTTCCACTATTGTCTGTCCACTTTAGTCTTTCCACTTTAGTCTTTCCGCTTTAGTCTGTCCAATTTAGTTTTTCCACTTTGGTCTGTCCACTTCAGTCTTTCCACTAAGTCTGCCCACTTTGGTCTTTCCACTTTAGTCTTTCCGCTTTAGTCTGTCCACTTTAATCTTTCCACTTTAGTCTGTCCACTTTAGTCTGTCCACTTTAGTCTTTCCACTTTAGTCATTTCCACTATCTTCTGTCCACTTTAGTCTTTCCACTATAGTCTGTCCACTTTTGTCTTTCCACTATTGTCTGACCACTTTAGTCTTTCCACTTTAGTCTTTCCACTTTAGCCTTTCCACTATAGTCTCCACTTTATTCTGTCCACTACAGTCTTTCCAGTATAGTCTTTCCACTATAGTCTGTCCACTTTAGTCTTTCCACTTTAGTCTTTCCACTTTAGTCTGTCCACTTTAGTCTTTCCACTATAGACTGTCCACTTTAGTCTTTAGACTATTCTCTGTCCACTTTAGTCTTTCCACTATAGTCTCCACTTTATTCTGTCCACTACAGTCTTTCCACTATATTCTTTCCACTATAGTCTGTCCACTTTAGTCTTTCCACTTTAGTCTATCCACTTTAGTCTTTCCACTATAGTCTGTCCACTTTAGTCTTTCCACTTTAGTCTTTCCACTTTAGTCTATCCACTTTAATCTTTCCACTATAGTCTGTCCACTTTAGTCTTTCCCCTTTAGTCTTTCCGCTTTAGTCTGTCCTCTTAGTCTTTCCACTAGAGTCTGTCCACTTTAGTCTGTCCACTTTAGTCTTTCCACTATAGGCTCCACTTTATTCTGTCCACTACAGTCTTTCCTCTATAGTCTTTCCACTGTAGTCTGTCCACTTTAGTCTTTCCACTTTAGTTTTTCAACTTTAGTCTGTCCACTTCAGTCTTTCCACTATAGTCTGTCCACTTTAGTCTTTCCACTTTAGTCTGTCCACTTTAGTCTTTCCACTATAGTCTGTCCACTTTAGTCTTTCCACTACTCTCTGTCCACTTTAGTCTTTCCGCTTCAGTCTTTCCACTAGAGTCTGTCCACTTTAGTCTTTCCACTTTAGTCTGTCCACTTTAGTCTTTCCACTTTAGTCTTTCCACTTTAGTCTGTCCACTTTAGTCTTTCCACTATAGTCTGTCCACTTTAGTCTTTCCTCTATAGTCTGTCCACTTTAGTCTTTCCACTTTAGTCTTTCCACTTTAGTCTTTCCACTATAGTCTCCACTTTATTCTGTCCACTACAGTCTTTCCACTATAGTCTTTGAACTTTAGTCTTTCCGCTTCAGTCTGTCCACTTAGTCTTTCCACTATAGTCTTTCCACTTTTGTCTGTCCACTTTAGTCTTTCCGCTTTAGTCTTTCCACTTCAGTCTGTCCACTTTAGTCTTTCCACTATAGTCTGTCCACTTTAGTCTTTCCACTTTAGTCTTTCCGCTTTAGTCTGTCCACTTAGTCTTTCCACTAGAGTCTGTCCACTTTAGTCTGTCCACTTTAGTCTGTCCACTTTAGTCTTTCCACTATAGTCTCCACTTTATTCTGTCCACTACAGTCTTTCCACTATAGTCTTTCCACTACAGTCTGTCCACTTTAGTCTTTCCACTTTAGTTTTTCCACTTTAGTCTGTCCACTTCAGTCTTTCCACTATAGTCTGTCCACTTTTGTCTTTCCACTTTAGTCTTTCCACTATAGTCTCGACTTTATTCTGTCCACTACAGTCTTTCCACTATAGTCTTTCCACTATAGTCTGTCCACTTTAGTCTTTCCACTATTCTCTGTCCACTTTAGTTTTTCCACTATAGTCTCCACTTTATTCTGTCCACTACAGTCTTTCCACTATAGTCTTTCCACTATAGTCTGTCCACTTTAGTCTTTCCACTTTAATCTTTCCACTTTAGTCTGTCCACTTTAGTCTTTCCACTATAGTCTGTCCACTTTAGTCTTTCCACTTTAGTCTTTCCACTTTAGTCTTTCCACTATATTCTCCACTTTATTCTGTCTACTACAGTCTTTCCACTATAGTCTTTCCACTATAGTCTGTCCACTTTAGTCTTTCCACTTTAGTCTTTCCAATTTAGTCTGTCCACTTTAGTCTTTCCACTATAGACTGTCCACTTTAGTCTTTCCACTATTCTCTGTCCACTTTAGTCTTTCCACTATAGTCTCCACTTTATTCTGTCCACTACAGTCTTTCCACTATAGTCTTTCCACTATAGTCTTTCCACTTTAGTCTGTCCACTTTAGTCTTTCCACTATAGTCTGTCCACTTTAGTCTTTCCACTTTAGTCTTTCCGTTTTAGTCTGTCCACTTAGTCTTTCCACTATAGTCTGTCCACTTTAGTCTTTCCACTTTAGTCTTTCCGCTTTAGTCTGTCCACTTAGTCTTTCCACTAGAGTCTGTCCACTTTAGTCTGTCCACTTTAGTCTTTCCACTATAGTCTCCACTTTATTCTGTCAACTATAGTCTTTCCACTATAGTCTTTCCACTATAGTCTGTCCACTTTAGTCTTTCCACTTTAGTTTTTCAACTTTAGTCTGTCCACTTCTGTCTTTCCACTAGAGTCTGTCCACTTTAGTCTTTCCACTTTAGTCTTTCCACTTTAGTCTGTCCACTTTAGTCTTTCCACTATAGTCTGTCCCTTTAGTCTTTCCACTTTAGTCTTTTCGCTTTAATCTGTCCACTTAGTCTTTCCACTAGAGTCTGTCCACTTTAGTCTGTCCACTTTAGTCTTTCCACTATAGTCTCCACTTTATTCTGTCAACTACAGTCTTTCCACTATAGTCTTTTCACTATAGTCTGTCCACTTTAGTCTTTCCACTTTAGTTTTTCCACTTTAGTCTGTCCACTTCTGTCTTTCCACTATAGTCTGTCCACTTTAGTCTTTCCACTTTAGTCTTTCCACGATAGTCTCCACTTTATTCTGTCCACTACAGTCTTTCCACTATAGTCTTTCCACTATAGTCTGTCCACTTTAGTCTTTCCAATTTAGTCTTTCCACTTTAGTCTGTCCACTTCAGTCTTTCCACTATAGGCTGTCCACTTTAGTCTTTCCACTATTCTCTGTCCACTTTAGTCTTTCCACTATAGTCTCCACTTTATTCTGTCCACTACAGTCTTTCCACTATAGTCTTTCCACAATAGTCTGTCCACTTTAGTCTTTCCACTATTCTCTGTCCACTTTAGTCTTTCCACTATAGTCTCCACTTTATTCTGTCAACTACAGTCTTTCCACTATAGTCTTTTCACTATAGTCTGTCCACTTTAGTCTTTCCACTTTAGTTTTTCCACTTTAGTCTGTCCACTTCTGTCTTTCCACTATAGTCTGTCCACTTTAGTCTTTCCACTTTAGTCTTTCCACGATAGTCTCCACTTTATTCTGTCCACTACAGTCTTTCCACTATAGTCTTTCCACTATAGTCTGTCCACTTTAGTCTTTCCAATTTAGTCTTTCCACTTTAGTCTGTCCACTTCAGTCTTTCCACTATAGGCTGTCCACTTTAGTCTTTCCACTATTCTCTGTCCACTTTAGTCTTTCCACTATAGTCTCCACTTTATTCTGTCCACTTCAGGCTTTCCACTATAGTCTGTCCACTTTAGTTTTTCCACTTTAGTCTTTCCACTATAGTCTCCACTTTATTCTGGCCACTACAGTCTTTCCACTATTCTCTGTCCACTTTAGTCTTTCTACTATAGTCTCCACTTTATTCTGTCCACTACAGTCTTTCCACTATAGCCTTTCAACTATTCTCTGTCCACTTTAGTCTTTCCACTATAGTCTCCACTTTATTCTGCCCACTACAGTCTTTCCACTATAGTCTTTCCACTATAGTCTGTCCACTTTAGTCTTTCCACTATTCTCTGTCCAGTTTAGTCTTTCCACTATAGTCTCCACTTTATTCTGTCCACTACAGTCTTTCCACGATAGTCTTTCCACTATAGTCTGTCCACTTTAGTCTTTCCACTATAGTCTCCACTTTATTCTGCCCACTACAGTCTTTCCACTATAGTCTTTCCACTATAGTCTGTCCACTTTAGTCTTTCAACTATTCTCTGTCCTCTTTAGTCTTTCCACTATAGTCTCCACTTAATTCTGTCCACTACAGTCTCTCCACTATAGTCTTTCCACTATAGTCTGTCCACTTTAGTCTTTCCACTATTCTCTGTCCACTTTAGTCTTTCCACTATACTCTCCACTTTATTCTGTCCACTACAGTCTTTCCACTATAGTCTTTCCACTATAGTCTTTCCACTATAGTCTGTCCACTTTAGTGTTTCCACTTTAGTCTTTCCACTTTAGTCTGTCCACTTTAATCTTTCCACATATAGTCTGTCCACTTTAGTCTTTCCAATATTCTCTGTCCACTTTAGTCTTTCCACTATAGTCTCCACTTTGTTCTGTCCAGTACAGTCTCTCCACTATACTCTTTCCACTATAGTCTGTCCACTTTAGCCTTTCCACTATTCTCTGTCCACTTTAGTCTTTCCATTATACTCTCCACTTTATTCTGTCCACTACAGTCTTTCCACTATAGTCTTTCCACTATAGTCTGTCCACTTTAGTCTTTCCACTTTAGTCTTTCCACTTTAGTTTGTCCACTTTAGTCTTTCCACTATAGTCTGTCCACTTTGGTCTTTCCACTATAGTCTTTCCACTTTTGTCTGTCCACTTTAGTCTTTCCGCTTTAGTCTTTCCACTTCAGTCTGTCCACTTTAGTCTTTCCACTATAGTCTGTCCACTTTAGTCTTTCCACTTTAGTCTTTCCGCTTTAGTCTGTCCACTTAGTCTTTCCACTAGAGTCTGTCCACTTTAGTCTGTCCACTTTAGTCTGTCCACTTTAGTCTTTCCACTATAGTCTCCACTTTATTCTGTCCACCACAGTCTTTCCACTATAGTCTTTCCACTACAGTCTGTCCACTTTAGTCTTTCCACTTTAGTCTTTCCACTTTAGTCTTTCCACTTTAGTCTTTCCACTTTAGTCTGTCCACTTTAGTCTGTCCACTTTAGTCTTTCCTCTATAGGCTCCACTTTATTCTGTCCACTACAGTCTTTCCTCTATAGTCTTTCCACTGTAGTCTGTCCACTTTAGTCTTTCCACTTTAGTTTTCAACTTTAGTCTGTCCACTTTAGTCTTTCCACTATAGTCTGTCCACTTTAGTCTTTCCACTTTAGTCTTTCCGCTTTAGTCTGTCCAATTTAGTTTTTCCACTTTGGTCTGTCCACTTCAGTCTTTCCACTATAGTCTGCCCACTTTGGTCTTTCCACTTTAGTCTTTCCGCTTTAGTCTGTCCACTTTAGTCTTTCCACTTTAGTCTGTCCACTTTAGTCTGTCCACTTTAGTCTTTCCACTTTAGTTATTTCCACTATCTTCTGTCCACTTTAGTCTTTCCACTATAGTCTTTCCACTTTAGTCTTTCCACTATAGTCTGACCACTTTAGTCTTTCCACTTTAGTCTTTCCACTTTAGTCTTTCCACTATATTCTCCACTTTATTCTGTCCACTACAGTCTTTCCAGTATAGTCTTTCCACTATAGTCTGTCCACTTTAGTCTTTCCACTTTAGTCTTTCCACTTTAGTCTGTCCACTTTAGTCTTTCCACTATAGACTGTCCACTTTAGTCTTTAGACTATTCTCTGTCCACTTTAGTCTTTCCACTATAGTCTCCACTTTAGTCTGTCCACTACAGTCTTTCCACTATATTCTTTCCACTATAGTCTGTCCACTTTAGTCTTTCCACTTTAGTCTATCCACTTTAGTCTTTCCACTATAGTCTGTCCACTTTAGTCTTTCCACTTTAGTCTTTCCACTTTAGTCTATCCACTTTAATCTTCCACTATAGTCTGTCCACTTTAGTCTTTCCCCTTTAGTCTTTCCGCTTTAGTCTGTCCTCTTAGTCTTTCCACTAGAGTCTGTCCACTTTAGTCTGTCCACTTTAGTCTTTCCACTATAGGATCCACTTTATTCTGTCCACTACAGTCTTTCCTCTATAGTCTTTCCACTGTAGTCTGTCCACTTTAGTCTTTCCGCTTCAGTCTTTCCACTAGAGTCTGTCCACTTTAGTCTTTCCACTTTAGTCTGTCCACTTTAGTCTTTCCACTTTAGTCTTTCCACTTTAGTCATTTCCACTATCTTCTGTCCACTTTAGTCTTTCCACTTTAGTCTTTCCACTTTAGTCTGTCCACTTTAGTCTGTCCACTTAGTCTTTCCACTATAGTCTTTCCACTTTTGTCTGTCCACTTTAGTCTTTCCGCTTTAGTCTTTCCACTATAGTCTGTCCACTTTAGTCTTTCCACTTTAGTCTTTCCGCTTTAGTCTGTCCACTTAGTCTTTCCGCTAGAGTCTGTCCACTTTAGTCTGTCCACTTTAGTCTGTCCACTTTAGTCTTTCCACTATAGTCTCCACTTTATTCTGCCCACTACAGTCTTTCCACTATAGTCTTTCCACTACAGTCTGTCCACTTTAGTCTTTCCACTTTAGTTTTTCCACTTTAGTCTGTCCACTTCAGTCTTTCCACTATAGTCTGTCCACTTTAGTCTTTCCACTTTAGTCTTTCCACTATAGTCTCGACTTTATTCTGTCCACTACAGTCTTTCCACTATAGTCTTTCCACTATAGTCTGTCCATTTTAGTCTTTCCACTATTCTCTGTCCACTTTAGTGTTTCCACTATACTCTCCACTGTATTCTGTCCACTACAGTCTTTCCACTACAGTCTGTCCACTTTAGTCTTTCCACTTTAGTCTGTCCACTTTAGTCTGTCCACTTTAGTATTTCCACTATAGTCTGTCCACTTTAGTCTTTCCAATATTCTCTGTCCACTTTAGTCTTTCCACTTTAGTCTTTCCACTATAGTCTCCACTTTGTTCTGTCCACTACAGTCTCTCCACTATACTCTTTCCACTATAGTCTGTCCACTTTAGCCTTTCCACTATTCTCTGTCCACTTTAGTCTTTCCATTATACTCTCCACTCTATTCTGTCCACTACAGTCTTTCCACTATAGTCTTTCCACTATAGTCTGTCCACTTTAGTCTTTCCACTTTAGTCTTTCCACTTTAGTTTGTCCACTTTAGTCTTTCCACTATAGTCTGTCCACTTTGGTCTTTCCACTATAGTCTTTCCACTTTTGTCTGTCCACTTTAGTCTTTCCGCTTTAGTCTTTCCACTTCAGTCTGTCCACTTTAGTCTTTCCACTATAGTCTGTCCACTTTAGTCTTTCCACTTTAGTCTTTCCGCTTTAGTCTGTCTACTTAGTCTTTCCACTAGAGTCTGTCCACTTTAGTCTGTCCACTTTAGTCTGTCCACCTTAGTCTTTCCACTATAGTCTCCACTTTATTCTGTCCACTACAGTCTTTCCACTATAGTCTTTCCACTACAGTCTGTCCACTTTAGTCTTTCCACTTTAGTTTTTCCACTTTAGTCTGTCCACTTCAGTCTTTCCACTATAGTCTGTCCACTTTAGTCTTTCCACTTTAGTCTTTCCACTATAGTCTCGACTTTATTCTGTCCACTACAGTCTTTCCACTATAGTCTTTCCACTATAGTCTGTCCACTTTAGTCTTTCCACTATTCTCTCCCCACTTTAGTGTTTCCACTATACTCTCCACTTTATTCTGTCCACTACAGTCTTTCCACTACAGTCTGTCCACTTTAGTCTTTCCACTTTAGTCTGTCCACTTTAGTCTGTCCACTTTAGTCTTTCCACTATAGGCTCCACTTTATTCTGTCCACTACAGTCTTTCCTCTATAGTCTTTCCACTGTAGTCTGTCCACTTTAGTCTGTCCACTTTAGTTTTTCAACTTTAGTCTGTCCACTTTAGTCTTTCCACTATAGTCTGTCCACTTTAGTCTTTCCACTTTAGTCTTTCCGCTTTAGTCTGTCCAATTTAGTTTTTCCACTTTGGTCTGTCCACTTCAGTCTTTCCACTATAGTCTGCCCACTTTGGTCTTTCCACTTTAGTCTTTCCGCTTTAGTCTGTCCACTTTAGTCGTTCCACTTTAGCCTGTCCACTTTAGTCTGTCCACTTTAGTCTTTCCACTTTAGTCATTTCCACTATCTTCTGTCCACTTTAGTCTTTCCACTATAGTCTGTCCACTTTAGTCTTTCCACTATAGTCTGACCACTTTAGTCTTTCCACTTTAGTCTTTCCACTTTAGTCTTTCCACTATAGTCTCCACTTTATTCTGTCCACTACAGTCTTTCCAGTATAGTCTTTCCACTATAGTCTGTCCACTTTAGTCTTTCCACTTTAGTCTTTCCACTTTAGTCTGTCCACTTTAGTCTTTCCACTATAGACTGTCCACTTTAGTCTTTAGACTATTCTCTGTCCACTTTAGTCTTTCCACTATAGTCTCCACTTTATTCTGTCCACTACAGTCTTTCCACTATATTCTTTCCACTATAGTCTGTCCACTTTAGTCTTTCCACTTTAGTCTATCCACTTTAGTCTTTCCACTATAGTCTGTCCACTTTAGTCTTTCCACTTTAGTCTTTCCACTTTAGTCTATCCACTTTAATCTTTCCACTATAGTCTGTCCACTTTAGTCTTTCCCCTTTAGTCTTTCCGCTTTAGTCTGTCCTCTTAGTCTTTCCACTAGAGTCTGTCCACTTTAGTCTGTCCACTTTAGTCTTTCCACTATAGGATCCACTTTATTCTGTCCACTACAGTCTTTCCTCTATAGTCTTTCCACTGTAGTCTGTCCACTTTAGTCTTTCCGAATCAGTCTTTCCACTAGAGTCTGTCCACTTTAGTCTTTCCACTTTAGTCTGTCCACTTTAGTCTTTCCTCTATAGTCTGTCCACTTTAGTCTTTCCACTTTAGTCTTTCCACTTTAGTCTTTCCACTATAGTCTCCACTTTATTTAGTCCACTACAGTCTTTCCACTATAGTCTTTCCACTATAGTCTGTCCACTTTAGTCTTTCCACTATTCTCTGTCCACTTTAGTGTTTCCACTATACTCTCCACTGTATTCTGTCCACTACAGTCTTTCCACTACAGTCTGTCCACTTTAGTCTTTCCACTTTAGTCTGTCCACTTTAGTCTGTCCACTTTAGTATTTCCACTATAGTCTGTCCACTTTAGTCTGTCCACTTTAGTCTTTCCACTATAGGATCCACTTTATTCTGTCCACTACAGTCTTTCCTCTATAGTCTTTCCACTGTAGTCTGTCCACTTTAGTCTTTCCGAATCAGTCTTTCCACTACAGTCTGTCCACTTTAGTCTTTCCAATTTAGTTTTTCCACTTTAGTCTGTCCACTTCAGTCTTTCCACTATAGTCTGTCCACTTTAGTCTTTCCACTTTAGTCTTTCCACTATAGTCTCGACTTTATTCTGTCCACTACAGTTTTTCCACTATAGTCTTTCCACTATAGTCTGTCCACTTTAGTCTTTCCACTATTCTCTGTCCACTTTAGTGTTTCCACTATACTCTCCACTGTATTCTGTCCACTACAGTCTTTCCACTACAGTCTGTCCACTTTAGTCTTTCCACTTTAGTCTGTCCACTTTAGTCTGTCCACTTTAGTATTTCCACTATAGTCTGTCCACTTTAGTCTTTCCAATATTCTCTGTCCACTTTAGTCTTTCCACTATAGTCTCCACTTTGTTCTGTCCACTACAGTCTCTCCACTATACTCTTTCCACTATAGTCTGTCCACTTTAGCCTTTCCACTATTCTCTGTCCACTTTAGTCTTTCCATTATACTCTCCACTCTATTCTGTCCACTACAGTCTTTCCACTATAGTCTTTCCACTATAGTCTGTCCACTTTAGTCTTTCCACTTTAGTCTTTCCACTTTAGTTTGTCCACTTTAGTCTTTCCACTATAGTCTGTCCACTTTGGTCTTTCCACTATAGTCTTTCCACTTTTGTCTGTCCACTTTAGTCTTTCCGCTTTAGTCTTTCCACTTCAGTCTGTCCACTTTAGTCTTTCCACTATAGTCTGTCCACTTTAGTCTTTCCACTTTAGTCTTTCCGCTTTAGTCTGTCTACTTAGTCTTTCCACTAGAGTCTGTCCACTTTAGTCTGTCCACTTTAGTCTGTCCACTTTAGTCTTTCCACTATAGTCTCCACTTTATTCTGTCCACTACAGTCTTTCCACTATAGTCTTTCCACTACAGTCTGTCCACTTTAGTCTTTCCACTTTAGTTTTTCCACTTTAGTCTGTCCACTTCAGTCCTTCCACTATAGTCTGTCCACTTTAGTCTTTCCACTTTAGTCTTTCCACTATAGTCTCGACTTTATTCTGTCCACTACAGTCTTTCCACTATAGTCTTTCCACTATAGTCTGTCCACTTTAGTCTTTCCACTATTCTCTCCCCACTTTAGTGTTTCCACTATACTCTCCACTTTATTCTGTCCACTACAGTCTTTCCACTACAGTCTGTCCACTTTAGTCTTTCCACTTTAGTCTGTCCACTTTAGTCTGTCCACTTTAGTCTTTCCACTATAGGCTCCACTTTATTCTGTCCACTACAGTCTTTCCTCTATAGTCTTTCAACTGTAGTCTGTCCACTTTAGTCTGTCCACTTTAGTTTTTCAACTTTAGTCTGTCCACTTTAGTCTTTCCACTATAGTCTGTCCACTTTAGTCTTTCCACTTTAGTCTTTCCGCTTTAGTCTGTCCAATTTAGTTTTTCCACTTTGGTCTGTCCACTTCAGTCTTTCCACTATAGTCTGCCCACTTTGGTCTTTCCACTTTAGTCTTTCCGCTTTAGTCTGTCCACTTTAGTCTTTCCACTTTAGCCTGTCCACTTTAGTCTGTCCACTTTAGTCTTTCCACTTTAGTCATTTCCACTATCTTCTGTCCACTTTAGTCTTTCCACTATAGTCTGTCCACTTTAGTCTTTCCACTATAGTCTGACCACTTTAGTCTTTCCACTTTAGTCTTTCCACTTTAGTCTTTCCACTATAGTCTCCACTTTATTCTGTCCACTACAGTCTTTCCAGTATAGTCTTTCCACTATAGTCTGTCCACTTTAGTCTTTCCACTTTAGTCTTTCCACTTTAGTCTGTCCACTTTAGTCTTTCCACTATAGACTGTCCACTTTAGTCTTTAGACTATTCTCTGTCCACTTTAGTCTTTCCACTATAGTCTCCACTTTATTCTGTCCACTACAGTCTTTCCACTATATTCTTTCCACTATAGTCTGTCCACTTTAGTCTTTCCACTTTAGTCTATCCACTTTAGTCTTTCCACTATAGTCTGTCCACTTTAGTCTTTCCACTTTAGTCTTTCCACTTTAGTCTATCCACTTTAATCTTTCCACTATAGTCTGTCCACTTTAGTCTTTCCCCTTTAGTCTTTCCGCTTTAGTCTGTCCTCTTAGTCTTTCCACTAGAGTCTGTCCACTTTAGTCTGTCCACTTTAGTCTTTCCACTATAGGATCCACTTTATTCTGTCCACTACAGTCTTTCCTCTATAGTCTTTCCACTGTAGTCTGTCCACTTTAGTCTTTCCGAATCAGTCTTTCCACTAGAGTCTGTCCACTTTAGTCTTTCCACTTTAGTCTGTCCACTTTAGTCTTTCCTCTATAGTCTGTCCACTTTAGTCTTTCCACTTTAGTCTTTCCACTTTAGTCTTTCCACTATAGTCTCCACTTTATTTAGTCCACTACAGTCTTTCCACTATAGTCTTTCCACTATAGTCTGTCCACTTTAGTCTTTCCACTTTAGTCTTTCCACTTTAGTCTGTCCACTTTAGTCTTTGAACTTTAGTCTTTCCGCTTCAGTCTGTCCACTTAGTCTTTCCACTATAGTCTTTCCACTTTTGTCTGTCCACTTTAGTCTTTCCGCTTTAGTCTTTCCACTATAGTCTGTCCACTTTAGTCTTTCCACTTTAGTCTTTCCGCTTTAGTCTGTCCACTTAGTCTTTCCACTAGAGTCTGTCCACTTTAGTCTGTCCACTTTAGTCTGTCCACTTTAGTCTTTCCACTATAGTCTCCACTTTATTCTGTCCACTACAGTCTTTCCACTATAGTCTTTCCACTACAGTCTGTCCACTTTAGTCTTTCCACTTTAGTTTTTCCACTTTAGTCTGTCCACTTCAGTCTTTCCACTATAGTCTGTCCACTTTAGTCTTTCCACTTTAGTCTTTCCACTATAGTCTCGACTTTTTTCTGTCCACTACAGTCTTTCCACTATAGTCTTTCCACTATAGTCTGTCCACTTTAGTCTTTCCACTATTCTCTGTCCACTTTAGTGTTTCCATTATACTCTCCACTTTATTCTGTCCACTACAGTCTTTCCACTACAGTCTGTCCACTTTAGTCTTTCCACTTTAGTCTGTCCACTTTAGTCTGTCCACTTTAGTCTTTCCACTATTCTCTGTCCACTTTAATTTTTCCACTATAGTCTCCACTTTATTCTGTCCACTACAGTCTTTCCACTATAGTCTTTCCACTATAGTCTGTCCACTTTAGTCTTTCCACTTTAATCTTTCCACTTTAGTCTGTCCACTTTAGTCTTTCCACTATAGTCTGCCCACTTTAGTCTTTCCACTTTAGTCTTTCCAATATATTCTCCACTTTATTCTGTCTACTACAGTCTTTCCACTATAGTCTTTCCACTATAGTCTGTCCACTTTAGTCTTTCCACTTTAGTTTTTCCACTTTAGTCTGTCCACTTCTGTCTTTCCACTAGAGTCTGTCCACTTTAGTCTTTCCACTTTAGTCTTTCCACGTTAGTCTGTCCACTTTAGTCTTTCCACTATAGTCTGTCCACTTTAGTCTTTCCACTTTAGTCTTTCCGCTTTAGTCTGTCCACTTAGTCTTTCCACTAGAGTCCGTCCACTTTAGTCTGTCCACTTTAGTCTTTCCACTATAGTCTCCACTTTATTCTGTCAACTTCTGTATTCTGTCACTTTATTCTGTCTTTCCACTATAGTCTTTTCACTATAGTCTGTCCAATTTAGTCTTTCCACTTTAGTTTTTCCACTTTAGTCTGTCCACTTCTGTCTTTCCACTATAGTCTGTCCACTTTAGTCTTTCCACTTTAGTCTTTCCACTTTAGTCTGTCCACTTTAGTCTTTCCACTATTCTCTGTCCACTTTAGTCTTTCCACTATAGTTTCCACTTTATTCTGTCCACTACAGTCTTTCCAATATAGTCTTTCCACTATAGTCTGTCCACTTTAGTCTTTCCACTTTAGTCTTTCCACTTTAGTCTGTCCACTTTAGTCTTTCCACTATAGTCTGTCCACTTTAGTCTTTCCTGTTTAGTCTTTCCGCTTTAGTCTGTCCACTTAGTCTTTCCACTATAGTCTTTCCACTTTTGTCTGTCCACTTTAGTCTTTCCACTTTAGTCTTTCCACTTTAGTCTGTCCACTTTAGTCTTTCCACTATAGTCTGTCCACTTTAGTCTTTCCACTTTAGTCTTTCCGCTCTAGTCTGTCCACTTAGTCTTTCCACTAGAGTCTGTTTCGTCTGTCCACTTTAGTCTTTCCACTATAGTCTCCACTTTATTCTGTCCACTACAGTCTTTCCACTATAGTCTTTCCACTATAGTCTGTCCACTTTAGTCTTTCCACTTTAGTTTTTCCACTTTAGTCTGTCCACTTCAGTCTTTCTACTATAGTCTGTCCACTTTAGTCTTTCCACTTTAGTCTTTTCACTATAGTCTCCACTTTATTCTGTCCACTACAGTCTTTCAACTATAGTCTGTCCACTTTAGTCTTTCCACTATTCTCTGTCCACTTTAGTCGTTCCACTATACTCTCCACTTTATTCTGTCCACTGCAGTCTTTCCACTATAGTCTTTCCACTTTAGTCTGTCCAATTAGTCTTTAAACTATAGTCTGTCCACTTTAGTCTTTCCACTATTCTCTGTCCACTTTAGTCTTTCCACTATAGTCTCCACTTTCTTCTGTCCACTACAGTCTTTCCACTATAGTCTTTCCACTATAGTCTGTCCACTTTAGTCTTTCCACTTTAGTTTTTCCACTTTAGTCTGTCCACTTCTGTCTTTCCACTATAGTCTGTCCACTTTAGTCTTTCCACTTTAGTCTTTCCACTATAGTCTCCACTTTATTCTGTCCACTACAGTCTTTCCACTATAGTCTTTCCACTATAGTCTTTCCACTATAGTCTTTCCACTATAGTCTGTCCACTTTAGTCTTTCCACTTTAGTCTTTCAACTATAGACTGTCCACTTTAGTCTTTCCACTATTCTTTGTCCACTTTAGTCTTTCCACTATAGTCTCCACTTTATTCTGTCCACTACAGTCTTTCCACTATAGTCTTTCCACTATAGTCTGTCCACTTTAGTCTTTCCACTTTAGTCTTTCCACTTTAGTCTGTCCACTTTAGTCTTTCCACTATAGTCTGTCCACTTTAGTCTTTCCACTACTCTCTGTCCACTTTAGTCTTTCCGCTTCAGTCTTTCCACTAGAGTCTGTCCACTTTAGTCTTTCCACTTTAGTCTGTCCACTTTAGTCTTTCCACTTTAGTCTTTCCACTTTAGTCATTTCCACTATCTTCTGTCTACTACATTCTTTCCACCATAGTCTTTCCACTATAGTCTGTCCACTTTAGTCTGTCCACTTCAGTCTTTCCACTATAGTCTGTCCACTTTAGTCTTTCCACTTTAGTCTGTCCACTTTAGTCTTTCCACTATAGTCTGTCCACTTTAGTCTTTCCACTACTCTCTGTCCACTTTAGTCTTTCCGCTTCAGTCTTTCCACTAGAGTCTGTCCACTTTAGTCTTTCCACTTTAGTCTGTCCACTTTAGTCTTTCCACTTTAGACTTTCCACTTTAGTCATTTCCACTATCTTCTGTCCACTTTAGTCTTTCCACTTTAGTCTTTCCACTTTAGTCTGTCCACTTTAGTCTTTCCACTATAGTCTGTCCACTTTAGTCTTTCCACTATAGTCTGTCCACTTTAGTCTGTCCACTTTAGTCTTTCCACTATAGACTGTCCACTTTAGTCTTTCCACTATTCTCTGTCCACTTTAGTCTTTCCACTATAGTCTCCACTTTATTCTGTCCACTACAGTCTTTCCACTATAGTCTATCCACTTTAGTCTTTCCACTTTAGTCTTTCCACTATTCTCTGTCCACTTTAGTCTTTCCACTATACTCTCCACTTTATTCTGTCCACTACAGTCTTTCCACTATAGTCTTTCCACTATAGTCTGTCCACTTTAGTGTTTCCACTTTAGTCTTTCCACTTTAGTCTGTCCACTTTAATCTTTCCACTATAGTCTGTCCACTTTAGTCTTTCCAATATTCTCTGTCCACTTTAGTCTTTCCACTATAGTCTCCACTTTCTTCTGTCCACTACAGTCTCTCCACTATACTCTTTCCACTATAGTCTGTCCACTTTAGCCTTTCCACTATTCTCTGTTCACTTTAGTCTTTCCATTATACTCTCCACTTTATTCTGTCCACTACAGTCTTTCCACTATAGTCTTTCCACTATCTTCTGTCCACTTTAGTCTTTCCACTTTAGTCTGTCCACTTTAGTCTTTCCACTTTATTCTGTCCACTTTAGTCTTTCCACTACTCTCTGTCCACTCTAGTCTTTCCGCTTCAGTCTTTCCACTAGAGTCTGTCCACTTTAGTCTTTCCACTTTAGTCTGTCCACTTTAGTCTTTCCACTTTAGTCTTTCCACTTTAGTCATTTCCACTATCTTCTGTACATTTTAGTCTTTCCACTTTAGTCTTTCCACTTTAGTCTGTCCACTTTAGTCTTTCCACTATAGTCTGTCCACTTTAGTCTTTCCACTATAAACTGTCCACTTTAGTCTTTCCACTTTAGTCTTTCCACTATAGTCTCCACTTTATTCTGTCCACTACAGTCTAACCACTATAGTCTTTCCACTTTAGTCTTTCCACTATAGTCTGTCAACTTTAGTCTTTCCACTTTAGTCTTTCCGCTTTAGTCTGTCCACTTAGTCTTTCCACTATAGTCTTTCCACTATAGTCTGTCCACTTTAGTCTTTCCACTTTATTCTTTCCACTTTAGTCTGTCCACTTTAGTCTTTCCACTATAGTCTGTCCACTTTAGTCTTTCCATTTTAGTATTTCCGCTTTAGTCTGTCCACTTAGTCTTTCCACTAGAGTCTGTCCACTTAAGTCTGTCCACTTTAGTCTTTCCACTATAGTCTCCACTTTCTTCTGTCAACTACAGTCTTTCCACTATAGTCTTTCCACTATAGTCTGTCCACTTTAGTCTTTCCACTTTAGTTTTTCCACTTTAGTCTGTCCACTTCTGTCTTTCCACTATAGTCTGTCCACTTTAGTCTTTCCACTTTAGTCTTTCCACTATAGTCTCCACTTTATTCTGTCCACTACAGTCTTTCCACTATAGTCTTTCCACTATAGTCTTTCCACTATAGTCTGTCCACTTTAGTCTTTCCACTTTAGTCTGTCCACTTTAGTCTTTCCACTATAGACTGTCCACTTTAGTCTTTCCACTATTCTCTGTCCACTTTAGTCTTTCCACTATAGTCTCCACTTTATTCTGTCCACTACAGTCTTTCCACTATAGTCTTTCCACTATAGTCTGTCCACTTTAGTCTTTCCACTTTAGTCTTTCCACTTTAGTCTGTCCACTTTAGTCTTTCCACTATAGTCTGTCCACTTTAGTCTTTCCACTACTCTCTGTCCACTTTAGTCTTTCCGCTTCAGTCTTTCCACTAGAGTCTGTCCACTTTAGTCTTTCCACTTTAGTCTGTCCACTTTAGTCTTTCCACTTTAGTCTTTCCACTTTAGTCATTTCCACTATCTTCTGTCCACTACAGTCTTTCCACCATAGTCTTTCCACGATAGTCTGTCCACTTTAGTCTGTCCACTTCAGTCTTTCCACTATAGTCTGTCCACTTTAGTCTTTCCACTTTAGTCTGTCCACTTTAGTCTTTCCACTATAGTCTGTCCACTTTAGTCTTTCCACTACTCTCTGTCCACTTTAGTCTTTCCGCTTCAGTCTTTCCACTAGAGTCTGTCCACTTTAGTCTTTCCACTTTAGTCTGTCCACTTTAGTCTTTCCACTTTAGACTTTCCACTTTAGTCATTTCCACTATCTTCTGTCCACTTTAGTCTTTCCACTTTAGTCTTTCCACTTTAGTCTGTCCACTTTAGTCTGTCCACTTTAGTCTTTCCACTTTAGTCTTTCCGCTTTAGTCTGTCCACTTAGTCTTTCCACTATATTCTTTCCACTATAGTCTGTCCACTTTAGTCTTTCCACTTTAGTCTTTCCACTTTAGTCTGTCCACTTTAGTTCTTCCATTATAGTCTGTCCACTTTAGTCTTTCCACTTTAGTCTTTCCACTTTAGTCTGTCCTCTTAGTCTTTCCACTATAGTCTCCACTTTATTCTGTCCACTACAGTCTTTCCACTATAGTCTTTCCACTATAGTCTGTCCACTTTAGTCTTTCCACTTTAGTTTTTCCACTTTAGTCTGTCCACTTCAGTCTTTCCACTATAGTCTGTCCACTTTAGTCTTTCCACTTTAGTCTGTCCACTTTAGTCTTTCCACTTTATTCTGTCCACTTTAGTCTTTCCACTACTCTCTGTCCACTCTAGTCTTTCCGCTTCAGTCTTTCCACTAGAGTCTGTCCACTTTAGTCTTTCCACTTTAGTCTGTCCACTTTAGTCTTTCCACTTTAGTCTTTCCACTTTAGTCATTTCCACTATCTTCTGTCCATTTTAGTCTTTCCACTTTAGTCTTTCCACTTTAGTCTGTCCACTTTAGTCTTTCCACTATAGTCTGTCCACTTTAGTCTTTCCACTATAAACTGTCCACTTTAGTCTTTCCACTTTAGTCTTTCCACTATAGTCTCCACTTTATTCTGTCCACTACAGTCTAACCACTATAGTCTTTCCACTTTAGTCTTTCCACTATAGTCTGTCCACTTTAGTCTTTCCACTATAAACTGTCCACTTTAGTCTTTCCACTTTAGTCTTTCCACTATAGTCTCCACTTTATTCTGTCCACTACAGTCTAACCACTATAGTCTTTCCACTTTAGTCTTTCCACTATAGTCTGTCCACTTTAGTCTTTCCACTATAAACTGTCCACTTTAGTCTTTCCACTTTAGTCTTTCCACTATAGTCTCCACTTTATTCTGTCCACTACAGTCTAACCACTATAGTCTTTCCACTTTAGTCTTTCCACTATAGTCTGTCAACTTTAGTCTTTCCACTTTAGTCTTTCCGCTTTAGTCTGTCCACTTAGTCTTTCCACTATAGTCTTTCCACTATAGTCTGTCCACTTTAGTCTTTCCGCTTTAGTCTGTCCACTTAGTCTTTCCACTAGAGTCTGTCCACTTAAGTCTGTCCACTTTAGTCTTTCCACTATAGTCTCCACTTTCTTCTGTCAACTACAGTCTTTCCACTATAGTCTTTCCACTATAGTCTGTCCACTTTAGTCTTTCCACTTTAGTTTTTCCACTTTAGTCTGTCCACTTCTGTCTTTCCACTATAGTCTGTCCACTTTAGTCTTTCCACTTTAGTCTTTCCACTATAGTCTCCACTTTATTCTGTCCACTACAGTCTTTCCACTATAGTCTTTCCACTATAGTCTTTCCACTATAGTCTGTCCACTTTAGTCTTTCCACTTTAGTCTGTCCACTTTAGTCTTTCCACTATAGACTGTCCACTTTAGTCTTTCCACTATTCTCTGTCCACTTTAGTCTTTCCACTATAGTCTCCACTTTATTCTGTCCACTACAGTCTTTCCACTATAGTCTTTCCACTATAGTCTGTCCACTTTAGTCTTTCCACTTTAGTCTTTCCACTTTAGTCTGTCCACTTTAGTCTTTCCACTATAGTCTGTCCACTTTAGTCTTTCCACTACTCTCTGTCCACTTTAGTCTTTCCGCTTCAGTCTTTCCACTAGAGTCTGTCCACTTTAGTCTTTCCACTTTAGTCTGTCCACTTTAGTCTGTCCACTTTAGTCTTTCCACTATTCTCTGTCCACTTTAGTCGTTCCACTATACTCTCCACTTTATTCTGTCCACTGCAGTCTTTCCACTATAGTCTTTCCACTTTAGTCTGTCCAATTAGTCTTTAAACTATAGTCTGTCCACTTTAGTCTTTCCACTATTCTCTGTCCACTTTAGTCTTTCCACTATAGTCTCCACTTTCTTCTGTCCACTACAGTCTTTCCACTATAGTCTTTCCACTATAGTCTGTCCACTTTAGTCTTTCCACTTTAGTTTTTCCACTTTAGTCTGTCCACTTCTGTCTTTCCACTATAGTCTGTCCACTTTAGTCTTTCCACTTTAGTCTTTCCACTATAGTCTCCACTTTATTCTGTCCACTACAGTCTTTCCACTATAGTCTTTCCACTATAGTCTTTCCACTATAGTCTTTCCACTATAGTCTGTCCACTTTAGTCTTTCCACTTTATTCTTTCAACTATAGACTGTCCACTTTAGTCTTTCAACTATTCTTTGTCCACTTTAGTCTTTCCACTATAGTCTCCACTTTATTCTGTCCACTACAGTCTTTCCACTATAGTCTTTCCACTATAGTCTGTCCACTTTAGTCTTTCCACTTTAGTCTTTCCACTTTAGTCTGTCCACTTTAGTCTTTCCACTATAGTCTGTCCACTTTAGTCTTTCCACTACTCTCTGTCCACTTTAGTCTTTCCGCTTTAGTCTGTCCACTTTAGTCTTTCCACTTTAGTCTTTCCACTTTAGTCATTTCCACTATCTTCTGTCCACTACAGTCTTTCCACCATAGTCTTTCCACTATAGTCTGTCCACTTTAGTCTGTCCACTTCAGTCTTTCCACTATAGTCTGTCCACTTTAGTCTTTCCACTTTAGTCTGTCCACTTTAGTCTTTCCACTAAAGTCTGTCCACTTTAGTCTTTCCACTACTCTCTGTCCACTTTAGTCTTTCCGCTTCAGTCTTTCCACTAGAGTCTGTCCACTTTAGTCTTTCCACTTTAGTCTGTCCACTTTAGTCTTTCCACTTTAGACTTTCCACTTTAGTCATTTCCACTATCTTCTGTCCACTTTAGTCTTTCCACTTTAGTCTTTCCACTTTAGTCTGTCCACTTTAGTCTTTCCACTATAGTCTGTCCACTTTAGTCTTTCCACTATAGTCTGTCCACTTTAGTCTGTCCACTTTAGTCTTTCCACTATAGACTGTCCACTTTAGTCTTTCC
The DNA here is from genome assembly GCA_030848855.1 of Branchinecta sandiegonensis. NCBI lineage: Eukaryota > Metazoa > Arthropoda > Branchiopoda > Anostraca > Branchinectidae > Branchinecta > Branchinecta sandiegonensis. Next base: position 117,461 of record JAUPMV010000036.1, on the reverse strand, counting down.
ACTATTCTCTGTCCACTTTAGTCTTTCCACTATAGTCTCCACTTTATTCTGTCCACTACAGTCTTTCCACTATAGTCTATCCACTTTAGTCTTTCCACTTTAGTCTTTCCACTATTCTCTGTCCACTTTAGTCTTTCCACTATACTCTCCACTTTATTCTGTCCACTACAGTCTTTCCACTATAGTCTTTCCACTATAGTCTGTCCACTTTAGTGTTTCCACTTTAGTCTTTCCACTTTAGTCTGTCCACTTTAATCTTTCCACTATAGTCTGTCCACTTTAGTCTTTCCAATATTCTCTGTCCACTTTAGTCTTTCCACTTTAGTCTTTCGACTATAGTCTCCACTTTCTTCTGTCCACTACAGTCTCTCCACTATACTCTTTCCACTATAGTCTGTCCACTTTAGCCTTTCCACTATTCTCTGTTCACTTTAGTCTTTCCATTATACTCTCCACTTTATTCTGTCCACTACAGTCTTTCCACTATAGTCTTTCCACTATAGTCTGTCCACTTTAGTCTTTCCACTTTAGTCTTTCCACTTGAGTCTGTCCACTTTAGTCTTTCCACTATAGTCTGTCCACTTTGGTCTTTCCACTTTAGTCTTTCCGCTTTAGTCTGTCCACTTTAGTCTTTTCACTTTAGTCTGTCCACTTTAGTCTGTCCACTTTAGTCTTTCCACTTTAGTCATTTCCACTATCTTCTGTCCACTTTAGTCTTTCCACTATAGTCTGTCCACTTTAGTCTTTCCACTATAGTCTGACCACTTTAGTCTTTCCACTTTAGTCTTTCCACTTTAGTCTTTCCACTATAGTGTCCACTTTATTCTGTCCACTACAGTCTTTCCACTATAGTCTTTCCACTATAGTCTGTCCACTTTAGTCTTTCCACTTTAGTCTTTCCACTTTTGTCTGTCCACTTTAGTCTTTCCACTATAGACTGTCCACTTTAGTCTTTAGACTATTCTCTGTCTACTTTAGTCTTTCCACTATAGTCTCCACTTTATTCTGTCCACTACAGTCTTTCCACTATAGTCTTTCCACTATAGTCTGTCCACTTTAGTCTTTCCACTTTAGTCTTTCCACTTTAGTCTATCCACTTTAGTCTTTCCACTATAGTCTGTCCACTTTAGTCTTTCCACTTTAGTCTTTCCGCTTTAGTCTGTCCACTTAGTCTTTCCACTATATTCTTTCCACTATAGTCTGTCCACTTTAGTCTTTCCACTTTAGTCTTTCCACTTTAGTCTGTCCACTTTAGTTCTTCCATTATAGTCTGTCCACTTTAGTCTTTCCACTTTAGTCTTTCCACTTTAGTCTGTCCTCTTAGTCTTTCCACTATAGTCTCCACTTTATTCTGTCCACTACAGTCTTTCCACTATAGTCTTTCCACTATAGTCTGTCCACTTTAGTCTTTCCACTTTAGTTTTTCCACTTTAGTCTGTCCACTTCAATCTTTCCACTATAGTCTGTCCACTTTAGTCTTTCCACTTTAGTCTGTCCACTTTAGTCTTTCCACTTTATTCTGTCCACTTTAGTCTTTCCACTACTCTCTGTCCACTCTAGTCTTTCCGCTTCAGTCTTTCCACTAGAGTCTGTCCACTTTAGTCTTTCCACTTTAGTCTGTCCACTTTAGTCTTTCCACTTTAGTCTTTCCACTTTAGTCATTTCCACTATCTTCTGTCCATTTTAGTCTTTCCACTTTAGTCTTTCCACTTTAGTCTGTCCACTTTAGTCTTTCCACTATAGTCTGTCCACTTTAGTCTTTCCACTATAAACTGTCCACTTTAGTCTTTCCACTTTAGTCTTTCCACTATAGTCTCCACTTTATTCTGTCCACTACAGTCTTTCCACTATAGTCTTTCCACTTTAGTCTTTCCACTATAGTCTGTCAACTTTAGTCTTTCCACTTTAGTCTTTCCGCTTTAGTCTGTCCACTTAGTCTTTCCACTATAGTCTTTCCACTATAGTCTGTCCACTTTAGTCTTTCCACTTTAGTCTGTCCACTTTAGTCTTTCCACTATAGTCTGTCCACTTTAGTCTTTCCACTTTAGTATTTCCGCTTTAGTCTGTCCACTTAGTCTTTCCACTAGAGTCTGTCCACTTTAGTCTGTCCACTTTAGTCTTTCCACTATAGTCTCCACTTTCTTCTGTCAACTACAGTCTTTCCACTATAGTCTTTCCACTATAGTCTGTCCACTTTAGTCTTTCCACTTTAGTTTTTCCACTTTAGTCTGTCCACTTCTGTCTTTCCACTATAGTCTGTCCACTTTATTCTTTCCACTATAGTCTCCACTTTATTCTGTCCACTACAGTCTTTCCACTATAGTCTTTCCACTATAGTCTTTCCACTATAGTCTGTCCACTTTAGTCTTTCCACTTTAGTCTGTCCACTTTAGTCTTTCCACTATAGACTGTCCACTTTAGTCTTTCCACTATTCTCTGTCCACTTTAGTCTTTCCACTATAGTCTCCACTTTATTCTGTCCACTACAGTCTTTCCACTATAGTCTTTCCACTATAGTCTGTCCACTTTAGTCTTTCCACTTTAGTCTTTCCACTTTAGTCTGTCCACTTTAGTCTTTCCACTATAGTCTGTCCACTTTAGTCTTTCCACTACTCTCTGTCCACTTTAGTCTTTCCGCTTCAGTCTTTCCACTAGAGTCTGTCCACTTTAGTCTTTCCACTTTAGTCTGTCCACAATAGTCTTTCCACTTTAGTCTTTCCACTTTAGTCATTTCCACTATCTTCTGTCCACTACAGTCTTTCCACCATAGTCTTTCCACGATAGTCTGTCCACTTTAGTCTGTCCACTTCAGTCTTTCCACTATAGTCTGTCCACTTTAGTCTTTCCACTTTAGTCTGTCCACTTTAGTCTTTCCACTATAGTCTGTCCACTTTAGTCTTTCCACTACTCTCTGTCCACTTTAATCTTTCCGCTTCAGTCTTTCCACTAGAGTCTGTCCACTTTAGTCTTTCCACTTTAGTCTGTCCACTTTAGTCTTTCCACTTTAGACTTTCCACTTTAGTCATTTCCACTATCTTCTGTCCACTTTAGTCTTTCCACTTTAGTCTTTCCACTTTAGTCTGTCCACTTTAGTCTTTCCACTATAGTCTGTCCACTTTAGTCTTTCCACTATAGTCTGTCCACTTTAGTCTTTCCACTTTAGTCTTTTCACTATAGTCTCCACTTTATTCTGTCCACTACAGTCTTTCCACTATAGTCTTTCCACTATAGTCTGTCCACTTTAGTCTTTCCACTTTAGTCTTTCCACTTTAGTCTGTCCACTTTAGTCTTTCCACTATAGACTGTCCACTTTAGTCTTTCCACTATTCTCTGTCCACTTTAGTCTTTCCACTATAGTCTCCACTTTATTCTGTCCACTACAGTCTTTCCACTATAGTCTTTCCACTATAGTCTGTCCACTTTAGTCTTTCCACTTTAGTCTTTCCACTATTCTCTGTCCACTTTAGTCTTTCCACTATACTCTCCACTTTATTCTGTCCACTACAGTCTTTCCACTATAGTCTTTCCACTATAGTCTGTCCACTTTAGTGTTTCCACTTTAGTCTTTCCACTTTAGTCTGTCCACTTTAATCTTTCCACTATAGTCTGTCCACTTTAGTCTTTCCAATATTCTCTGTCCACTTTAGTCTTTCCACTATAGTCTCCACTTTCTTCTGTCCACTACAGTCACTCCACTATACTCTTTCCACTATAGTCTGTCCACTTTAGCCTTTGCACTATTCTCTGTCCACTTTAGTCTTTCCATTATACTCTCCTCTTTATTCTGTCCACTACAGTCTTTCCACTATAGTCTTTCCACTATAGTCTGTCCACTTTAGTCTTTCCACTTTTGTCTGTCCACTTTAGTCTTTCCACTTTAGTCATTTCCACTATCTTCTGTCCACTTTAGTCTTTCCACTATAGTCTGTCCACTTTAGTCTTTCCACTATAGTCTGACCACTTTAGTCTTTCCACTTTAGTCTTCACACTTTAGTCTTTCCACTATAGTCTCCACTTTATTCTGTCCCCTACAGTCTTTCCACTATAGTCTTTCCACTATAGTCTGTCCACTTTAGTCTTTCCACTTTAGTCTTTCCACTTTTGTCTGTCCACTTTAGTCTTTCCACTATAGACTGTCCACTTTAGTCTTTAGACTATTCTCTGTCCACTTTAGTCTTTCCACTATAGTCTCCACTTTATTCTCTCCACTACAGTCTTTCCACTATAGTCTTTCCACTATAGTCTGTCCACTTTAGTCTTTCCACTTTAGTCTTTCCACTTTGGTCTATCCACTTTAGTCTTTCCACTATAGTCTGTCCACTTTAGTCTTTCCACTTTAGTCTTTCCGCTTTAGTCTTTCCACTATATTCTTTCCACTATAGTCTGTCCACTTTAGTCTTTCCACTTTAGTCTTTCCACTTTAGTCTGTCCACTTTAGTTTTTCCATTATAGTCTGTCCACTTTAGTCTGTCCCCTTTAGTCTTTCCACTTTAGTCTTTCCACTTTAGTCTGTCCTCTTAGTCTTTCCACTATAGTCTCCACTTTATTCTGTCCACTACAGTCTTTCCACTATAGTCTTTCCACTATAGTCTGTCCACTTTAGTCTTTCCACTTTAGTTTTTCCACTTTAGTCTGTCCACTTCAGTCTTTCCACTATAGTCTGTCCACTATAGTCTGTCCACTTTAGTCTTTCCACTTTAGTCTTTCCGCTTTAGTCTTTCCACTATATTCTTTCCACTATAGTCTGTCCACTTTAGTCTTTCCACTTTAGTCTTTCCACTTTAGTCTGTCCACTTTAGTTTTTCCATTATAGTCTGTCCACTTTAGTCTTTCCACTTTAGTCTTTCCACTTTAGTCTGTCCTCTTAGTCTTTCCACTATAGTCTCCACTTTATTCTGTCCACTACAGTCTTTCCACTATAGTCTTTCCACTATAGTCTGTCCACTTTAGTCTTTCCACTTTAGTTTTTCCACTTTAGTCTGTCCACTTCAGTCTTTCCACTATAGTCTGTCCACTATAGTCTGTCCACTTTAGTCTTTCCACTTTAGTCTTTCCACTTTAGTCTTTCCACTTTAGTCTTTCCACTTTAGTCTGTCCTCTTAGTCTTTCCACTATAGTCTCCACTTTATTCTGTCCACTACAGTCTTTCCACTTTAGTCTGTCCACTTTAGTCTTTCCACTTTATTCTGTCCACTTTAGTCTTTCCACTACTCTCTGTCCACTCTAGTCTTTCCGCTTCAGTCTTTCCACTATAGTCTTTCCACTATAGTCTGTCCACTTTAGTCTTTCCACTTTAGTCTTCCCACTTTAGTCTGTCCACTTTAGTCTTTCCACTATAGTCTGTCCACTTTAGTCTTTCCACTACTCTCTGTCCACTTTAGTCTTTCCGCTTCAGTCTTTCCACTAGAGTCTGTCCACTTTAGTCTTTCCACTTTAGTCTGTCCACTTTAGTCTTTCCACTTTAGTCTTTCCACTTTAGTCATTTCCACTATCTTCTGTCCACTACATTCTTTCCACCATAGTCTTTCCACTATAGTCTGTCCACTTTAGTCTGTCCACTTCAGTCTTTCCACTATAGTCTGTCCACTTTAGTCTTTCCACTTTAGTCTGTCCACTTTAGTCTTTCCACTATAGTCTGTCCACTTTAGTCTTTCCACTACTCTCTGTCCACTTTAGTCTTTCCGCTTCAGTCTTTCCACTAGAGTCTGTCCACTTTAGTCTTTCCACTTTAGTCTGTCCACTTTAGTCTTTCCACTTTAGACTTTCCACTTTAGTCATTTCCACTATCTTCTGTCCACTTTAAACTTTCCACTTTAGTCTTTCCACTTTAGTCTGTCCACTTTAGTCTTTCCACTATAGTCTGTCCACTTTAGTCTTTCCACTATAGTCTGTCCACTTTAGTCTGTCCACTTTAGTCTTTCCACTATAGACTGTCCACTTTAGTCTTTCCACTATTCTCTGTCCACTTTAGTCTTTCCACTATAGTCTCCACTTTATTCTGTCCACTACAGTCTTTCCACTATAGTCTATCCACTTTAGTCTTTCCACTTTAGTCTTTCCACTATTCTCTGTCCACTTTAGTCTTTCCACTATACTCTCCACTTTATTCTGTCCACTACAGTCTTTCCACTATAGTCTTTCCACTATAGTCTGTCCACTTTAGTGTTTCCACTTTAGTCTTTCCACTTTAGTCTGTCCACTTTAATCTTTCCACTATAGTCTGTCCACTTTAGTCTTTCCAATATTCTCTGTCCACTTTAGTCTTTCCACTATAGTCTCCACTTTCTTCTGTCCACTACAGTCTCTCCACTATACTCTTTCCACTATAGTCTGTCCACTTTAGCCTTTCCACTATTCTCTGTTCACTTTAGTCTTTCCATTATACTCTCCACTTTATTCTGTCCACTACAGTCTTTCCACTATAGTCTTTCCACTATAGTCTGTCCACTTTAGTCTTTCCACTTTAGTCTTTCCACTTGAGTCTGTCCACTTTAGTCTTTCCACTATAGTCTGTCCACTTTGGTCTTTCCACTTTAGTCTTTCCGCTTTAGTCTGTCCACTTTAGTCTTTCCACTTTAGTCTGTCCACTTTAGTCTGTCCACTTTAGTCTTTCCACTTTAGTCATTTCCACTATCTTCTGTCCACTTTAGTCTTTCCACTATAGTCTGTCCACTTTAGTCTTTCCACTATAGTCTGACCACTTTAGTCTTTCCACTTTAGTCTTTCCACTTTAGTCTTTCCACTATAGTCTCCACTTTATTCTGTCCACTACAGTCTTTCCACTATAGTCTTTCCACTATAGTCTGTCCACTTTAGTCTTTCCACTTTAGTCTTTCCACTTTTGTCTGTCCACTTTAGTCTTTCCACTATAGACTGTCCACTTTAGTCTTTAGACTATTCTCTGTCTACTTTAGTCTTTCCACTATAGTCTCCACTTTATTCTGTCCACTACAGTCTTTCCACTATAGTCTTTCCACTATAGTCTGTCCACTTTAGTCTTTCCACTTTAGTCTTTCCACTTTAGTCTATCCACTTTAGTCTTTCCACTATAGTCTGTCCACTTTAGTCTTTCCACTTTAGTCTTTCCGCTTTAGTCTGTCCACTTAGTCTTTCCACTATATTCTTTCCACTATAGTCTGTCCACTTTAGTCTTTCCACTTTAGTCTTTCCACTTTAGTCTGTCCACTTTAGTTCTTCCATTATAGTCTGTCCACTTTAGTCTTTCCACTTTAGTCTTTCCACTTTAGTCTGTCCTCTTAGTCTTTCCACTATAGTCTCCACTTTATTCTGTCCACTACAGTCTTTCCACTATAGTCTTTCCACTATAGTCTGTCCACTTTAGTCTTTCCACTTTAGTTTTTCCACTTTAGTCTGTCCACTTCAGTCTTTCCACTATAGTCTGTCCACTTTAGTCTTTCCACTTTAGTCTGTCCACTTTAGTCTTTCCACTTTATTCTGTCCACTTTAGTCTTTCCACTACTCTCTGTCCACTCTAGTCTTTCCGCTTCAGTCTTTCCACTAGAGTCTGTCCACTTTAGTCTTTCCACTTTAGTCTGTCCACTTTAGTCTTTCCACTTTAGTCTTTCCACTTTAGTCATTTCCACTATCTTCTGTCCATTTTAGTCTTTCCACTTTAGTCTTTCCACTTTAGTCTGTCCACTTTAGTCTTTCCACTATAGTCTGTCCACTTTAGTCTTTCCACTATAAACTGTCCACTTTAGTCTTTCCACTTTAGTCTTTCCACTATAGTCTCCACTTTATTCTGTCCACTACAGTCTAACCACTATAGTCTTTCCACTTTAGTCTTTCCACTATAGTCTGTCAACTTTAGTCTTTCCACTTTAGTCTTTCCGCTTTAGTCTGTCCACTTAGTCTTTCCACTATAGTCTTTCCACTATAGTCTGTCCACTTTAGTCTTTCCACTTTAGTCTTTCCACTTTAGTTTGTCCACTTTAGTCTTTCCACTATAGTCTGTCCACTTTAGTCTTTCCATTTTAGTATTTCCGCTTTAGTCTGTCCACTTAGTCTTTCCACTAGAGTCTGTCCACTTAAGTCTGTCCACTTTAGTCTTTCCACTATAGTCTCCACTTTCTTCTGTCAACTACAGTCTTTCCACTATAGTCTTTCCACTATAGTCTGTCCACTTTAGTCTTTCCACTTTAGTTTTTCCACTTTAGTCTGTCCACTTCTGTCTTTCCACTATAGTCTGTCCACTTTAGTCTTTCCACTTTAGTCTTTCCACTATAGTCTCCACTTTATTCTGTCCACTACAGTCTTTCCACTATAGTCTTTCCACTATAGTCTTTCCACTATAGTCTGTCCACTTTAGTCTTTCCACTTTAGTCTGTCCACTTTAGTCTTTCCACTATAGACTGTCCACTTTAGTCTTTCCACTATTCTCTGTCCACTTTAGTCTTTCCACTATAGTCTCCACTTTATTCTGTCCACTACAGTCTTTCCACTATAGTCTTTCCACTATAGTCTGTCCACTTTAGTCTTTCCACTTTAGTCTTTCCACTTTAGTCTGTCCACTTTAGTCTTTCCACTATAGTCTGTCCACTTTAGTCTTTCCACTACTCTCTGTCCACTTTAGTCTTTCCGCTTCAGTCTTTCCACTAGAGTCTGTCCACTTTAGTCTTTCCACTTTAGTCTGTCCACTTTAGTCTTTCCACTTTAGTCTTTCCACTTTAGTCATTTCCACTATCTTCTGTCCACTACAGTCTTTCCACCATAGTCTTTCCACGATAGTCTGTCCACTTTAGTCTGTCCACTTCAGTCTTTCCACTATAGTCTGTCCACTTTAGTCTTTCCACTTTAGTCTGTCCACTTTAGTCTTTCCACTATAGTCTGTCCACTTTAGTCTTTCCACTACTCTCTGTCCACTTTAGTCTTTCCGCTTCAGTCTTTCCACTAGAGTCTGTCCACTTTAGTCTTTCCACTTTAGTCTGTCCACTTTAGTCTTTCCACTTTAGACTTTCCACTTTAGTCATTTCCACTATCTTCTGTCCACTTTAGTCTTTCCACTTTAGTCTTTCCACTTTAGTCTGTCCACTTTAGTCTTTCCACTATAGTCTGTCCACTTTAGTCTTTCGACTATAGTCTTTCCACTTTAGTTTTTCCACTTTAGTCTGTCCACTTCAGTCTTTCTACTATAGTCTGTCCACTTTAGTCTTTCCACTTTAGTCTTTTCACTATAGTCTCCACTTTATTCTGTCCACTACAGTCTTTCCACTATAGTCTGTCCACTTTAGTCTTTCCACTATTCTCTGTCCACTTTAGTCTTTCCACTTTAGTTTTTCCACTTTAGTCTGTCCACTTCTGTCTTTCCACTGTAGTCTGTCCACTTTAGTCTTTCCACTTTAGTCTTTCAACTATAGTCTCCACTTTATTCTGTCCACTACAGTCTTTCCACTATAGTCTTTCCACTATAGTCTTTCCACTATAGTCTTTCCACTATAGTCTGTCCACTTTAGTCTTTCCACTTTATTCTTTCAACTATAGACTGTCCACTTTAGTCTTTCAACTATTCTTTGTCCACTTTAGTCTTTCCACTATAGTCTCCACTTTATTCTGTCCACTACAGTCTTTCCACTATAGTCTTTCCACTATAGTCTGTCCACTTTAGTCTTTCCACTTTAGTCTTTCCACTTTAGTCTGTCCACTTTAGTCTTTCCACTATAGTCTGTCCACTTTAGTCTTTCCACTACTCTCTGTCCACTTTAGTCTTTCCGCTTCAGTCTTTCCACTAGAGTCTGTCCACTTTAGTCTTTCCACTTTAGTCTGTCCACTTTAGTCTTTCCACTTTAGTCTTTCCACTTTAGTCATTTCCACTATCTTCTGTCCACTACAGTCTTTCCACCATAGTCTTTCCACTATAGTCTGTCCACTTTAGTCTGTCCACTTCAGTCTTTCCACTATAGTCTGTCCACTTTAGTCTTTCCACTTTAGTCTGTCCACTTTAGTCTTTCCACTAAAGTCTGTCCACTTTAGTCTTTCCACTACTCTCTGTCCACTTTAGTCTTTCCGCTTCAGTCTTTCCACTAGAGTCTGTCCACTTTAGTCTTTCCACTTTAGTCTGTCCACTTTAGTCTTTCCACTTTAGACTTTCCACTTTAGTCATTTCCACTATCTTCTGTCCACTTTAGTCTTTCCACTTTAGTCTTTCCACTTTAGTCTGTCCACTTTAGTCTTTCCACTATAGTCTGTCCACTTTAGTCTTTCCACTATAGTCTGTCCACTTTAGTCTGTCCACTTTAGTCTTTCCACTATAGACTGTCCACTTTAGTCTTTCCACTATTCTCTGTCCACTTTAGTCTTTCCACTATAGTCTCCACTTTATTCTGTCCACTACAGTCTTTCCACTATAGTCTATCCACTTTAGTCTTTCCACTTTAGTCTTTCCACTATTCTCTGTCCACTTTAGTCTTTCCACTATACTCTCCACTTTATTCTGTCCACTACAGTCTTTCCACTATAGTCTTTCCACTATAGTCTGTCCACTTTAGTGTTTCCACTTTAGTCTTTCCACTTTAGTCTGTCCACTTTAATCTTTCCACTATAGTCTGTCCACTTTAGTCTTTCCAATATTCTCTGTCCACTTTAGTCTTTCCACTTTAGTCTTTCGACTATAGTCTCCACTTTCTTCTGTCCACTACAGTCTCTCCACTATACTCTTTCCACTATAGTCTGTCCACTTTAGCCTTTCCACTATTCTCTGTTCACTTTAGTCTTTCCATTATACTCTCCACTTTATTCTGTCCACTACAGTCTTTCCACTATAGTCTTTCCACTATAGTCTGTCCACTTTAGTCTTTCCACTTTAGTCTTTCCACTTGAGTCTGTCCACTTTAGTCTTTCCACTATAGTCTGTCCACTTTGGTCTTTCCACTTTAGTCTTTCCGCTTTAGTCTGTCCACTTTAGTCTTTTCACTTTAGTCTGTCCACTTTAGTCTGTCCACTTTAGTCTTTCCACTTTAGTCATTTCCACTATCTTCTGTCCACTTTAGTCTTTCCACTATAGTCTGTCCACTTTAGTCTTTCCACTATAGTCTGACCACTTTAGTCTTTCCACTTTAGTCTTTCCACTTTAGTCTTTCCACTATAGTGTCCACTTTATTCTGTCCACTACAGTCTTTCCACTATAGTCTTTCCACTATAGTCTGTCCACTTTAGTCTTTCCACTTTAGTCTTTCCACTTTTGTCTGTCCACTTTAGTCTTTCCACTATAGACTGTCCACTTTAGTCTTTAGACTATTCTCTGTCTACTTTAGTCTTTCCACTATAGTCTCCACTTTATTCTGTCCACTACAGTCTTTCCACTATAGTCTTTCCACTATAGTCTGTCCACTTTAGTCTTTCCACTTTAGTCTTTCCACTTTAGTCTATCCACTTTAGTCTTTCCACTATAGTCTGTCCACTTTAGTCTTTCCACTTTAGTCTTTCCGCTTTAGTCTGTCCACTTAGTCTTTCCACTATATTCTTTCCACTATAGTCTGTCCACTTTAGTCTTTCCACTTTAGTCTTTCCACTTTAGTCTGTCCACTTTAGTTCTTCCATTATAGTCTGTCCACTTTAGTCTTTCCACTTTAGTCTTTCCACTTTAGTCTGTCCTCTTAGTCTTTCCACTATAGTCTCCACTTTATTCTGTCCACTACAGTCTTTCCACTATAGTCTTTCCACTATAGTCTGTCCACTTTAGTCTTTCCACTTTAGTTTTTCCACTTTAGTCTGTCCACTTCAATCTTTCCACTATAGTCTGTCCACTTTAGTCTTTCCACTTTAGTCTGTCCACTTTAGTCTTTCCACTTTATTCTGTCCACTTTAGTCTTTCCACTACTCTCTGTCCACTCTAGTCTTTCCGCTTCAGTCTTTCCACTAGAGTCTGTCCACTTTAGTCTTTCCACTTTAGTCTGTCCACTTTAGTCTTTCCACTTTAGTCTTTCCACTTTAGTCATTTCCACTATCTTCTGTCCATTTTAGTCTTTCCACTTTAGTCTTTCCACTTTAGTCTGTCCACTTTAGTCTTTCCACTATAGTCTGTCCACTTTAGTCTTTCCACTATAAACTGTCCACTTTAGTCTTTCCACTTTAGTCTTTCCACTATAGTCTCCACTTTATTCTGTCCACTACAGTCTTTCCACTATAGTCTTTCCACTTTAGTCTTTCCACTATAGTCTGTCAACTTTAGTCTTTCCACTTTAGTCTTTCCGCTTTAGTCTGTCCACTTAGTCTTTCCACTATAGTCTTTCCACTATAGTCTGTCCACTTTAGTCTTTCCACTTTAGTCTGTCCACTTTAGTCTTTCCACTATAGTCTGTCCACTTTAGTCTTTCCACTTTAGTATTTCCGCTTTAGTCTGTCCACTTAGTCTTTCCCCTAGAGTCTGTCCACTTTAGTCTGTCCACTTTAGTCTTTCCACTATAGTCTCCACTTTCTTCTGTCAACTACAGTCTTTCCACTATAGTCTTTCCACTATAGTCTGTCCACTTTAGTCTTTCCACTTTAGTTTTTCCACTTTAGTCTGTCCACTTCTGTCTTTCCACTATAGTCTGTCCACTTTATTCTTTCCACTATAGTCTCCACTTTATTCTGTCCACTACAGTCTTTCCACTATAGTCTTTCCACTATAGTCTTTCCACTATAGTCTGTCCACTTTAGTCTTTCCACTTTAGTCTGTCCACTTTAGTCTTTCCACTATAGACTGTCCACTTTAGTCTTTCCACTATTCTCTGTCCACTTTAGTCTTTCCACTATAGTCTCCACTTTATTCTGTCCACTACAGTCTTTCCACTATAGTCTTTCCACTATAGTCTGTCCACTTTAGTCTTTCCACTTTAGTCTTTCCACTTTAGTCTGTCCACTTTAGTCTTTCCACTATAGTCTGTCCACTTTAGTCTTTCCACTACTCTCTGTCCACTTTAGTCTTTCCGCTTCAGTCTTTCCACTAGAGTCTGTCCACTTTAGTCTTTCCACTTTAGTCTGTCCACAATAGTCTTTCCACTTTAGTCTTTCCACTTTAGTCATTTCCACTATCTTCTGTCCACTACAGTCTTTCCACCATAGTCTTTCCACGATAGTCTGTCCACTTTAGTCTGTCCACTTCAGTCTTTCCACTATAGTCTGTCCACTTTAGTCTTTCCACTTTAGTCTGTCCACTTTAGTCTTTCCACTATAGTCTGTCCACTTTAGTCTTTCCACTACTCTCTGTCCACTTTAATCTTTCCGCTTCAGTCTTTCCACTAGAGTCTGTCCACTTTAGTCTTTCCACTTTAGTCTGTCCACTTTAGTCTTTCCACTTTAGACTTTCCACTTTAGTCATTTCCACTATCTTCTGTCCACTTTAGTCTTTCCACTTTAGTCTTTCCACTTTAGTCTGTCCACTTTAGTCTTTCCACTATAGTCTGTCCACTTTAGTCTTTCCACTATAGTCTGTCCACTTTAGTCTTTCCACTTTAGTCTTTTCACTATAGTCTCCACTTTATTCTGTCCACTACAGTCTTTCCACTATAGTCTTTCCACTATAGTCTGTCCACTTTAGTCTTTCCACTTTAGTCTTTCCACTTTAGTCTGTCCACTTTAGTCTTTCCACTATAGACTGTCCACTTTAGTCTTTCCACTATTCTCTGTCCACTTTAGTCTTTCCACTATAGTCTCCACTTTATTCTGTCCACTACAGTCTTTCCACTATAGTCTTTCCACTATAGTCTGTCCACTTTAGTCTTTCCACTTTAGTCTTTCCTCTATTCTCTGTCCACTTTAGTCTTTCCACTATACTCTCCACTTTATTCTGTCCACTACAGTCTTTCCACTATAGTCTTTCCACTATAGTCTGTCCACTTTAGTGTTTCCACTTTAGTCTTTCCACTTTAGTCTGTCCACTTTAATCTTTCCACTATAGTCTGTCCACTTTAGTCTTTCCAATATTCTCTGTCCACTTTAGTCTTTCCACTATAGTCTCCACTTTCTTCTGTCCACTACAGTCACTCCACTATACTCTTTCCACTATAGTCTGTCCACTTTAGCCTTTGCACTATTCTCTGTCCACTTTAGTCTTTCCATTATACTCTCCTCTTTATTCTGTCCACTACAGTCTTTCCACTATAGTCTTTCCACTATAGTCTGTCCACTTTAGTCTTTCCACTTTTGTCTGTCCACTTTAGTCTTTCCACTTTAGTCATTTCCACTATCTTCTGTCCACTTTAGTCTTTCCACTATAGTCTGTCCACTTTAGTCTTTCCACTATAGTCTGACCACTTTAGTCTTTCCACTTTAGTCTTCACACTTTAGTCTTTCCACTATAGTCTCCACTTTATTCTGTCCCCTACAGTCTTTCCACTATAGTCTTTCCACTATAGTCTGTCCACTTTAGTCTTTCCACTTTAGTCTTTCCACTTTTGTCTGTCCACTTTAGTCTTTCCACTATAGACTGTCCACTTTAGTCTTTAGACTATTCTCTGTCCACTTTAGTCTTTCCACTATAGTCTCCACTTTATTCTGTCCACTACAGTCTTTCCACTATAGTCTTTCCACTATAGTCTGTCCACTTTAGTCTTTCCACTTTAGTTTTTCCACTTTAGTCTGTCCACTTCAGTCTTTCCACTATAGTCTGTCCACTATAGTCTGTCCACTTTAGTCTTTCCACTTTAGTCTTTCCGCTTTAGTCTTTCCACTATATTCTTTCCACTATAGTCTGTCCACTTTAGTCTTTCCACTTTAGTCTTTCCACTTTAGTCTGTCCACTTTAGTTTTTCCATTATAGTCTGTCCACTTTAGTCTTTCCACTTTAGTCTTTCCACTTTAGTCTGTCCTCTTAGTCTTTCCACTATAGTCTCCACTTTATTCTGTCCACTACAGTCTTTCCACTATAGTCTTTCCACTATAGTCTGTCCACTTTAGTCTTTCCACTTTAGTTTTTCCACTTTAGTCTGTCCACTTCAGTCTTTCCACTATAGTCTGTCCACTATAGTCTGTCCACTTTAGTCTTTCCACTTTAGTCTTTCCACTTTAGTCTTTCCACTTTAGTCTTTCCACTTTAGTCTGTCCTCTTAGTCTTTCCACTATAGTCTCCACTTTATTCTGTCCACTACAGTCTTTCCACTTTAGTCTGTCCACTTTAGTCTTTCCACTTTATTCTGTCCACTTTAGTCTTTCCACTACTCTCTGTCCACTCTAGTCTTTCCGCTTCAGTCTTTCCACTAGAGTCTGTCCACTTTAGTCTTTCCACTTTAGTCTGTCCACTTTAGTCTTTCCACTTTAGTCTTTCCACTTTAGTCATTTCTACTATCTTCTGTCCATTTTAGTCTTTCCACTTTAGTCTTTCCACTTTAGTCTGTCCACTTTAGTCTTTCCACTATAGTCTGTCCACTTTAGTCTTTCCACTATAAACTGTCCACTTTAGTCTTTCCACTTTAGTCTTTCCACTTTAGTCTTTCCACTATAGTCTCCACTTTATTCTGTCCACTACAGTCTTTCCACTATAGTCTTTCCACTATAGTCTGTCCACTTTAGTCTTTCCACTTTAGTCTTTCCACTTTAGTCTGTCCACTTTAGTCTTTCCACTATAGACTGTCCACTTTAGTCTTTCCACTATTCTCTGTCCACTTTAGTCTTTCCACTATAGTCTCCACTTTATTCTGTCCACTACAGTCTTTCCACTATAGTCTTTCCACTATAGTCTGTCCACTTTAGTCTTTCCACTTTAGTCTTTCCACTTTAGTCTGTCCACTTTAGTCTTTCCACTATAGTCTGTCCACTTTAGTCTTTCCACTTTAGTCTTTCCGCTTTAGTCTGTCCACTTAGTCTTTCCACTATAGTCTTTCCACTTTTGTCTGTCCACTTTAGTCTTTCCACTTTAGTCTTTCCACTTTAGTCTGTCCACTTTAGTCTTTCCACTATAGTCTGTCCTCTTTAGTCTTTCCACTTTAGTCTTTCCGCTTTAGTCTGTCCACTTAGTCTTTCCACTAGAGTCTGTTTAGTCTGTCCACTTTAGTCTTTCCACTATAGTCTCCACTTTATTCTGTCCACTACAGTCTTTCCACTATAGTCTTTCCACTATAGTCTGTCCACTTTAGTCTTTCCACTTTAGTTTTTCCACTTTAGTCTGTCCACTTCAGTCTTTCTACTATAGTCTGTCCACTTTAGTCTTTCCACTTTAGTCTTTCCACTATAGTCTCCACTTTATTCTGTCCACTACAGTCTTTCCACTATAGTCTTTCCACTATAGTCTGTCCACTTTAGTCTTTCCACTATAGTCTGTCCACTTTAGTCTTTCCACTATACTCTCCACTTTATTCTGTCCACTACAGTCTTTCCACTATAGTCTTTCCACTTTAGTCTGTCCACTTAGTCTTTCCACTATAGTCTGTCCACTTTAGTCTTTCCGCTATTCTCTGTCCACTTTAGTCTATCCACGATAGTCTCCACTTTATTCTGTCCACTACAGTCTTTCCACTATAGTCTTTCCACTATAGTCTGTCAACTTTAGTCTTTCCACTTTAATCTTTCCACTTTAGTCTGTCCACTTTAGTCTTTCCACTATAGTCTCCACTTTATTCTGTCCACTACAGTCTTTCCACTATAGTCTTTCCACTATAGTCTGTCCACTTTAGTCTTTCCACTTTAGTCTTTCCAATTTAGTCTTTCCACTTTAGTCTTTCGTCTTTAGTCTTTCCACTTTAGTCTGTCCTCTTAGTCTTTCCACTATAGTCTCCACTTTATTCTGTCCACTACAGTCTTTCCACTTTAGTCTGTCCACTTTAGTCTTTCCACTTTATTCTGTCCACTTTAGTCTTTCCACTACTCTCTGTCCACTCTAGTCTTTCCGCTTCAGTCTTTCCACTAGAGTCTGTCCACTTTAGTCTTTCCACTTTAGTCTGTCCACTTTAGTCTTTCCACTTTAGTCTTTCCACTTTAGTCATTTCTACTATCTTCTGTCCATTTTAGTCTTTCCACTTTAGTCTTTCCACTTTAGTCTGTCCACTTTAGTCTTTCCACTATAGTCTGTCCACTTTAGTCTTTCCACTATAAACTGTCCACTTTAGTCTTTCCACTTTAGTCTTTCCACTATAGTCTCCACTTTATTCTGTCCACTACAGTCTTTCCACTATAGTCTTTCCACTATAGTCTGTCCACTTTAGTCTTTCCACTTTAGTCTTTCCACTTTAGTCTGTCCACTTTAGTCTTTCCACTATAGACTGTCCACTTTAGTCTTTCCACTATTCTCTGTCCACTTTAGTCTTTCCACTATAGTCTCCACTTTATTCTGTCCACTACAGTCTTTCCACTATAGTCTTTCCACTATAGTCTGTCCACTTTAGTCTTTCCACTTTAGTCTTTCCACTTTAGTCTGTCCACTTTAGTCTTTCCACTATAGTCTGTCCACTTTAGTCTTTCCACTTTAGTCTTTCCGCTTTAGTCTGTCCACTTAGTCTTTCCACTATAGTCTTTCCACTTTTGTCTGTCCACTTTAGTCTTTCCACTTTAGTCTTTCCACTTTAGTCTGTCCACTTTAGTCTTTCCACTTTAGTCTTTCCACTTTTGTCTGTCCACTTTAGTCTTTCCACTATAGACTGTCCACTTTAGTCTTTAGACTATTCTCTGTCCACTTTAGTCTTTCCACTATAGTCTCCACTTTATTCTGTCCACTACAGTCTTTCCACTATAGTCTTTCCACTATAGTCTGTCCACTTTAGTCTTTCCACTTTAGTTTTTCCACTTTAGTCTGTCCACTTCAGTCTTTCCACTATAGTCTGTCCACTATAGTCTGTCCACTTTAGTCTTTCCACTTTAGTCTTTCCGCTTTAGTCTTTCCACTATATTCTTTCCACTATAGTCTGTCCACTTTAGTCTTTCCACTTTAGTCTTTCCACTTTAGTCTGTCCACTTTAGTTTTTCCATTATAGTCTGTCCACTTTAGTCTTTCCACTTTAGTCTTTCCACTTTAGTCTGTCCTCTTAGTCTTTCCACTATAGTCTCCACTTTATTCTGTCCACTACAGTCTTTCCACTATAGTCTTTCCACTATAGTCTGTCCACTTTAGTCTTTCCACTTTAGTTTTTCCACTTTAGTCTGTCCACTTCAGTCTTTCCACTATAGTCTGTCCACTATAGTCTGTCCACTTTAGTCTTTCCACTTTAGTCTTTCCACTTTAGTCTTTCCACTTTAGTCTTTCCACTTTAGTCTGTCCTCTTAGTCTTTCCACTATAGTCTCCACTTTATTCTGTCCACTACAGTCTTTCCACTTTAGTCTGTCCACTTTAGTCTTTCCACTTTATTCTGTCCACTTTAGTCTTTCCACTACTCTCTGTCCACTCTAGTCTTTCCGCTTCAGTCTTTCCACTAGAGTCTGTCCACTTTAGTCTTTCCACTTTAGTCTGTCCACTTTAGTCTTTCCACTTTAGTCTTTCCACTTTAGTCATTTCTACTATCTTCTGTCCATTTTAGTCTTTCCACTTTAGTCTTTCCACTTTAGTCTGTCCACTTTAGTCTTTCCACTATAGTCTGTCCACTTTAGTCTTTCCACTATAAACTGTCCACTTTAGTCTTTCCACTTTAGTCTTTCCACTTTAGTCTTTCCACTATAGTCTCCACTTTATTCTGTCCACTACAGTCTTTCCACTATAGTCTTTCCACTATAGTCTGTCCACTTTAGTCTTTCCACTTTAGTCTTTCCACTTTAGTCTGTCCACTTTAGTCTTTCCACTATAGACTGTCCACTTTAGTCTTTCCACTATTCTCTGTCCACTTTAGTCTTTCCACTATAGTCTCCACTTTATTCTGTCCACTACAGTCTTTCCACTATAGTCTTTCCACTATAGTCTGTCCACTTTAGTCTTTCCACTTTAGTCTTTCCACTTTAGTCTGTCCACTTTAGTCTTTCCACTATAGTCTGTCCACTTTAGTCTTTCCACTTTAGTCTTTCCGCTTTAGTCTGTCCACTTAGTCTTTCCACTATAGTCTTTCCACTTTTGTCTGTCCACTTTAGTCTTTCCACTTTAGTCTTTCCACTTTAGTCTGTCCACTTTAGTCTTTCCACTATAGTCTGTCCTCTTTAGTCTTTCCACTTTAGTCTTTCCGCTTTAGTCTGTCCACTTAGTCTTTCCACTAGAGTCTGTTTAGTCTGTCCACTTTAGTCTTTCCACTATAGTCTCCACTTTATTCTGTCCACTACAGTCTTTCCACTATAGTCTTTCCACTATAGTCTGTCCACTTTAGTCTTTCCACTTTAGTTTTTCCACTTTAGTCTGTCCACTTCAGTCTTTCTACTATAGTCTGTCCACTTTAGTCTTTCCACTTTAGTCTTTCCACTATAGTCTCCACTTTATTCTGTCCACTACAGTCTTTCCACTATAGTCTTTCCACTATAGTCTGTCCACTTTAGTCTTTCCACTATAGTCTGTCCACTTTAGTCTTTCCACTATACTCTCCACTTTATTCTGTCCACTACAGTCTTTCCACTATAGTCTTTCCACTTTAGTCTGTCCACTTAGTCTTTCCACTATAGTCTGTCCACTTTAGTCTTTCCGCTATTCTCTGTCCACTTTAGTCTATCCACGATAGTCTCCACTTTATTCTGTCCACTACAGTCTTTCCACTATAGTCTTTCCACTATAGTCTGTCAACTTTAGTCTTTCCACTTTAATCTTTCCACTTTAGTCTGTCCACTTTAGTCTTTCCACTATAGTCTCCACTTTATTCTGTCCACTACAGTCTTTCCACTATAGTCTTTCCACTATAGTCTGTCCACTTTAGTCTTTCCACTTTAGTCTTTCCAATTTAGTCTTTCCACTTTAGTCTTTCGTCTTTAGTCTTTCCACTTTAGTCTGTCCTCTTAGTCTTTCCACTATAGTCTCCACTTTATTCTGTCCACTACAGTCTTTCCACTTTAGTCTGTCCACTTTAGTCTTTCCACTTTATTCTGTCCACTTTAGTCTTTCCACTACTCTCTGTCCACTCTAGTCTTTCCGCTTCAGTCTTTCCACTGGAGTCTGTCCACTTTAGTCTTTCCACTTTAGTCTGTCCACTTTAGTCTTTCCACTTTAGTCTTTCCACTTTAGTCATTTCTACTATCTTCTGTCCATTTTAGTCTTTCCACTTTAGTCTTTCCACTTTAGTCTGTCCACTTTAGTCTTTCCACTATAGTCTGTCCACTTTAGTCTTTCCACTATAAACTGTCCACTTTAGTCTTTCCACTTTAGTCTTTCCACTATAGTCTCCACTTTATTCTGTCCACTACAGTCTTTCCACTATAGTCTTTCCACTATAGTCTGTCCACTTTAGTCTTTCCACTTTAGTCTTTCCACTTTAGTCTGTCCACTTTAGTCTTTCCACTATAGACTGTCCACTTTAGTCTTTCCACTATTCTCTGTCCACTTTAGTCTTTCCACTATAGTCTCCACTTTATTCTGTCCACTACAGTCTTTCCACTATAGTCTTTCCACTATAGTCTGTCCACTTTAGTCTTTCCACTTTAGTCTTTCCACTTTAGTCTGTCCACTTTAGTCTTTCCACTATAGTCTGTCCACTTTAGTCTTTCCACTTTAGTCTTTCCGCTTTAGTCTGTCCACTTAGTCTTTCCACTATAGTCTTTCCACTTTTGTCTGTCCACTTTAGTCTTTCCACTTTAGTCTTTCCACTTTAGTCTGTCCACTTTAGTCTTTCCACTATAGTCTGTCCTCTTTAGTCTTTCCACTTTAGTCTTTCCGCTTTAGTCTGTCCACTTAGTCTTTCCACTAGAGTCTGTTTAGTCTGTCCACTTTAGTCTTTCCACTATAGTCTCCACTTTATTCTGTCCACTACAGTCTTTCCACTATAGTCTTTCCACTATAGTCTGTCCACTTTAGTCTTTCCACTTTAGTTTTTCCACTTTAGTCTGTCCACTTCAGTCTTTCTACTATAGTCTGTCCACTTTAGTCTTTCCACTTTAGTCTTTCCACTATAGTCTCCACTTTATTCTGTCCACTACAGTCTTTCCACTATAGTCTTTCCACTATAGTCTGTCCACTTTAGTCTTTCCACTATAGTCTGTCCACTTTAGTCTTTCCACTATACTCTCCACTTTATTCTGTCCACTACAGTCTTTCCACTATAGTCTTTCCACTTTAGTCTGTCCACTTAGTCTTTCCACTATAGTCTGTCCACTTTAGTCTTTCCGCTATTCTCTGTCCACTTTAGTCTATCCACGATAGTCTCCACTTTATTCTGTCCACTACAGTCTTTCCACTATAGTCTTTCCACTATAGTCTGTCAACTTTAGTCTTTCCACTTTAATCTTTCCACTTTAGTCTGTCCACTTTAGTCTTTCCACTATAGTCTTTCCACTTTAGTCTGTCCACTTTAGTCTTTCCACTATAGACTGTCCACTTTAGTCTTTCCACTATTCTCTGTCCACTTTAGTCTTTCCACTATACTCTCCACTTTATTCTGTCCACTACAGTCTTTCCACTATAGTCTTTCCACTATAGTCTGTCCACTTTAGTGTTTCCACTTTAATCTTTCTACTTTAGTCTGTCCACTTTAGTCTTTCCACTATAGTCTGTCCACTTTAGTCTTTCCACTTTAGTCTTTCCACTTTAGTCTTTCCACTATAGTCTCCACTTTATTCTGTCCACTACAGTCTTTCCACTATAGTCTTTCCACTATGGTCTGTCCACTTTAGTCTTTCCACTTTAGTCTTTCCACTTGAGTCTGTCCACTTTAGTCTTTCCACTATAGTCTGTCCACTTTGGTCCACTTTAGGTTTTCCACTTTAGTCATTTCCACTATCTTCTGTCCACTTTAGTCTTTCCACTATAGTCTGTCCACTTTAGTCTTTCCACTATAGTCTGACCACTTTAGTCTTTCCACTTTAGTCTTTCCACTTTAGTCTTTCCACTATAGTCTCCACTTTATTCTGTCCACTACAGTCTTTCCACTATAGTCTTTCCACTATAGTCTGTCCACTTTAGTCTTTCCACTTTAGTCTTTCCACTTTTGTCTGTCCACTTTAGTCTTTCCACTATAGACTGTCCATTTTAGTCTTTAGACTATTCTCTGTCTACTTTAGTCTTTCCACTATAGTCTCCACTTTATTCTGTCCACTACAGTCTTTCCACTATAGTCTTTCCACTATAGTCTGTCAACTTTAGTCTTTCCACTTTAGTCTTTCCACTTTAGTCTATCCACTTTAGTCTTTCCACTATAGTCTGTCCACTTTAGTCTTTCCACTTTAGTCTTTCCGCTTTAGTCTGTCCACTTAGTCTTTCCACTATATTCTTTCCACTATAGTCTGTCCACTTTAGTATTTCCACTTTAGTCTTTCCACTTTAGTCTGTCCACTTTAGTTTTTCCATTATAGTCTGTCCACTTTAGTCTTTCCACTTTAGTCTTTCCACTTTAGTCTGTCCTCTTAGTCTTTCCACTATAGTCTCCACTTTATTCTGTCCACTACAGTCTTTCCACTATAGTCTTTCCACTATAGTCTGTCCACTTTAGTCTTTCCACTTTAGTTTTTCCACTTTAGTCTGTCCACTTCAGTCTTTCCACTATAGTCTGTCCACTTTAGTCTTTCCACTTTAGTCTGTCCACTTTAGTCTTTCCACTTTATTCTGTCCACTTTAGTCTTTCCACTACTCTCTGTCCACTCTAGTCTTTCCGCTTCAGTCTTTCCACTAGAGTCTGTCCACTTTAGTCTTTCCACTTTAGTCTGTCCACTTTAGTCTTTCCACTTTAGTCTTTCCACTTTAGTCATTTCCACTATCTTCTGTCCATTTTAGTCTTTCCACTTTAGTCTTTCCACTTTAGTCTGTCCACTTTAGTCTTTCCACTATAGTCTGTCCACTTTAGTCTTTCCACTATAAACTGTGCACTTTAGTCTTTCCACTTTAGTCTTTCCACTATAGTCTCCACTTTATTCTGTCCACTACAGTCTTTCCACTATAGTCTTTCCACTTTTGTCTTTCCACTATAGTCTGTCAACTTTAGTCTTTCCACTTTAGTCTTTCCGCTTTAGTCTGTCCACTTAGTCTTTCCACTATAGTCTTTCCACTATAGTCTGTCCACTTTAGTCTTTCCACTTTAGTCTTTCCACTTTAGTCTGTCCACTTTAGTCTTTCCACTATAGTCTGTCCACTTTAGTCTTTCCACTTTAGTATTTCCGCTTTAGTCTGTCCACTTATTCTTTCCACTAGAGTCTGTCCACTTTAGTCTGTCCACTTTAGTCTTTCCACTATAGTCTCCACTTTCTTCTGTCAACTACAGTCTTTCCACTATAGTCTTTCCACTAGAGTCTGTCCACTTTAGTCTTTCCACTTTAGTTTTTCCACTTTAGTCTGTCCACTTCTGTCTTTCCACTATAGTCTGTCCACTTTAGTCTTTCCACTTTAGTCTTTCCACTATAGTCTCCACTTTATTCTGTCCACTACAGTCTTTCCACTATAGTCTTTCCACTATAGTCTTTCCACTATAGTCTGTCCACATTAGTCTTTCCACTTTAGTCTTTCCACTTTAGTCTGTCCACTTTAGTCTTTCCACTTTAGTCTGTCCACTTTAGTCTTTCCACTATAGTCTGTCCACTTTAGTCTTTCCACTATAGTCTGTCCACTTTAGTCTGTCCACTTTAGTCTTTCCACTATAGTCTCCACTTTCTTCTGTCAACTACAGTCTTTCCACTATACTCTTTCCACTATAGTCTGTCCACTTTAGTCTTTCCACTTTAGTTTTTCCACTTTAGTCTGTCCACTTCTGTCTTTCCACTATAGTCTCCACTTTATTCTGTCCACTACAGTCTTTCCACTATAGTCTTTCCACTATAGTCTTTCCACTATAGTCTGTCCACATTAGTCTTTCCACTTTAGTCTTTCCACTTTAGTCTGTCCACTTTAGTCTTTCCACTTTAGTCTGTCCACTTTAGTCTTTCCACTTTAGTCTGTCCACTTTAGTCTTTCCACTATAGACTGTCCACTTTAGTCTTTCCACTATTCTCTGTCCACTTTAGTCTTTCCACTATAGTCTCCACTTTATTCTGTCCACTACAGTCTTTCCACTATAGTCTTTCCACTATAGTCTATCCACTTTAGTCTTTCCACTTTAGTCTTTCCACTATTCTCTGTCCACTTTAGTCTTTCCACTATACTCTCCACTTTATTCTGTCCACTACAGTCTTTCCACTATAGTCTTTCCACTATAGTCTGTCCACTTTAGTGTTTCCACTTTAGTCTTTCCACTTTAGTCTGTCCACTTTAATCTTTCCACTATAGTCTGTCCACTTTAGTCTTTCCAATATGCTCTGTCCACTTTAGTCTTTCCACTTTAGTTCCCCACTTTCTTCTGTCCACCACAGTCTCTCCACTATACTCTTTCCACTATAGTCTGTCCACTTTAGCCTTTGCACTATTCTCTGTCCACTTTAGTCTTTCCATTATACTCTCCTCTTTATTCTGTCCACTACAGTCTTTCCACTATAGTCTTTCCACTATAGTCTGTCCACTTTAGTCTTTCCACTTTAGTCTGTCCACTTTAGTCTTTCCACTTTAGTCATTTCCACTATCTTCTGTCCACTTTAGTCTTTCCACTATAGTCTGTCCACTTTAGTCTTTCAACTATAGTCTGACCACTTTAGTCTTTCCACTTTAGTCTTTCCACTTTTGTCTGTCCACTTTAGTCTTTCCACTATAGACTGTCCACTTTAGTCTTTAGACTATTCTCTGTCCACTTTAGTCTTTCCACTATAGTCTCCACTTTATTCTCTCCACTACAGTCTTTCCACTATAGTCTTTCCACTATAGTCTGTCCACTTTAGTCTTTCCACTTTACTCTTTCCACTTTAGTCTATCCACTTTAGTCTTTCCACTATAGTCTGTCCACTTTAGTCTTTCCACTTTAGTCTTTCCGCTTTAGTCTTTCCACTATATTCTTTCCACTATAGTCTTTCCACTATAGTCTTTCCACTATAGTCTGTCCACTTTAGTCTTTCCACTTTAGTTTTTCCACTTTAGTCTGTCCACTTCAGTCTTTCCACTATAGTCTGTCCACTTTAGTCTTTCCACTTTAGTCTGTCCACTTTAGTCTTTCCACTTTATTCTGTCCACTCTAGTCTTTCCGCTACTCTCTGTCCACTCTAGTCTTTCCGCTTCAGTCTTTCCACTAGAGTCTGTCCACTTTAGTCTTTCCACTTTAGTCTGTCCACTTTAGTCTTTCCACTTTAGTCTTTCCGCTTTAGTCTTTCCACTATATTCTTTCCACTATAGTCTTTCCACTATAGTCTTTCCACTATAGTCTGTCCACTTTAGTCTTTCCACTTTAGTTTTTCCACTTTAGTCTGTCCACTTCAGTCTTTCCACTATAGTCTTTCCACTATAGTCTGTCAACTTTAGTCTTTCCACTTTAATCTTTCCACTTTAGTCTGTCCACTTTAGTCTTTCCACTATAGTCTGTCCACTTTAGTCTTTCCACTTTAGTCTTTCCACTATAGTCTCCACTTTATTCTGTCCACTACAGTCTTTCCACTATAGTCTTTCCACTATAGTCTTTCCACTATAGTCTTTCCACTATAGTCTGTCCACTTTAGTCTTTCCACTTTAGTCTTTCCACTTTAGTCTGTCCACTTTAGTCTTTCCACTATAGACTGTCCACTTTAGTCTTTCCACTATTCTCTGTCCACTTTAGTCTTTCCACTATAGTCTCCACTTTATTCTGTCCACTACAGTCTTTCCACTATAGTCTTTCCACTATAGTCTGTCCACTTTAGTCTTTCCACTTTAGTCTTTCCACTTTAGTCTGTCCACTTTAGTCTTTCCACTATAGTCTGTCCACTTTAGTCTTTCCACTACTCTCTGTCCACTTTAGTCTTTCCGCTTCAGTCTTTCCACTAGAGTCTGTCCACTTTATTCTTTCCACTTTAGTCTGTCCACTTTAGTCTTTCCACTTTAGTCTTTCCACTTTAGTCATTTCCACTATCTTCTGTCCACTACAGTCTTTCCACCATAGTCTTTCCACTATAGTCTGTCCACTTTAGTCTGTCCACTTCAGTCTTTCCACTATAGTCTGTCCACTTTAGTCTTTCCACTTTAGTCTGTCCACTTTAGTCTTTCCACTATAGTCTGTCCACTTTAGTCTTTCCACTACTCTCTGTCCACTTTAGTCTTTACGCTTCAGTCTTTCCACTAGAGTCTGTCCACTTTAGTCTTTCCACTTTAGTCTGTCCACTTTAGTCTTTCCACTTTAGACTTTCCACTTTAGTCATTTCCACTATCTTCTGTCCACTTTAGTCTTTCCACTTTAGTCTTTCCACTTTAGTCTGTCCACTTTAGTCTTTCCACTATAGTCTGTCCACTTTAGTCTTTCCACTATAGTCTGTCCACTTTAGTCTTTCCACTTTAGTCTTTCCACTATAGTCTCCACTTTATTCTGTCCACTACAGTCTTTCCACTATAGTCTTTCCACTATAGTTTGTCCACTTTAGTCTTTCCACTTTAGTCTTTCCACTTTAGTCTGTCCACTTTAGTCTTTCCACTATAGACTGTCCACTTTAGTCTTTCCACTATTCTCTGTCCACTTTAGTCTTTCCACTATAGTCTCCACTTTATTCTGTCCACTACAGTCTTTACACTATAGTCTTTCCACTATAGTCTGTCCACTTTAGTCTTTCCACTTTAGTCTTTCCACTATTCTCTGTCCACTTTAGTCTTTCCACTATACTCTCCATTTAATTCTTTCCACTACAGTCTTTCCACTATAGTCTTTCCACTATAGTCTGTCCACTTTAGTCTTTCCACTTTAGTCTTTCCACTTTAGTCTGTCCACTTTAGTCTTTCCACTATAGACTGTCCACTTTAGTCTTTCCACTATTCTCTGTCCACTTTAGTCTTTCCACTATACTCTCCACTTTATTCTGTCCACTACAGTCTTTCCACTATAGTCTTTCCACTATAGTCTGTCCACTTTAGTGTTTCCACTTTAGTCTTTCCACTTTAGTCTGTCCACTTTAATCTTTCCACTATAGTCTGTCCACTTTAGTCTTTCCAATATTCTCTGTCCACTTTAGTCTTTCCACTTTAGTCTTTCCACTTTAGTCTTTCCACTATAGTCTCCACTTTCTTCTGTCCACTACAGTCTCTCCACTATACTCTTTCCACTTTAGTCTGTCCACTTTAGCCTTTCCACTATTCTCTGTTCACTTTAGTCTTTCCATTATACTCTCCACTTTATTCTGTCCACTACAGTCTTTCCACTATAGTCTTTCCACTATAGTCTGTCCACTTTAGTCTTTCCACTTTAGTCTTTCCACTTGAGTCTGTCCACTTTAGTCTTTCCACTATAGTCTGTCCACTTTGGTCTTTCCACTTTAGTCTTTCCGCTTTAGTCTGTCCACTTTAGTCTTTCCACTTTAGTCTGTCCACTTTAGTCTGCCCACTTTAGTCTTTCCACTTTAGTCATTTCCACTATCTTCTGTCCACTTTAGTCTTTCCACTATAGTCTGTCAACTTTAGTCTTTCCACTATAGTCTGACCACTTTAGTCTTTCCACTTTAGTCTTTCCACTTTAGTCTTTCCACTATAGTCTCCACTTTATTCTGTCCACTACAGTCTTTCCACTATAGTCTTTCCACTATAGTCTGTCCACTTTAGTCTTTCCACTTTAGTCTTTCCACTTTTGTCTGTCCACTTTAGTCTTTCCACTATAGACTGTCCACTTTAGTCTTTAGACTATTCTCTGTCTACTTTAGTCTTTCCACTATAGTCTCCACTTTATTCTGTCCACTACAGTCTTTCCACTATAGTCTTTCCACTATAGTCTGTCCACTTTAGTCTTTCCACTTTAGTCTTTCCACTTTAGTCTATCCACTTTAGTATTTCCACTATAGTCTGTCCACTTTAGTCTTTCCACTTTAGTCTTTCCGCTTTAGTCTGTCCACTTAGTCTTTCCACTATATTCTTTCCACTATAGTCTGTCCACTTCAGTCTTTCCACTTTAGTCTTTCCACTTTAGTCTGTCCACTTTAGTTTTTCCATTATAGTCTGTCCACTTTAGTCTTTCCACTTTAGTCTTTCCACTTTAGTCTGTCCTCTTAGTCTTTCCACTATAGTCTCCACTTTATTCTGTCCACTACAGTCTTTCCACTATAGTCTTTCCACTATAGTCTGTCCACTTTAGTCTTTCCACTTTAGTTTTTCCACTTTAGTCTGTCCACTTCAGTCTTTCCACTATAGTCTGTCCACTTTCGTCTTTCCACTTTAGTCTGTCCACTTTAGTCTTTCCACTTTATTCTGTCCACTTTAGTCTTTCCACTACTCTCTGTCCACTCTAGTCTTTCCGCTTCAGTCTTTCCACTAGAGTCTGTCCACTTTAGTCTTTCCACTTTAGTCTGTCCACTTTAGTCTTTCCACTTTAGTCTTTCCACTTTAGTCATTTCCACTATCTTCTGTCCATTTTAGTCTTTCCACTTTAGTCTTTCCACTTTAGTCTGTCCACTTTAGTCTTTCCACTATAGTCTGTCCACTTTAGTCTTTCCACTATAAACTGTGCACTTTAGTCTTTCCACTTTAGTCTTTCCACTATAGTCTCCACTTTATTCTGTCCACTACAGTCTTTCCACTATAGTCTTTCCACTTTAGTCTTTCCACTATAGTCCGTCAACTTTAGTCTTTCCACTTTAGTCTTTCCGCTTTAGTCTGTCCACTTAGTCTTTCCACTATAGTCTTTCCACTATAGTCTGTCCACTTTAGTCTTTCCACTTTAGTCTTTCCACTTTAGTCTGTCCACTTTAGTCTTTCCACTATAGTCTGTCCACTTTAGTCTTTCCACTTTAGTATTTCCGCTTTAGTCTGTCCACTTAGTCTTTCCACTAGAGTCTGTCCACTTTAGTCTGTCCACTTTAGTCTTTCCACTATAGTCTCCACTTTCTTCTGTCAACTACACTCTTTCCACTATAGTCTTTCCACTATAGTCTGTCCACTTTAGTCTTTCCACTTTAGTTTTTCCACTTTAGTCTGTCCACTTCTGTCTTTTCACTATAGTCTGTCCACTTTAGTCTTTCCACTTTAGTCTTTCCACTATAGTCTCCACTTTATTCTGTCCACTACAGTCTTTCCACTATAGTCTTTCCACTATAGTCTTTCCACTATAGTCTGTCCACATTAGTCTTTCCACTTTAGTCTTTCCACTTTAGTCTGTCCACTTTAGTCTTTCCACTATAGACTGTCCACTTTAGTCTTTCCACTATTCTCTGTCCACTTTAGTCTTTCCACTATAGTCTCCACTTTATTCTGTCCACTACAGTCTTTCCACTATAGTCTTTCCACTATAGTCTGTCCACTTTAGTCTTTCCACTTTAGTCTTTCCACTTTAGTCTGTCCACTTTAGTCTTTCCACTATAGTCTGTCCACTTTAGTCTTTCCACTACTCTCTGTCCACTTTAGTCTTTCCGCTTCAGTCTTTCCACTAGAGTCTGTCCACTTTAGTCTTTCCACTTTAGTCTGTCCACTTTAGTCTTTCCACTTTAGTCTTTCCACTTTAGTCATTTCCACTATCTTCTGTCCACTACAGTCTTTCCACAATAGTCTTTCCACTATAGTCGGTCCACTTTAGTCTGTCCACTTCAGTCTTTCCACTATAGTCTGTCCACTTTAGTCTTTCCACTTTAGTCTGTCCACTTTAGTCTTTCCACTATAGTCTGTCCACTTTAGTCTTTCCACTACTCTCTGTCCACTTTAGTCTTTCCGCTTCAGTCTTTCCACTAGAGTCTGTCCACTTTAGTCTTTCCACTTTAGTCTGTCCACTTTAGTCTATCCACTTTAGTCTTTCCACTATAGTCTGTCCACTTTAGTCTTTCCACTTTAGTCTTTCCGCTTTAGTCTTTCCACTATATTCTTTCCACTATAGTCTTTCCACTATAGTCTTTCCACTATAGTCTGTCCACTTTAGTCTTTCCACTTTAGTCTGTCCACTTTAGTCTTTCCACTTTAGTCTTTCCACTTTAGTCTTTCCACTATAGTCTCCACTTTATTCTGTCCACTACAGTCTTTCCACTATAGTCTTTCCACTATAGTCTTTCCACTATAGTCTTTCCACTATAGTCTGTCCACTTTAGTCTTTCCACTTTAGTCTTTCCACTTTAGTCTGTCCACTTTAGTCTTTCCACTATAGACTGTCCACGTTAGTCTTTCCACTATTCTCTGTCCACTTTAGTCTTTCCACTATAGTCTCCACTTTATTCTGTCCACTACAGTCTTTCCACTATAGTCTTTCCACTATAGTCTGTCCACTTTAGTCTTTCCACTTTAGTCTTTCCACTTTAGTCTGTCCACTTTAGTCTTTCCACTATAGTCTGTCCACTTTAGTCTTTCCACTACTCTCTGTCCACTTTAGTCTTTCCGCTTCAGTCTTTCCACTAGAGTCTGTCCACTTTAGTCTTTCCACTTTAGTCTGTCCACTTTAGTCTTTCCACTTTAGTCTTTCCACTTTAGTCATTTCCACTATCTTCTGTCCACTACAGTCTTTCCACCATAGTCTTTCCACTATAGTCTGTCCACTTTAGTCTGTCCACTTCAGTCTTTCCACTATAGTCTGTCCACTTTAGTCTTTCCACTTTAGTCTGTCCACTTTAGTCTTTCCACTATAGTCTGTCCACTTTAGTCTTTCCACTACTCTCTGTCCACTTTAGTCTTTCCGCTTCAGTCTTTCCACTAGAGTCTGTCCACTTTAGTCTTTCCCCTTTAGTCTGTCCACTTTAGTCTTTCCTCTTTAGACTTTCCACTTTAGTCATTTCCACTATCTTCTGTCCACTTTAGTCTTTCCACTTTAGTCTTTCCACTTTAGTCTGTCCACTTTAGTCTTTCCACTATAGTCTTTCCACTTTAGTCTTTCCACTATAGTCTGTCCACTTTAGTCTTTCCACTTTAGTCTTTCCACTATAGTCTCCACTTTATTCTGTCCACTACAGTCTTTCCACTATAGTCTTTCCACTATAGTCTGTCCACTTTAGTCTTTCCACTTTAGTCTTTCCACTTTAGTCTGTCCACTTTAGTCTTTCCACTATAGACTGTCCACTTTAGTCTTTCCACTATTCTCTGTCCACTTTAGTCTTTCCACTATAGTCTCCACTTTATTCTGTCCACTACAGTCTTTACACTATAGTCTTTCCACTATAGTCTGTCCACTTTAGTCTTTCCACTTTAGTCTTTCCACTATTCTCTGTCCACTTTAGTATTTCCACTATACTCTCCACTTTATTCTGTCCACTACAGTCTTTCCACTATAGTCTTTCCACTATAGTCTGTCCACTTTAGTGTTTCCACTTTAGTCTTTCCACTTTAGTCTGTCCACTTTAATCTTTCCACTATAGTCTGTCCACTATAGTCTGTCCACTTTAGTCTTTCCACTATATTCTTTCCACTATAGTCCACTTTAGTCTGTCCACTTTAATCTTTCCACTATAGTCTGTCCACTTTAGTCTTTCCAATATTCTCTGTCCACTTTAGTCTTTCCACTTTAGTCTTTCCACTTTAGTCTGTCCACTTTAGTCTTTCCACTATTCTCTGTCCACTTTAGTCTTTCCACTATAGTCTCCACTTTATTCTGTCCACTAAAGTCTTTCCACTATAGTCTTTCCACTATAGTCTTTCCACTTTAGTCTTTCCACTTTAGTCTGTCCACTTTAGTTTTTCCATTATAGTCTGTCCACTTTAGTCTTTCCACTTTAGTCTTTCCACTTTAGTCTGTCCTCTTAGTCTTTCCACTATAGTCTCCACTTTATTCTGTCCACTACAGTCTTTCCACTATAGTCTTTCCACTATAGTCTGTCCACTTTAGTCTTTCCACTTTAGTCTTTCCACTTTAGTCTGTCCACTTTAGTCTTTCCACTATTCTCTGTCCACTTTAGTCTTTCCACTATAGTCTCCACTTTATTCTGTCCACTAAAGTCTTTCCACTATAGTCTTTCCACTATAGTCTTTCCACTTTAGTCTTTCCACTTTAGTCTTTCCACTTTAGTCTGTCCACTTTAGTCTGTCCACTTTAGTTTTTCCATTATAGTCTGTCCACTTTAGTCTTTCCACTTTAGTCTTTCCACTTTAGTCTGTCCTCTTAGTCTTTCCACTATAGTCTCCACTTTATTCTGTCCACTACAGTCTTTCCACTATAGTCTTTCCACTATAGTCTGTCCACTTTAGTCTTTCCACTTTAGTTTTTCCACTTTAGTCTGTCCACTTCAGTCTTTCCACTATAGTCTGTCCACTTTAGTCTTTCCACTTTAGTCTGTCCACTTTAGTCTTTCCACTTTATTCTGTCCACTTTAGTCTTTCCACTACTCTCTGTCCACTCTAGTCTTTCCGCTTCAGTCTTTCCACTAGAGTCTGTCCACTTTAGTCTTTCCACTTTAGTCTGTCCACTTTAGTCTTTCCACTTTAGTCTTTCCACTTTAGTCATTTCCACTATCTTCTGTCCATTTTAGTCTTTCCACTTTAGTCTTTCCACTTTAGTCTGTCCACTTTAGTCTTTCCACTATAGTCTGTCCACTTTAGTCTTTCCACTATAAACTGTGCACTTTAGTCTTTCCACTTTAGTCTTTCCACTATAGTCTCCACTTTATTCTGTCCACTACAGTCTTTCCACTATAGTCTTTCCACTTTAGTCTTTCCACTATAGTCTGTCAACTTTAGTCTTTCCACTTTAGTCTTTCCGCTTTAGTCTGTCCACTTAGTCTTTCCACTATAGTCTTTCCACTATAGTCTGTCCACTTTAGTCTTTCCACTTTAGTCTTTCCACTTTAGTCTGTCCACTTTAGTCTTTCCACTATAGTCTGTCTACTTTAGTCTTTCCACTTTAGTATTTCCGCTTTAGTCTGTCCACTTAGTCTTTCCACTAGAGTCTGTCCACTTTAGTCTGTCCACTTTAGTCTTTCCACTATAGTCTCCACTTTCTTCTGTCAACTACAGTCTTTCCACTATAGTCTTTCCACTATAGTCTGTCCACTTTAGTCTTTCCACTTTAGTTTTTCCACTTTAGTCTGTCCACTTCTGTCTTTTCACTATAGTCTGTCCACTTTAGTCTTTCCACTTTAGTCTTTCCACTATAGTCTCCACTTTATTCTGTCCACTACAGTCTTTCCACTATAGTCTTTCCACTATAGTCTTTCCACTATAGTCTGTCCACATTAGTCTTTCCACTTTAGTCTTTCCACTTTAGTCTGTCCACTTTAGTCTTTCCACTATAGACTGTCCACTTTAGTCTTTCCACTATTCTCTGTCCACTTTAGTCTTTCCACTATAGTCTCCACTTTATTCTGTCCACTACAGTCTTTCCACTATAGTCTTTCCACTATAGTCTGTCCACTTTAGTCTTTCCACTTTAGCCTTTCCACTTTAGTCTGTCCACTTTAGTCTTTCCACTATAGTCTGTCCACTTTAGTCTTTCCACTGCTCTCTGTCCACTTTAGTCTTACCGCTTCAGTCTTTCCACTAGAGTCTGTCCACTTTAGTCTTTCCACTTTAGTCTGTCCACTTTAGTCTTTCCACTTTAGTCTTTCCACTTTAGTCATTTCCACTATCTTCTGTCCACTACAGTCTTTCCACAATAGTCTTTCCACTATAGTCGGTCCACTTTAGTCTGTCCACTTCAGTCTTTCCACTATAGTCTGTCCACTTTAGTCTTTCCACTTTAGTCTGTCCACTTTAGTCTTTCCACTATAGTCTGTCCACTTTAGTCTTTCCACTACTCTCTGTCCACTTTAGTCTTTCCGCTTCAGTCTTTCCACTAGAGTCTGTCCACGTTAGTCTTTCCACTTTAGTCTGTCCACTTTAGTCTATCCACTTTAGTCTTTCCACTATAGTCTGTCCACTTTAGTCTTTCCACTTTAGTCTTTCCGCTTTAGTCTTTCCACTATATTCTTTCCACTATAGTCTTTCCACTATAGTCTTTCCACTATAGTCTGTCCACTTTAGTCTTTCCACTATAGTCTGTCCACTTTAGTCTTTCCACTTTAGTCTTTCCACTTTAGTCTTTCCACTATAGTCTCCACTTTATTCTGTCCACTACAGTCTTTCCACTATAGTCTTTCCACTATAGTCTTTCCACTATAGTCTTTCCACTATAGTCTGTCCACTTTAGTCTTTCCACTTTAGTCTTTCCACTTTAGTCTGTCCACTTTAGTCTTTCCACTATAGACTGTCCACTTTAGTCTTTCCACTATTCTCTGTCCACTTTAGTCTTTCCACTATAGTCTCCACTTTATTCTGTCCACTACAGTCTTTCCACTATAGTCTTTCCACTATAGTCTGTCCACTTTAGTCTTTCCACTTTAGTCTTTCCACTTTAGTCTGTCCACTTTAGTCTTACCACTATAGTCTGTCCACTTTAGTCTTTCCACTACTCTCTGTCCACTTTAGTCTTTCCGCTTCAGTCTTTCCACTCTAGTCTGTCCACTTTAGTCTTTCCACTTTAGTCTGTCCACTTTAGTCTTTCCACTTTAGTCTTTCCACTTTAGTCATTTCCACTATCTTCTGTCCACTACAGTCTTTCCACCATAGGGTTTCCACTATAGTCTGTCCACTTTAGTCTGTCCACTTCAGTCTTTCCACTATAGTCTGTCCACTTTAGTCTTTCCACTTTAGTCTGTCCACTTTAGTCTTTCCACTATAGTCTGTCCACTTTAGTCTTTCCACTACTCTCTGTCCACTTTAATCTTTCCGCTTCAGTCTTTCCACTAGAGTCTGTCCACTTTAGTCTTTCCCCTTTAGTCTGTCCACTTTAGTCTTTCCACTTTAGACTTTCCACTTTAGTCATTTCCACTATCTTCTGTCCACTTTAGTCTTTCCACTTTAGTCTTTCCACTTTAGTCTGTCCACTTTAGTCTTTCCACTATAGTCTTTCCACTTCAGTCTTTCCACTATAGTCTGTCCACTTTAGTCTTTCCACTTTAGTCTTTCCACTATAGTCTCCACTTTCTTCTGTCCACTACAGTCTTTCCACTATAGTCTTTCCACTATAGTCTGTCCACTTTAGTCTTTCCACTTTAGTCTTTCCACTTTAGTCTGTCCACTTTAGTCTTTCCACTATAGACTGTCCACTTTAGTCTTTCCACTATTCTCTGTCCACTTTAGTCTTTCCACTATAGTCTCCACTTTATTCTGTCCACTACAGTCTTTACACTATAGTCTTTCCACTATAGTCTGTCCACTTTAGTCTTTCCACTTTAGTCTTTCCACTATTCTCTGTCCACTTTAGTATTTCCACTATACTCTCCACTTTATTCTGTCCACTACAGTCTTTCCACTATAGTCTTTCCACTATAGTCTGTCCACTTTAGTGTTTCCACTTTAGTCTTTCCACTTTAGTCTGTCCACTTTAATCTTTCCACTATAGTCTGTCCACTTTAGTCTTTCCAATATTCTCTGTCCACTTTAGTCTTTCCACTTTAGTCTTTCCACTATAGTCTCCACTTTCTTCTGTCCACTACAGTCTCTCCACTATACTCTTTCCACTATAGTCTGTCCACTTTAGCCTTTCCACTATTCTCTGTCCACTTTAGTCTTTCCATTATACTCTCCACTTTATTCTGTCCACTACAGTCTTTCCACTATAGTCTTTCCACTATAGTCTGTCCACTTTAGTCTTTCCACTTTAGTCTTTCCACTTGAGTCTGTCCACTTTAGTCTTTCCACTATAGTCTGTCCACTTTGGTCTTTCCACTTTAGTCTTTCCGCTTTAGTCTGTCCACTTTAGTCTTTCCACTTTAGTCTGTCCACTTTAGTCTGTCCACTTTAGTCTTTCCACTTTAGTCATTTCCACTATCTTCTGTCCACTTTAGTCTTTCCACTATAGTCTGTCCACTTTAGTCTTTCCACTATAGTCTGACCACTTTAGTCTTTCCACTTTAGTCTTTCCACTTTAGTCTTTCCACTATAGTCTCCACTTTATTCTGTCCACTACAGTCTTTCCACTATAGTCTTTCCACTATAGTCTGTCCACTTTAGTCTTTCCACTTTAGTCTTTCCACTTTTGTCTGTCCACTTTAGTCTTTCCACTATAGACTGTCCACTTTAGTGTTTAGACTATTCTCTGTCTACTTTAGTCTTTCCACTATAGTCTCCACTTTATTCTGTCCACTACAGTCTTTCCACTATAGTCTTTCCACTATAGTCTGTCCACTTTAGTCTTTCCACTTTAGTCTTTCCACTTTAGTCTATCCACTTTAGTCTTTCCACTATAGTCTGTCCACTTTAGTCTTTCCACTTTAGTCTTTCCGCTTTAGTCTGTCCACTTAGTCTTTCCACTATATTCTTTCCACTATAGTCTGTCCACTTTACTATTTCCACTTTAGTCTTTCCACTTTAGTCTGTCCACTTTAGTTTTTCCATTATAGTCTGTCCACTTTAGTCTTTCCACTTTAGTCTTTCCACTTTAGTCTGTCCTCTTAGTCTTTCCACTATAGTCTCCACTTTATTCTGTCCACTACAGTCTTTCCACTATAGTCTTTCCACTATAGTCTGTCCACTTTAGTCTTTCCACTTTAGTTTTTCCACTTTAGTCTGTCCACTTCAGTCTTTCCACTATAGTCTGTCCACTTTAGTCTGTCCACTTTAGTCTTTCCACTTTAGTCTTTCCACTTTAGTCTATCCACTTTAGTCTTTCCACTATAGTCTGTCCACTTTAGTCTTTCCACTTTAGTCTTTCCGCATTAGTCTGTCCACTTAGTCTTTCCACTATATTCTTTCCACTATAGTCTGTCCACTTTAGTATTTCCACTTTAGTCTTTCCACTTTAGTCTGTCCACTTTAGTTTTTCCATTATAGTCTGTCCACTTTAGTCTTTCCACTTTAGTCTTTCCACTTTAGTCTGTCCTCTTAGTCTTTCCACTATAGTCTCCACTTTATTCTGTCTACTACAGTCTTTCCACTATAGTCTTTCCACTATAGTCTGTCCACTTTAGTCTTTCCACTTTAGTTTTTCCACTTTAGTCTGTCCACTTCAGTCTTTCCACTATAGTCTGTCCACTTTAGTCTTTCCACTTTAGTCTGTCCACTTTAGTCTTTCCACTTTATTCTGTCCACTTTAGTCTTTCCACTACTCTCTGTCCACTCTAGTCTTTCCGCTTCAGTCTTTCCACTAGAGTCTGTCCACTTTAGTCTTTCCACTTTAGTCTGTCCACTTTAGTCTTTCCACTTTAGTCTTTCCACTTTAGTCATTTCCACTATCTTCTGTCCATTTTAGTCTTTCCACTTTAGTCTTTCCACTTTAGTCTGTCCACTTTAGTCTTTCCACTATAGTCTGTCCACTTTAGTCTTTCCACTATAGTCTGTCCACTTTAGTCTTTCCACTTGAGTCTGTCCACTTTAGTCTTTCCACTATAGTCTGTCCACTTTGGTCTTTCCACTTTAGTCTTTCCGCTTTAGTCTGTCCACTTTAGTCTTTCCACTTTTGTCTGTCCACTTTAGTCTTTCCACTACAGACTGTCCACTTTAGTCTTTAGACTATTCTCTGTTTACTTTAGTCTTTCCACTATAGTCTCCACTTTATTCTGTCCACTACAGTCTTTCCACTATAGTCTTTCCACTATAGTCTGTCCACTTTAGTGTTTCCACTTTAGTCTTTCCACTTTAGTCTGTCCACTTTAATCTTTCCACTATAGTCTGTCCACTTTAGTCTTTCCAATATTCTCTGTCCACTTTAGTCTTTCCACTTTAGTCTTTCCACTATAGTCTCCACTTTCTTCTGTCCACTACAGTCTCTCCACTATACTCTTTCCACTATAGTCTGTCCACTTTAGCCTTTCCACTATTCTCTGTCCACTTTAGTCTTTCCATTATACTCTCCACTTTATTCTGTCCACTACAGTCTTTCCACTATAGTCTTTCCACTATAGTCTGTCCACTTTAGTCTTTCCACTTTAGTCTTTCCACTTGAGTCTGTCCACTTTAGTCTTTCCACTATAGTCTGTCCACTTTGGTCTTTCCACTTTAGTCTTTCCGCTTTAGTCTGTCCACTTTAGTCTTTCCACTTTAGTCTGTCCACTTTAGTCTGTCCACTTTAGTCTTTCCACTTTAGTCATTTCCACTATCTTCTGTCCACTTTAGTCTTTCCACTATAGTCTGTCCACTTTAGTCTTTCCACTATAGTCTGACCACTTTAGTCTTTCCACTTTAGTCTTTCCACTTTAGTCTTTCCACTATAGTCTCCACTTTATTCTGTCCACTACAGTCTTTCCACTATAGTCTTTCCACTATAGTCTGTCCACTTTAGTCTTTCCACTTTAGTCTTTCCACTTGAGTCTGTCCACTTTAGTCTTTCCACTATAGTCTTTCCACTTTAGTCTTTCCACTATAGTCTCCACTTTATTCTGTCCACTACAGTCTTTCCACTATAGTCTTTCCACTATAGTCTGTCCACTTTAGTCTTTCCACTTGAGTCTGTCCACTTTAGTCTTTCCACTATAGTCTGTCCACTTTGGTCTTTCCACTTTAGTCTTTCCGCTTTAGTCTGTCCACTTTAGTCTTTCCACTTTTGTCTGTCCACTTTAGTCTTTCCACTACAGACTGTCCACTTTAGTCTTTAGACTATTCTCTGTTTACTTTAGTCTTTCCACTATAGTCTGACCACTTTAGTCTTTCCACTTTAGTCTTTCCACTTTAGTCTTTCCACTATAGTCTCCACTTTATTCTGTCCACTACAGTCTTTCCACTATAGTCTTTCCACTATAGTCTGTCCACTTTAGTCTTTCCACTTGAGTCTGTCCACTTTAGTCTTTCCACTATAGTCTGTCCACTTTGGTCTTTCCACTTTAGTCTTTCCGCTTTAGTCTGTCCACTTTAGTCTTTCCACTTTTGTCTGTCCACTTTAGTCTTTCCACTACAGACTGTCCACTTTAGTCTTTAGACTATTCTCTGTTTACTTTAGTCTTTCCACTATAGTCTCCACTTTATTCTGTCCACTACAGTCTTTCCACTATAGTCTTTCCACTATAGTCTGTCCACTTTAGTCTTTCCACTTTAGTCTTTCCACTTTAGTCTATCCACTTTAGTCTTTCCACTATAGTCTGTCCACTTTAGTCTTTCCACTTTAGTCTTTCCGCATTAGTCTGTCCACTTAGTCTTTCCACTATATTCTTTCCACTATAGTCTGTCCACTTTAGTATTTCCACTTTAGTCTTTCCACTTTAGTCTGTCCACTTTAGTTTTTCCATTATAGTCTGTCCACTTTAGTCTTTCCACTTTAGTCTTTCCACTTTAGTCTGTCCTCTTAGTCTTTCCACTATAGTCTCCACTTTATTCTGTCTACTACAGTCTTTCCACTATAGTCTTTCCACTATAGTCTGTCCACTTTAGTCTTTCCACTTTAGTTTTTCCACTTTAGTCTGTCCACTTCAGTCTTTCCACTATAGTCTGTCCACTTTAGTCTTTCCACTTTAGTCTGTCCACTTTAGTCTTTCCACTTTATTCTGTCCACTTTAGTCTTTCCACTACTCTCTGTCCACTCTAGTCTTTCCGCTTCAGTCTTTCCACTAGAGTCTGTCCACTTTAGTCTTTCCACTTTAGTCTGTCCACTTTAGTCTTTCCACTTTAGTCTTTCCACTTTAGTCATTTCCACTATCTTCTGTCCATTTTAGTCTTTCCACTTTAGTCTTTCCACTTTAGTCTGTCCACTTTAGTCTTTCCACTATAGTCTGTCCACTTTAGTCTTTCCACTATAAACTGTGCACTTTAGTCTTTCCACTTTAGTCTTTCCACTATAGTCTCCACTTTATTCTGTCCACTACAGTCTTTCCACTATAGTCTTTTCACCTTTGTCTTTCCACTATAGTCTGTCAACTTTAGTCTTTCCACTTTAGTCTTTCCGCTTTAGTCTGTCCACTTAGTCTTTCCACTATAGTCTTTCCACTATAGTCTGTCCACTTTAGTCTTTCCACTTTAGTCTTTCCACTTTAGTCTGTCCACTTTAGTCTTTCCACTATAGTCTGTCCACTTTAGTCTTTCCACTTTAGTATTTCCGCTTTAGTCTGTCCACTTATTCTTTCCACTAGAGTCTGTCCACTTTAGTCTGTCCACTTTAGTCTTTCCACTATAGTCTCCACTTTCTTCTGTCAACTACAGTCTTTCCACTATAGTCTTTCCACTATAGTCTGTCCACTTTAGTCTTTCCACTTTAGTTTTTCCACTTTAGTCTGTCTACTTCTGTCTTTCCACTATAGTCTGTCCACTTTAGTCTTTCCACTTTAGTCTTTCCACTATAGTCTCCACTTTATTCTGTCCACTACAGTCTTTCCACTATAGTCTTTCCACTATAGTCTTTCCACTATAGTCTGTCCACATTAGTCTTTCCACTTTAGTCTTTCCACTTTAGTCTGTCCACTTTAGTCTTTCCACT
Organism: Branchinecta sandiegonensis; assembly: GCA_030848855.1. Lineage (NCBI taxonomy): Eukaryota > Metazoa > Arthropoda > Branchiopoda > Anostraca > Branchinectidae > Branchinecta > Branchinecta sandiegonensis. The sequence continues at coordinate 77,129 of JAUPMV010000036.1, read as the reverse complement.
TTAGTCTGTCCACTTTAGTCTTTCCACTATAGTCTGTCCACTTTAGTCTTTCCACTATAGTCTGTCAACTTTAGTCTTTCCACTTTAGTCTTTCCACTATAGTCTCCAATTTATTCTGTCCACTACAGTCTTTCCACTATAGTCTTTCCACTATAGTCTGTCCACTTTAGTCTTTCCACTTTAGTCTTTCCACTTTAGTCTGTCCACTTTAGTCTTTCCACTATAGACTGTCCACTTTAGTCTTTCCACTATTCTCTGTCCACTTTAGTCTTTCCACTATAGTCTCCACTTTATTCTGTCCACTACAGTCTTTCCACTATAGTCTTTCCACTATAGTCTGTCCACTTTAGTCTTTCCACTTTAGTCTTTCCACTATTCTCTGTCCACTTATTCTTTCCACTATACTCTCCAATTTATTCTGTCCACTACAGTCTTTCCACTATAGTCTTTCCACTATAGTCTGTCCACTTTAGTGTTTCCACTTTAGTCTTTCCACTTTAGTCTGTCCACTTTAATCTTTCCACTATAGTCTGTCAACTTTAGTCTTTCCAATATGCTCTGTCCACTTTAGTCTTTCCACTTTAGTCTTTCCACTATAGTCTCCACTTTCTTCTGTCCACCACAGTCTCTCCACTATACTCTTTCCACTATAGTCTGTCCACTTTAGCCTTTGCACTATTCTCTGTCCACTTTAGTCTTTCCATTATACTCTCCTCTTTATTCTGTCCACTACAGTCTTTCCACTATAGTCTTTCCACTATAGTCTGTCCACTTTAGTCTTTCCACTTTAGTCTGTCCACTTTAGTCTTTCCACTATAGTCTCCACTTTATTCTGTCCACTATAGTCTTTCCACTATAGTCTTTCCACTATAGTCTGTCCACATTAGTCTTTCCACTTTAGTCTTTCCACTTTAGTCTGTCCACTTTAGTCTTTCCACTATAGACTGTCCACTTTAGTCTTTCCACTATTCTCTGTCCACTTTAGTCTTTCCACTATAGTCTCCACTTTATTCTGTCCACTACAGTCTTTCCACTATAGTCTTTCCACTATAGTCTGTCCACTTTAGTCTTTCCACTTTAGCCTTTCCACTTTAGTCTGTCCACTTTAGTCTTTCCACTATAGTCTGTCCACTTTAGTCTTTCCACTACTCTCTGTCCACTTTAGTCTTACCGCTTCAGTCTTTCCACTAGAGTCTGTCCACTTTAGTCTTTCCACTTTAGTCTGTCCACTTTAGTCTTTCCACTTTAGTCTTTCCACTTTAGTCATTTCCACTATCTTCTGTCCACTACAGTCTTTCCACAATAGTCTTTCCACTATAGTCGGTCCACTTTAGTCTGTCCACTTCAGTCTTTCCACTATAGTCTGTCCACTTTAGTCTTTCCACTTTAGTCTGTCCCCTTTAGTCTTTCCACTATAGTCTGTCCACTTTAGTCTTTCCACTACTCTCTGTCCACTTTAGTCTTTCCGCTTCAGTCTTTCCACTAGAGTCTGTCCACTTTAGTCTTTCCACTTTAGTCTGTCCACTTTAGTCTATCCACTTTAGTCTTTCCACTATAGTCTGTCCACTTTAGTCTTTCCACTTTAGTCTTTCCGCTTTAGTCTTTCCACTATATTCTTTCCACTATAGTCTTTCCACTATAGTCTTTCCACTATAGTCTGTCCACTTTAGTCTTTCCACTATAGTCTGTCCACTTTAGTCTTTCCACTTTAGTCTTTCCACTTTAGTCTTTCCACTATAGTCTCCACTTTATTCTGTCCACTACAGTCTTTCCACTATAGTCTTTCCACTATAGTCTTTCCACTATAGTCTTTCCACTATAGTCTGTCCACTTTAGTCTTTCCACTTTAGTCTTTCCACTTTAGTCTGTCCACTTTAGTCTTTCCACTATAGACTGTCCACTTTAGTCTTTCCACTATTCTCTGTCCACTTTAGTCTTTCCACTATAGTCTCCACTTTATTCTGTCCACTACAGTCTTTCCACTATAGTCTTTCCACTATAGTCTGTCCACTTTAGTCTTTCCACTTTAGTCTTTCCACTTTAGTCTGTCCACTTTAGTCTTTCCACTATAGTCTGTCCACTTTAGTCTTTCCACTACTCTCTGTCCACTTTAGTCTTTCCGCTTCAGTCTTTCCACTCTAGTCTGTCCACTTTAGTCTTTCCACTTTAGTCTGTCCACTTTAGTCTTTCCACTTTAGTCTTTCCACTTTAGTCATTTCCACTATCTTCTGTCCACTACAGTCTTTCCACCATAGGGTTTCCACTATAGTCTGTCCACTTTAGTCTGTCCACTTCAGTCTTTCCACTATAGTCTGTCCACTTTAGTCTTTCCACTTTAGTCTGTCCACTTTAGTCTTTCCACTTTATTCTGTCCACTTTAGTCTTTCCACTACTCTCTGTCCACTCTAGTCTTTCCGCTTCAGTCTTTCCACTAGAGTCTGTCCACTTTAGTCTTTCCACTTTAGTCTGTCCACTTTAGTCTTTCCACTTTAGTCTTTCCACTTTAGTCATTTCCACTATCTTCTGTCCATTTTAGTCTTTCCACTTTAGTCTTTCCACTTTAGTCTGTCCACTTTAGTCTTTCCACTATAGTCTGTCCACTTTAGTCTTTCCACTATAAACTGTGCACTTTAGTCTTTCCACTTTAGTCTTTCCACTATAGTCTCCACTTTATTCTGTCCACTACAGTCTTTCCACTATAGTCTTTTCACCTTTGTCTTTCCACTATAGTCTGTCAACTTTAGTCTTTCCACTTTAGTCTTTCCGCTTTAGTCTGTCCACTTAGTCTTTCCACTATAGTCTTTCCACTATAGTCTGTCCACTTTAGTCTTTCCACTTTAGTCTTTCCACTATAGTCTCCACTTTATTCTGTCCACTATAGTCTTTCCACTATAGTCTTTCCACTATAGTCTGTCCACATTAGTCTTTCCACTTTAGTCTTTCCACTTTAGTCTGTCCACTTTAGTCTTTCCACTTTAGTCTGTCCACTTTAGTCTTTCCACTATAGTCTGTCCACTTTAGTCTTTCCACTATAGTCTGTCAACTTTAGTCTTTCCACTTTAGTCTTTCCACTATAGTCTCCACTTTATTCTGTCCACTACAGTCTTTCCACTATAGTCTTTCCACTATAGTCTGTCCACTTTAGTCTTTCCACTTTAGTCTTTCCACTTTAGTCTGTCCACTTTAGTCTTTCCACTATAGACTGTCCACTTTAGTCTTTCCACTATTCTCTGTCCACTTTAGTCTTTCCACTATAGTCTCCACTTTATTCTGTCCACTACAGTCTTTCCACTATAGTCTTTCCACTATAGTCTGTCCACTTTAGTCTTTCCACTTTAGTCTTTCCACTATTCTCTGTCCACTTTAGTCTTTCCACTATACTCTCCAATTTATTCTGTCCACTACAGTCTTTCCACTATAGTCTTTCCACTATAGTCTGTCCACTTTAGTGTTTCCACTTTAGTCTTTCCACTTTAGTCTGTCCACTTTAATCTTTCCACTATAGTCTGTCCACTTTAGTCTTTCCAATATGCTCTGTCCACTTTAGTCTTTCCACTTTAGTCTTTCCACTATAGTCTCCACTTTCTTCTGTCCACCACAGTCTCTCCACTATACTCTTTCCACTATAGTCTGTCCACTTTAGCCTTTGCACTATTCTCTGTCCACTTTAGTCTTTCCATTATACTCTCCTCTTTATTCTGTCCACTACAGTCTTTCCACTATAGTCTTTCCACTATAGTCTGTCCACTTTAGTCTTTCAACTTTAGTCTGTCCACTTTAGTCTTTCCACTATAGTCTCCACTTTATTCTGTCCACTATAGTCTTTCCACTATAGTCTTTCCACTATAGTCTGTCCACATTAGTCTTTCCACTTTAGTCTTTCCACTTTAGTCTGTCCACTTTAGTCTTTCCACTATAGACTGTCCACTGTAGTCTTTCCACTATTCTCTGTCCACTTTAGTCTTTCCACTATAGTCTCCACTTTATTCTGTCCACTACAGTCTTTCCACTATAGTCTTTCCACTATAGTCTGTCCACTTTAGTCTTTCCACTTTAGCCTTTCCACTTTAGTCTGTCCACTTTAGTCTTTCCACTATAGTCTGTCCACTTTAGTCTTTCCACTACTCTCTGTCCACTTTAGTCTTACCGCTTCAGTCTTTCCACTAGAGTCTGTCCACTTTAGTCTTTCCACATTAGTCTGTCCACTTTAGTCTTTCCACTTTAGTCTTTCCACTTTAGTCATTTCCACTATCTTCTGTCCACTACAGTCTTTCCACAATAGTCTTTCCACTATAGTCGGTCCACTTTAGTCTGTCCACTTCAGTCTTTCCACTATAGTCTGTCCACTTTAGTCTTTCCACTTTAGTCTGTCCACTTTAGTCTTTCCACTATAGTCTGTCCACTTTAGTCTTTCCACTACTCTCTGTCCACTTTAGTCTTTCCGCTTCAGTCTTTCCACTAGAGTCTGTCCACTTTAGTCTTTCCACTTTAGTCTGTCCACTTTAGTCTATCCACTTTAGTCTTTCCACTATAGTCTGTCCACTTTAGTCTTTCCACTTTAGTCTTTCCGCTTTAGTCTTTCCACTATATTCTTTCCACTATAGTCTTTCCACTATAGTCTTTCCACTATAGTCTGTCCACTTTAGTCTTTCCACTATAGTCTGTCCACTTTAGTCTTTCCACTTTAGTCTTTCCACTTTAGTCTTTCCACTATAGTCTCCACTTTATTCTGTCCACTACAGTCTTTCCACTATAGTCTTTCCACTATAGTCTTTCCACTATAGTCTTTCCACTATAGTCTGTCCACTTTAGTCTTTCCACTTTAGTCTTTCCACTTTAGTCTGTCCACTTTAGTCTTTCCACTATAGACTGTCCACTTTAGTCTTTCCACTATTCTCTGTCCACTTTAGTCTTTCCACTATAGTCTCCACTTTATTCTGTCCACTACAGTCTTTCCACTATAGTCTTTCCACTATAGTCTGTCCACTTTAGTCTTTCCACTTTAGTCTTTCCACTTTAGTCTGTCCACTTTAGTCTTTCCACTATAGTCTGTCCACTTTAGTCTTTCCACTACTCTCTGTCCACTTTAGTCTTTCCGCTTCAGTCTTTCCACTCTAGTCTGTCCACTTTAGTCTTTCCACTTTAGTCTGTCCACTTTAGTCTTTCCACTTTAGTCTTTCCACTTTAGTCATTTCCACTATCTTCTGTCCACTACAGTCTTTCCACCATAGGGTTTCCACTATAGTCTGTCCACTTTAGTCTGTCCACTTCAGTCTTTCCACTATAGTCTGTCCACTTTAGTCTTTCCACTTTAGTCTGTCCACTTTAGTCTTTCCACTATAGTCTGTCCACTTTAGTCTTTCCACTACTCTCTGTCCACTTTAGTCTTTCCGCTTCAGTCTTTCCACTAGAGTCTGTCCACTTTAGTCTTTCCCCTTTAGTCTGTCCACTTTAGTCTTTCCACTTTAGACTTTCCACTTTAGTCATTTCCACTATCTTCTGTCCACTTTAGTCTTTCCACTTTAGTCTTTCCACTTTAGTCTGTCCACTTTAGTCTTTCCACTATAGTCTTTCCACTTCAGTCTTTCCACTATAGTCTGTCCACTTTAGTCTTTCCACTTTAGTCTTTCCACTATAGTCTCCACTTTCTTCTGTCCACTACAGTCTTTCCACTATAGTCTTTCCACTATAGTCTGTCCACTTTAGTCTTTCCACTTTAGTCTTTCCACTTTAGTCTGTCCACTTTAGTCTTTCCACTATAGACTGTCCACTTTAGTCTTTCCACTATTCTCTGTCCACTTTAGTCTTTCCACTATAGTCTCCACTTTATTCTGTCCACTACAGTCTTTACACTATAGTCTTTCCACTATAGTCTGTCCACTTTAGTCTTTCCACTTTAGTCTTTCCACTATTCTCTGTCCACTTTAGTATTTCCACTATACTCTCCACTTTATTCTGTCCACTACAGTCTTTCCACTATAGTCTTTCCACTATAGTCTGTCCACTTTAGTGTTTCCACTTTAGTCTTTCCACTTTAGTCTGTCCACTTTAATCTTTCCACTATAGTCTGTCCACTTTAGTCTTTCCAATATTCTCTGTCCACTTTAGTCTTTCCACTTTAGTCTTTCCACTATAGTCTCCACTTTCTTCTGTCCACTACAGTCTCTCCACTATACTCTTTCCACTATAGTCTGTCCACTTTAGCCTTTCCACTATTCTCTGTCCACTTTAGTCTTTCCATTATACTCTCCACTTTATTCTGTCCACTACAGTCTTTCCACTATAGTCTTTCCACTATAGTCTGTCCACTTTAGTCTTTCCACTTTAGTCTTTCCACTTGAGTCTGTCCACTTTAGTCTTTCCACTATAGTCTGTCCACTTTGGTCTTTCCACTTTAGTCTTTCCGCTTTAGTCTGTCCACTTTAGTCTTTCCACTTTAGTCTGTCCACTTTAGTCTGTCCACTTTAGTCTTTCCACTTTAGTCATTTCCACTATCTTCTGTCCACTTTAGTCTTTCCACTATAGTCTGTCCACTTTAGTCTTTCCACTATAGTCTGACCACTTTAGTCTTTCCACTTTAGTCTTTCCACTTTAGTCTTTCCACTATAGTCTCCACTTTATTCTGTCCACTACAGTCTTTCCACTATAGTCTTTCCACTATAGTCTGTCCACTTTAGTCTTTCCACTTTAGTCTTTCCACTTTTGTCTGTCCACTTTAGTCTTTCCACTATAGACTGTCCACTTTAGTCTTTAGACTATTCTCTGTCTACTTTAGTCTTTCCACTATAGTCTCCACTTTATTCTGTCCACTACAGTCTTTCCACTATAGTCTTTCCACTATAGTCTGTCCACTTTAGTCTTTCCACTTTAGTCTTTCCACTTTAGTCTATCCACTTTAGTCTTTCCACTATAGTCTGTCCACTTTAGTCTTTCCACTTTAGTCTTTCCGCTTTAGTCTGTCCACTTAGTCTTTCCACTATATTCTTTCCACTATAGTCTGTCCACTTTACTATTTCCACTTTAGTCTTTCCACTTTAGTCTGTCCACTTTAGTTTTTCCATTATAGTCTGTCCACTTTAGTCTTTCCACTTTAGTCTTTCCACTTTAGTCTGTCCTCTTAGTCTTTCCACTATAGTCTCCACTTTATTCTGTCCACTACAGTCTTTCCACTATAGTCTTTCCACTATAGTCCGTCCACTTTAGTCTTTCCACTTTAGTTTTTCCACTTTAGTCTGTCCACTTCAGTCTTTCCACTATCGTCTGTCCACTTTAGTCTTTCCACTTTAGTCTGTCCACTTTAGTCTTTCCACTTTATTCTGTCCACTTTAGTCTTTCCACTACTCTCTGTCCACTCTAGTCTTTCCGCTTCAGTCTTTCCACTAGAGTCTGTCCACTTTAGTCTTTCCACTTTAGTCTGTCCACTTTAGTCTTTCCACTTTAGTCTTTCCACTTTAGTCATTTCCACTATCTTCTGTCCATTTTAGTCTTTCCACTTTAGTCTTTCCACTTTAGTCTGTCCACTTTAGTCTTTCCACTATAGTCTGTCCACTTTAGTCTTTCCACTATAAACTGTGCACTTTAGTCTTTCCACTTTAGTCTTTCCACTATAGTCTCCACTTTATTCTGTCCACTACAGTCTTTCCACTATAGTCTTTCCACCTTTGTCTTTCCCCATAGTCTGTCAACTTTAGTCTTTCCACTTTAGTCTTTCCGCTTTAGTCTGTCCACTTAGTCTTTCCACTATAGTCTTTCCACTATAGTCTGTCCACTTTAGTCTTTCCACTTTAGTCTTTCCACTTTAGTCTGTCCACTTTAGTCTTTCCACTATAGTCTGTCCACTTTAGTCTTTCCACTTTAGTATTTCCGCTTTAGTCTGTCCACTTATTCTTTCCACTAGAGTCTGTCCACTTTAGTCTGTCCACTTTAGTCTTTCCACTATAGTCTCCACTTTCTTCTGTCAACTACAGTCTTTCCACTATAGTCTTTCCACTATAGTCTGTCCACTTTAGTCTTTCCACTTTAGTTTTTCCACTTTAGTCTGTCCACTTCTGTCTTTCCACTATAGTCTGTCCACTTTAGTCTTTCCACTTTAGTCTTTCCACTATAGTCTCCACTTTATTCTGTCCACTACAGTCTTTCCACTATAGTCTTTCCAATATAGTCTTTCCACTATAGTCTGTCCACATTAGTCTTTCCACTTTAGTCTTTCCACTTTAGTCTGTCCACTTTAGTCTTTCCACTTTAGTCTGTCCACTTTAGTCTTTCCACTATAGTCTGTCCACTTTAGTCTTTCCACTATAGTCTGTCAACTTTAGTCTTTCCACTTTAGTCTTTCCACTATAGTCTCCACTTTATTCTGTCCACTACAGTCTTTCCACTATAGTCTTTCCACTATAGTCTGTCCACTTTAGTCTTTCCACTTAGTCTTTCCACTTTAGTCTGTCCACTTTAGTCTTTCCACTATAGACTGTCCACTTTAGTCTTTCCACTATTCTCTGTCCACTTTAGTCTTTCCACTATAGTCTCCACTTTATTCTGTCCACTACAGTCTTTCCACTATAGTCTTTCCACTATAGTCTGTCCACTTTAGTCTTTCCACTTTAGTCTTTCCACTATTCTCTGTCCACTTTAGTCTTTCCACTATACTCTCCACTTTATTCTGTCCACTACAGTCTTTCCACTATAGTCTTTCCACTATAGTCTGTCCACTTTAGTGTTTCCACTTTAGTCTTTCCACTTTAGTCTGTCCACTTTAATCTTTCCACTATAGTCTGTCCACTTTAGTCTTTCCAATATGCTCTGTCCACTTTAGTCTTTCCACTTTAGTCTTTCCACTATAGTCTCCACTTTCTTCTGTCCACCAAAGTCTCTCCACTATACTCTTTCCACTATAGTCTGTCCACTTTAGCCTTTGCACTATTCTCTGTCCACTTTAGTCTTTCCATTATACTCTCCTCTTTATTCTGTCCACTACAGTCTTTCCACTATAGTCTTTCCACTATAGTCTGTCCACTTTAGTCTTTCCACTTTAGTCTGTCCACTTTAGTCTTTCCACTTTAGTCATTTCCACTATCTTCTGTCCACTTTAGTCTTTCCACTATAGTCTGTCCACTTTAGTCTTTCCACTATAGTCTGACCACTTTAGTCTTTCCACTTTAGTCTTTCCACTTTTGTCTGTCCACTTTAGTCTGTCCACTTTAGTCTGTCCACTTCAGTCTTTCCACTATAGTCTTTCCTCTTCAGTCTTTCCACTAGAGTCTGTCCACTTTAGTCTTTCCACTTTAGTCTGTCCACTTTAGTCTATCCACTTTAGTCTTTCCACTATAGTCTGTCCACTTTAGTCTTTCCACTTTAGTCTTTCCGCTTTAGTCTTTCCACTATATTCTTTCCACTATAGTCTTTCCACTATAGTCTTTCCACTATAGTCTGTCCACTTTAGTCTTTCCACTATAGTCTGTCCACTTTAGTCTTTCCACTTTAGTCTTTCCACTTTAGTCTTTCCACTATAGTCTCCACTTTATTCTGTCCACTACAGTCTTTCCACTATAGTCTTTCCACTATAGTCTTTCCACTATAGTCTTTCCACTATAGTCTGTCCACTTTAGTCTTTCCACTTTAGTCTTTCCACTTTAGTCTGTCCACTTTAGTCTTTCCACTATAGACTGTCCACTTTAGTCTTTCCACTATTCTCTGTCCACTTTAGTCTTTCCACTATAGTCTCCACTTTATTCTGTCCACTACAGTCTTTCCACTATAGTCTTTCCACTATAGTCTGTCCACTTTAGTCTTTCCACTTTAGTCTTTCCACTTTAGTCTGTCCACTTTAGTCTTTCCACTATAGTCTGTCCACTTTAGTCTTTCCACTACTCTCTGTCCACTTTAGTCTTTCCGCTTCAGTCTTTCCACTAGAGTCTGTCCACTTTAGTCTTTCCACTTTAGTCTGTCCACTTTAGTCTTTCCACTTTAGTCTTTCCACTTTAGTCATTTCCACTATCTTCTGTCCACTACAGTCTTTCCACCATAGTCTTTCCACTATAGTCTGTCCACTTTAGTCTGTCCACTTCAGTCTTTCCACTATAGTCTGTCCACTTTAGTCTTTCCACTTTAGTCTGTCCACTTTAGTCTTTCCACTATAGTCTGTCCACTTTAGTCTTTCCACTACTCTCTGTCCACTTTAGTCTTTCCGCTTCAGTCTTTCCACTAGAGTCTGTCCACTTTAGTCTTTCCCCTTTAGTCTGTCCACTTTAGTCTTTCCACTTTAGACTTTCCACTTTAGTCATTTCCACTATCTTCTGTCCACTTTAGTCTTTCCACTTTAGTCTTTCCACTTTAGTCTGTCCACTTTAGTCTTTCCACTATAGTCTTTCCACTTTAGTCTTTCCACTATAGTCTGTCCACTTTAGTCTTTCCACTTTAGTCTTTCCACTATAGTCTCCACTTTCTTCTGTCCACTACAGTCTTTCCACTATAGTCTTTCCACTATAGTCTGTCCACTTTAGTCTTTCCACTTTAGTCTTTCCACTTTAGTCTGTCCACTTTAGTCTTTCCACTATAGACTGTCCACTTTAGTCTTTCCACTATTCTCTGTCCACTTTAGTCTTTCCACTATAGTCTCCACTTTATTCTGTCCACTACAGTCTTTACACTATAGTCTTTCCATTATAGTCTGTCCACTTTCGTCTTTCCACTTTAGTCTTTCCACTATTCTCTGTCCACTTTAGTATTTCCACTATACTCTCCACTTTATTCTGTCCACTAAAGTCTTTCCACTATAGTCTTTCCACTATAGTCTGTCCACTTTAGTGTTTCCACTTTAGTCTTTCCACTTTAGTCTGTCCACTTTAATCTTTCCACTATAGTCTGTCCACTTTAGTCTTTCCAATATTCTCTGTCCACTTTAGTCTTTCCACTTTAGTCTTTCCACTATAGTCTCCACTTTCTTCTGTCCACTACAGTCTCTCCACTATACTCTTTCCACTATAGTCTGTCCACTTTAGCCTTTCCACTATTCTCTGTCCACTTTAGTCTTTCCATTATACTCTCCACTTTATTCTGTCCACTACAGTCTTTCCACTATAGTCTTTCCACTATAGTCTGTCCACTTTAGTCTTTCCACTTTAGTCTTTCCACTTGAGTCTGTCCACTTTAGTCTTTCCACTATAGTCTGTCCACTTTGGTCTTTCCACTTTAGTCTTTCCGCTTTAGTCTGTCCACTTTAGTCTTTCCACTTTAGTCTGTCCACTTTAGTCTGTCCACTTTAGTCTTTCCACTTTAGTCATTTCCACTATCTTCTGTCCACTTTAGTCTTTCCACTATAGTCTGTCCACTTTAGTCTTTCCACTATAGTCTGACCACTTTAGTCTTTCCACTTTAGTCTTTCCACTTTAGTCTTTCCACTATAGTCTCCACTTTATTCTGTCCACTACAGTCTTTCCACTATAGTCTTTCCACTATAGTCTGTCCACTTTAGTCTTTCCACTTTAGTCTTTCCACTTGAGTCTGTCCACTTTAGTCTTTCCACTATAGTCTGTCCACTTTAGTCTTTCCACTATAGTCTGACCACTTTAGTCTTTCCACTTTAGTCTTTCCACTTTAGTCTTTCCACTATAGTCTCCACTTTATTCTGTCCACTACAGTCTTTCCACTATAGTCTTTCCACTATAGTCTGTCCACTTTAGTCTTTCCACTTGAGTCTGTCCACTTTAGTCTTTCCACTATAGTCTGTCCACTTTGGTCTTTCCACTTTAGTCTTTCCGCTTTAGTCTGTCCACTTTAGTCTTTCCACTTTTGTCTGTCCACTTTAGTCTTTCCACTACAGACTGTCCACTTTAGTCTTTAGACTATTCTCTGTTTACTTTAGTCTTTCCACTATAGTCTCCACTTTATTCTGTCCACTACAGTCTTTCCACTATAGTCTTTCCACTATAGTCTGTCCACTTTAGTCTTTCCACTTTAGTCTTTCCACTTTAGTCTATCCACTTTAGTCTTTCCACTATAGTCTGTCCACTTTAGTCTTTCCACTTTAGTCTTTCCGCATTAGTCTGTCCACTTAGTCTTTCCACTATATTCTTTCCACTATAGTCTGTCCACTTTAGTATTTCCACTTTAGTCTTTCCACTTTAGTCTGTCCACTTTAGTTTTTCCATTATAGTCTGTCCACTTTAGTCTTTCCACTTTAGTCTTTCCACTTTAGTCTGTCCTCTTAGTCTTTCCACTATAGTCTCCACTTTATTCTGTCTACTACAGTCTTTCCACTATAGTCTTTCCACTATAGTCTGTCCACTTTAGTCTTTCCACTTTAGTTTTTCCACTTTAGTCTGTCCACTTCAGTCTTTCCACTATAGTCTGTCCACTTTAGTCTTTCCACTTTAGTCTGTCCACTTTAGTCTTTCCACTTTATTCTGTCCACTTTAGTCTTTCCACTACTCTCTGTCCACTCTAGTCTTTCCGCTTCAGTCTTTCCACTAGAGTCTGTCCACTTTAGTCTTTCCACTTTAGTCTGTCCACTTTAGTCTTTCCACTTTAGTCTTTCCACTTTAGTCATTTCCACTATCTTCTGTCCATTTTAGTCTTTCCACTTTAGTCTTTCCACTTTAGTCTGTCCACTTAAGTCTTTCCACTATAGTCTGTCCACTTTAGTCTTTCCACTATAAACTGTGCACTTTAGTCTTTCCACTTTAGTCTTTCCACTATAGTCTCCACTTTATTCTGTCCACTACAGTCTTTCCACTATAGTCTTTTCACCTTTGTCTTTCCACTATAGTCTGTCAACTTTAGTCTTTCCACTTTAGTCTTTCCACTTTAGTCTGTCCACTTAGTCTTTCCACTATAGTCTTTCCACTATAGTCTGTCCACTTTAGTCTTTCCACTTTAGTCTTTCCACTTTAGTCTGTCCACTTTAGTCTTTCCACTATAGTCTGTCCACTTTAGTCTTTCCACTTTAGTATTTCCGCTTTAGTCTGTCCACTTATTCTTTCCACTAGAGTCTGTCCACTTTAGTCTGTCCACTTTAGTCTTTCCACTATAGTCTCCACTTTCTTCTGTCAACTACAGTCTTTCCACTATAGTCTTTCCACTATAGTCTGTCCACTTTAGTCTTTCCACTTTAGTTTTTCCACTTTAGTCTGTCCACTTCTGTCTTTCCACTATAGTCTGTCCACTTTAGTCTTTCCACTTTAGTCTTTCCACTATAGTCTCCACTTTATTCTGTCCACTACAGTCTTTCCACTATAGTCTTTCCACTATAGTCTTTCCACTATAGTCTGTCCACATTAGTCTTTCCACTTTAGTCTTTCCACTTTAGTCTGTCCACTTTAGTCTTTCCACTTTAGTCTGTCCACTTTAGTCTTTCCACTATAGTCTGTCCACTTTAGTCTTTCCACTATAGTCTGTCAACTTTAGTCTTTCCACTTTAGTCTTTCCACTATAGTCTCCACTTTATTCTGTCCACTACAGTCTTTCCACTATAGTCTTTCCACTATAGTCTGTCCACTTTAGTCTTTCCACTTTAGTCTTTCCACTTTAGTCTGTCCACTTTAGTCTTTCCACTATAGACTGTCCACTTTAGTCTTTCCACTATTCTCTGTCCACTTTAGTCTTTCCACTATAGTCTCCACTTTATTCTGTCCACTACAGTCTTTCCACTATAGTCTTTCCACTATAGTCTGTCCACTTTAGTCTTTCCACTTTAGTCTTTCCACTATTCTCTGTCCACTTTAGTCTTTCCACTATACTCTCCAATTTATTCTGTCCACTACAGTCTTTCCACTATAGTCTTTCCACTATAGTCTGTCCACTTTAGTGTTTCCACTTTAGTCTTTCCACTTTAGTCTGTCCACTTTAATCTTTCCACTATAGTCTGTCCACTTTAGTCTTTCCAATATGCTCTGTCCACTTTAGTCTTTCCACTTTAGTCTTTCCACTATAGTCTCCACTTTCTTCTGTCCACCACAGTCTCTCCACTATACTCTTTCCACTATAGTCTGTCCACTTTAGCCTTTGCACTATTCTCTGTCCACTTTAGTCTTTCCATTATACTCTCCTCTTTATTCTGTCCACTACAGTCTTTCCACTATAGTCTTTCCACTATAGTCTGTCCACTTTAGTCTTTCCACTTTAGTCTGTCCACTTTAGTCTTTCCACTTTAGTCATTTCCACTATCTTCTGTCCACTTTAGTCTTTCCACTATAGTCTGTCCACTTTAGTCTTTCCACTATAGTCTGACCACTTTAGTCTTTCCACTTTAGTCTTTCCACTATAGTCTGTCCACTTTAGTCTTTCCACTTTAGTCTTTCCGCTTTAGTCTTTCCACTATATTCTTTCCACTATAGTCTTTCCACTATAGTCTTTCCACTATAGTCTGTCCACTTTAGTCTTTCCACTTTAGTTTTTCCACTTTAGTCTGTCCACTTCAGTCTTTCCACTATAGTCTGTCCACTTTAGTCTTTCCACTTTAGTCTGTCCACTTTAGTCTTTCCACTTTATTCTGTCCACTTTAGTCTTTCCACTACTCTCTGTCCACTCTAGTCTTTCCGCTTCAGTCTTTCCACTAGAGTCTGTCCACTTTAGTCTTTCCACTTTAGTCTGTCCACTTTAGTCTTTCCACTTTAGTCTTTCCACTTTAGTCATTTCTACTATCTTCTGTCCATTTTAGTCTTTCCACTTTAGTCTTTCCACTTTAGTCTGTCCACTTTAGTCTTTCCACTATAGTCTGTCCACTTTAGTCTTTCCACTATAAACTGTCCACTTTAGTCTTTCCACTATAGTCTCCACTTTATTCTGTCCACTACAGTCTTTCCACTATAGTCTTTCCACTATAGTCTGTCCACTTTAGTCTTTCCACTTTAGTCTTTCCACTTTAGTCTGTCCACTTTAGTCTTTCCACTATAGACTGTCCACTTTAGTCTTTCCACTATTCTCTGTCCACTTTAGTCTTTCCACTATAGTCTCCACTTTATTCTGTCCACTACAGTCTTTCCACTATAGTCTTTCCACTATAGTCTGTCCACTTTAGTCTTTCCACTTTAGTCTTTCCACTTTAGTCTGTCCACTTTAGTCTTTCCACTATAGTCTGTCCACTTTAGTCTTTCCACTTTAGTCTTTCCGCTTTAGTCTGTCCACTTAGTCTTTCCACTATAGTCTTTCCACTTTTGTCTGTCCACTTTAGTCTTTCCACTTTAGTCTTTCCACTTTAGTCTGTCCACTTTAGTCTTTCCACTATAGTCTGTCCACTTTAGTCTTTCCACTTTAGTCTTTCCGCTTTAGTCTGTCCACTTAGTCTTTCCACTAGAGTCTGTTTAGTCTGTCCACTTTAGTCTTTCCACTATAGTCTCCACTTTATTCTGTCCACTACAGTCTTTCCACTATAGTCTTTCCACTATAGTCTGTCCACTTTAGTCTTTCCACTTTAGTTTTTCCACTTTAGTCTGTCCACTTCAGTCTTTCTACTATAGTCTGTCCACTTTAGTCTTTCCACTTTAGTCTTTCCACTATAGTCTCCACTTTATTCTGTCCACTACAGTCTTTCCACTATAGTCTTTCCACTATAGTCTGTCCACTTTAGTCTTTCCACTATAGTCTGTCCACTTTAGTCTTTCCACTATACTCTCCACTTTATTCTGTCCACTACAGTCTTTCCACTATAGTCTTTCCACTTTAGTCTGTCCACTTAGTCTTTCCACTATAGTCTGTCCACTTTAGTCTTTCCGCTATACTCTGTCCACTTTAGTCTATCCACTATAGTCTCCACTTTATTCTGTCCACTACAGTCTTTCCACTATAGTCTTTCCACTATAGTCTGTCAACTTTAGTCTTTCCACTTTAATCTTTCCACTTTAGTCTGTCCACTTTAGTCTTTCCACTATAGTCTGTCCACTTTAGTCTTTCCACTTTAGTCTTTCCACTTTAGTCTTTCCACTATAGTCTCCACTTTATTCTGTCCACTACAGTCTTTCCACTATAGTCTTTCCACTATAGTCTTTCCACTATAGTCTTTCCACTATAGTCTGTCCACTTTAGTCTTTCCACTTTAGTCTTTCCACTTTAGTCTGTCCACTTTAGTCTTTCCACTATAGACTGTCCACTTTAGTCTTTCCACTATTCTCTGTCCACTTTAGTCTTTCCACTATAGTCTCCACTTTATTCTGTCCACTACAGTCTTTCCACTATAGTCTTTCCACTATAGTCTGTCCACTTTAGTCTTTCCACTTTAGTCTTTCCACTTTAGTCTGTCCACTTTAGTCTTTCCACTATAGTCTGTTCACTTTAGTCTTTCCACTACTCTCTGTCCACTTTAGTCTTTCCGCTTCAGTCTTTCCACTAGAGTCTGTCCACTTTAGTCTTTCCAATTTAGTCTGTCCACTTTAGCCTTTCCACTTTAGGCTTTCCACTTTAGTCATTTCCACTATCTTCTGTCCACTACAGTCTTTCCACCATAGTCTTTCCACTATAGTCTGTCCACTTTAGTCTGTCCACTTCAGTCTTTCCACTATAGTCTGTCCACTTTAGTCTTTCCACTTTAGTCTGTCCACTTTAGTCTTTCCACTATAGTCTGTCCACTTTAGTCTTTCCACTACTCTCTGTCCACTTTAGTCTTTACGCTTCAGTCTTTCCACTAGAGTCTGTCCACTTTAGTCTTTCCACTTTAGTCTGTCCACTTTAGTCTTTCCACTTTAGACTTTCCACTTTAGTCATTTCCACTATCTTCTGTCCACTTTAGTCTTTCCACTTTAGTCTTTCCACTTTAGTCTGTCCACTTTAGTCTTTCCACTATAGTCTGTCCACTTTAGTCTTTCCACTATAGTCTGTCCACTTTAGTCTTTCCACTTTAGTCTTTCCACTATAGTCTCCACTTTATTCTGTCTACTACAGTCTTTCCACTATAGTCTTTCCACTATAGTTTGTCCACTTTAGTCTTTCCACTTTAGTCTTTCCACTTTAGTCTGTCCACTTTAGTCTTTCCACTATAGACTGTCCACTTTAGTCTTTCCACTATTCTCTGTCCACTTTAGTCTTTCCACTATAGTCTCCACTTTATTCTGTCCACTACAGTCTTTACACTATAGTCTTTCCACTATAGTCTGTCCACTTTAGTCTTTCCACTTTAGTCTTTCCACTATTCTCTGTCCACTTTAGTCTTTCCACTATACTCTCCATTTAATTCTTTCCACTACAGTCTTTTCACTATAGTCTTTCCACTATAGTCTGTCCACTTTAGTCTTTCCACTTTAGTCTTTCCACTTTAGTCTGTCCACTTTAGTCTTTCCACTATAGACTGTCCACTTTAGTCTTTCCACTATTCTCTGTCCACTTTAGTCTTTCCACTATACTCTCCACTTTATTCTGTCCACTACAGTCTTTCCACTATAGTCTTTCCACTATAGTCTGTCCACTTTAGTGTTTCCACTTTAGTCTTTCCACTTTAGTCTGTCCACTTTAATCTTTCCACTATAGTCTGTCCACTTTAGTCTTTCCAATATTCTCTGTCCACTTTAGTCTTTCCACTTTAGTCTTCCCACTATAGTCTCCACTTTCTTCTGTCCACTACAGTCTCTCCACTATACTCTTTCCACTATAGTCTGTCCACTTTAGCCTTTCCACTATTCTCTGTCCACTTTAGTCTTTCCATTATACTCTCCACTTTATTCTGTCCACTACAGTCTTTCCACTATAGTCTTTCCACTATAGTCTGTCCACTTTAGTCTTTCCACTTTAGTCTTTCCACTTGAGTCTGTCCACTTTAGTCTTTCCACTATAGTCTGTCCACTTTGGTCTTTCCACTTTAGTCTTTCCGCTTTAGTCTGTCCACTTTAGTCTTTCCACTTTAGTCTGTCCACTTTAGTCTGTCCACTTTAGTCTTTCCACTTTAGTCATTTCCACTATCTTCTGTCCACTTTAGTCTTTCCACTATAGTCTGTCCACTTTAGTCTTTCCACTATAGTCTGACCACTTTAGTCTTTCCACTTTAGTCTTTCCACTTTAGTCTTTCCACTATAGTCTCCACTTTATTCTGTCCACTACAGTCTTTCCACTATAGTCTTTCCACTATAGTCTGTCCACTTTAGTCTTTCCACTTTAGTCTTTCCACTTTTGTCTGTCCACTTTAGTCTTTCCACTATAGACTGTCCACTTTAGTCTTTAGACTATTCTCTGTCTACTTTAGTCTTTCCACTATAGTCTCCACTTTATTCTGTCCACTACAGTCTTTCCACTATAGTCTTTCCACTATAGTCTGTCCACTTTAGTCTTTCCACTTTAGTCTTTCCACTTTAGTCTATCCACTTTAGTCTTTCCACTATAGTCTGTCCACTTTAGTCTTTCCACTTTAGTCTTTCCGCTTTAGTCTGTCCACTTAGTCTTTCCACTATATTCTTTCCACTATAGTCTGTCCACTTCAGTCTTTCCACTTTAGTCTTTCCACTTTAGTCTGTCCACTTTAGTCTGTCCACTTTAGTTTTTCCATTATAGTCTGTCCACTTTAGTCTTTCCACTTTAGTCTTTAAACTTTAGTCTGTCCTCTTAGTCTTTCCACTATAGTCTCCACTTTATTCTGTCCACTACAGTCTTTCCACTATAGTCTTTCCACTATAGTCTGTCCACTTTAGTCTTTCCACTTTAGTTTTTCCACTTTAGTCTGTCCACTTCAGTCTTTCCACTATAGTCTGTCCACTTTAGTCTTTCCACTTTAGTCTGTCCACTTTAGTCTTTCCACTTTATTCTGTCCACTTTAGTCTTTCCACTACTCTCTGTCCACTCTAGTCTTTCCGCTTCAGTCTTTCCACTAGAGTCTGTCCACTTTAGTCTCTCCACTTTAGTCTGTCCACTTTAGTCTTTCCACTTTAGTCTTTCCACTTTAGTCATTTCCACTATCTTCTGTCCATTTTAGTCTTTCCACTTTAGTCTTTCCACTTTAGTCTGTCCACTTTAGTCTTTCCACTATAGTCTGTCCACTTTAGTCTTTCCACTATAAACTGTGCACTTTAGTCTTTCCACTTTAGTCTTTCCACTATAGTCTCCACTTTATTCTGTCCACTACAGTCTTTCCACTATAGTCTTTCCACTTTAGTCTTTCCACTTTTGTCTGTCCACTTTAGTCTTTCCACTATAGACTGTCCACTTTAGTCTTTAGACTATTCTCTGTCCACTTTAGTCTTTCCACTATAGTCTCCACTTTATTCTGTCCACTACAGTCTTTCCACTATAGTCTGTCCACTTTAGCCTTTCCACTATTCTCTGTCCACTTTAGTCTTTCCATTATACTCTCCTCATTATTCTGTCCACTGCAGTCTTTCCACTATAGTCTTTCCACTTTAGTCTGTCCACTTTAGTCTTTCCACTTTAGTCTTTCCACTTGAGTCTGTCCACTTTAGTCTTTCCACTATAGTCTGTCCACTTTGGTCTTTCCACTTTAGTCTTTCCGCTTTAGTCTTTCCACTTTAGTCTTTCCACTTTAGTCTTTCCACTTTTGTCTGTCCACTTTAGTCTTTCCACTATAGACTGTCCACTTTAGTCTTTAGACTATTCTCTGTCCACTTTAGTCTTTCCACTATAGTCTCCACTTTATTCTGTCCACTACAGTCTTTCCACTATAGTCTTTCCACTATAGTCTGTCCACTTTAGTCTTTCCACTTTAGTCTTTCCACTTTAGTCTATCCACTTTAGTCTTTCCACTATAGTCTGTCCACTTTAGTCTTTCCACTTTAGTCTTTCCGCTTTAGTCTTTCCACTATATTCTTTCCACTATAGTCTGTCCACTTTAGTCGTTCCACTTTAGTCTTTCCACTTTAGTCTGTCCACTTTAGTTTTTCCATTATAGTCTGTCCACTTTAGTCTTTCCACTTTAGTCTTTCAACTTTAGTCTGTCCTCTTAGTCTTTCCACTATAGTCTCCACTTTATTCTGTCCACTACAGTCTTTCCACTATAGTCTTTCCACTATAGTCTGTCCACTTTAGTCTTTCCACTTTAGTTTTTCCACTTTAGTCTGTCCACTTCAGTCTTTCCACTATAGTCTGTCCACTTTAGTCTTTCCACTTTAGTCTGTCCACTTTAGTCTTTCCACTTTATTCTGTCCACTTTAGTCTTTCCACTACTCTCTGTCCACTCTAGTCTTTCCGCTTCAGTCTTTCCACTAGAGTCTGTCCACTTTAGTCTTTCCACTTTAGTCTGTCCACTTTAGTCTTTCCACTTTAGTCTTTCCACTTTAGTCATTTCCACTATCTTCTGTCCATTTTAGTCTTTCCACTTTAGTCTTTCCACTTTAGTCTGTCCACTTTAGTCTTTCCACTATAGTCTGTCCACTTTAGTCTTTCCACTATAAACTGTGCACTTTAGTCTTTCCACTTTAGTCTTTCCACTATAGTCTCCACTTTATTCTGTCCACTACAGTCTTTCCACTATAGTCTTTCCACTTTAGTCTTTCCACTATAGTCTGTCAACTTTAGTCTTTCCACTTTAGTCTTTCCGCTTTAGTCTGTCCACTTAGTCTTTCCACTATAGTCTTTCCACTATAGTCTGTCCACTTTAGTCTTTCCACTTTAGTCTTTCCACTTTAGTCTGTCCACTTTAGTCTTTCCACTATAGTCTGTCCACTTTAGTCTTTCCACTTTAGTATTTCCGCTTTAGTCTGTCCACTTAGTCTTTCCACTAGAGTCTGTCCACTTTAGTCTGTCAACTTTAGTCTTTCCACTATAGTCTCCACTTTCTTCTGTTAACTACAGTCTTTCCACTATAGTCTTTCCACTATAGTCTGTCCACTTTAGTCTTTCCACTTTAGTTTTTCCACTTTAGTCTGTCCACTTCTGTCTTTTCACTATAGTCTGTCCACTTTAGTCTTTCCACTTTAGTCTTTCCACTATAGTCTCCACTTTATTCTGTCCACTACAGTCTTTCCACTATAGTCTTTCCACTATAGTCTTTCCACTATAGTCTGTCCACATTAGTCTTTCCACTTTAGTCTTTCCACTTTAGTCTGTCCACTTTAGTCTTTCCACTATAGACTGTCCACTTTAGTCTTTCCACTATTCTCTGTCCACTTTAGTCTTTCCACTATAGTCTCCACTTTATTCTGTCCACTACAGTCTTTCCACTATAGTCTTTCCACTATAGTCTGTCCACTTTAGTCTTTCCACTTTAGTCTTTCCACTTTA
Source organism: Branchinecta sandiegonensis (assembly GCA_030848855.1). Lineage (NCBI taxonomy): Eukaryota > Metazoa > Arthropoda > Branchiopoda > Anostraca > Branchinectidae > Branchinecta > Branchinecta sandiegonensis. The sequence continues at coordinate 55,985 of JAUPMV010000036.1, read as the reverse complement.
GTCTGTCCACTTTAGTCTTTCCACTATAGTCTGTCCACTTTAGTCTTTCCACTACTCTCTGTCCACTTTAGTCTTTCCGCTTCAGTCTTTCCACTTTATTCTGTCCACTTTAGTCTTTCCACTACTCTCTGTCCACTCTAGTCTTTCCGCTTCAGTCTTTCCACTAGAGTCTGTCCACTTTAGTCTTTCCACTTTAGTCTGTCCACTTTAGTCTTTCCACTTTAGTCTTTCCACTTTAGTCATTTCCACTATCTTCTGTCCATTTTAGTCTTTCCACTTTAGTCTTTCCACTTTAGTCTGTCCACTTTAGTCTTTCCACTATAGTCTGTCCACTTTAGTCTTTCCACTATAGTCTGTCCACTTTAGTCTTTCCACTACTCTCTGTCCACTTTAGTCTGTCCACTTTAGTCTTTCCACTTTATTCTGTCCACTTTAGTCTTTCCACTACTCTCTGTCCACTCTAGTCTTTCCGCTTCAGTCTTTCCACTAGAGTCTGTCCACTTTAGTCTTTCCACTTTAGTCTGTCCACTTTAGTCTTTCCACTTTAGTCTTTCCACTTTAGTCATTTCCACTATCTTCTGTCCATTTTAGTCTTTCCACTTTAGTCTTTCCACTTTAGTCTGTCCACTTTAGTCTTTCCACTATAGTCTGTCCACTTTAGTCTTTCCACTATAAACTGTGCACTTTAGTCTTTCCACTTTAGTCTTTCCACTATAGTCTCCACTTTATTCTGTCCACTACAGTCTTTCCACTATAGTCTTTCCACTTTAGTCTTTCCACTATAGTCTGTCAACTTTAGTCTTTCCACTTTAGTCTTTCCGCTTTAGTCTGTCCACTTAGTCTTTCCACTATAGTCTTTCCACTATAGTCTGTCCACTTTAGTCTTTCCACTTTAGTCTTTCCACTTTAGTCTGTCCACTTTAGTCTTTCCACTATAGTCTGTCCACTTTAGTCTTTCCACTTTAGTATTTCCGCTTTAGTCTGTCCACTTAGTCTTTCCACTAGAGTCTGTCCACTTTAGTCTGTCAACTTTAGTCTTTCCACTATAGTCTCCACTTTCTTCTGTTAACTACAGTCTTTCCACTATAGTCTTTCCACTATAGTCTGTCCACTTTAGTCTTTCCACTTTAGTTTTTCCACTTTAGTCTGTCCACTTCTGTCTTTTCACTATAGTCTGTCCACTTTAGTCTTTCCACTTTAGTCTTTCCACTATAGTCTCCACTTTATTCTGTCCACTACAGTCTTTCCACTATAGTCTTTCCACTATAGTCTTTCCACTATAGTCTGTCCACATTAGTCTTTCCACTTTAGTCTTTCCACTTTAGTCTGTCCACTTTAGTCTTTCCACTATAGACTGTCCACTTTAGTCTTTCCACTATTCTCTGTCCACTTTAGTCTTTCCACTATAGTCTCCACTTTATTCTGTCCACTACAGTCTTTCCACTATAGTCTTTCCACTATAGTCTGTCCACTTTAGTCTTTCCACTTTAGTCTTTCCACTTTAGTCTATCCACTTTAGTCTTTCCACTATAGTCTGTCCACTTTAGTCTTTCCACTTTAGTCTTTCCGCTTTAGTCTTTCCACTATATTCTTTCCACTATAGTCTGTCCACTTTAGTCTTTCCACTTTAGTCTTTCCACTTTAGTCTGTCCACTTTAGTTTTTCCATTATAGTCTGTCCACTTTAGTCTTTCCACTTTAGTCCGTCCACTTTAGTCTTTCCACTTCAGTCTTTCCACTATAGTCTCCACTTTATTCTGTCCACTACAGTCTTTCCACTATAGTCTTTCCACTATAGTCTGTCCACTTTAGTCTTTCCACTTTAGTCTTTCCACTTTTGTCTGTCCACTTTAGTCTTTCCACTATAGACTGTCCACTTTAGTCTTTAGACTATTCTCTGTCTACTTTAGTCTTTCCACTATAGTCTCCACTTTATTCTGTCCACTACAGTCTTTCCACTATAGTCTTTCCACTATAGTCTGTCCACTTTAGTCTTTCCACTTTAGTCTTTCCACTTTAGTCTATCCACTTTAGTCTTTCCACTATAGTCTGTCCACTTTAGTCTTTCCACTTTAGTCTTTCCGCTTTAGTCTGTCCACTTAGTCTTTCCACTATATTCTTTCCACTATAGTCTGTCCACTTCAGTCTTTCCACTTTAGTCTTTCCACTTTAGTCTGTCCACTTTAGTCTGTCCACTTTAGTTTTTCCATTATAGTCTGTCCACTTTAGTCTTTCCACTTTAGTCTTTAAACTTTAGTCTGTCCTCTTAGTCTTTCCACTATAGTCTCCACTTTATTCTGTCCACTACAGTCTTTCCACTATAGTCTTTCCACTATAGTCTGTCCACTTTAGTCTTTCCACTTTAGTTTTTCCACTTTAGTCTGTCCACTTCAGTCTTTCCACTATAGTCTGTCCACTTTAGTCTTTCCACTTTAGTCTGTCCACTTTAGTCTTTCCACTTTATTCTGTCCACTTTAGTCTTTCCACTACTCTCTGTCCACTCTAGTCTTTCCGCTTCAGTCTTTCCACTAGAGTCTGTCCACTTTAGTCTTTCCACTTTAGTCTGTCCACTTTAGTCTTTCCACTTTAGTCTTTCCACTTTAGTCATTTCCACTATCTTCTGTCCATTTTAGTCTTTCCACTTTAGTCTTTCCACTTTAGTCTGTCCACTTTAGTCTTTCCACTATAGTCTGTCCACTTTAGTCTTTCCACTATAAACTGTGCACTTTAGTCTTTCCACTTTAGTCTTTCCACTATAGTCTCCACTTTATTCTGTCCACTACAGTCTTTCCACTATAGTCTTTCCACTTTAGTCTTTCCACTATAGTCTGTCAACTTTAGTCTTTCCACTTTAGTCTTTCCGCTTTAGTCTGTCCACTTAGTCTTTCCACTATAGTCTTTCCACTATAGTCTGTCCACTTTAGTCTTTCCACTTTAGTCTTTCCACTTTAGTCTGTCCACTTTAGTCTTTCCACTATAGTCTGTCCACTTTAGTCTTTCCACTTTAGTATTTCCGCTTTAGTCTGTCCACTTAGTCTTTCCACTAGAGTCTGTCCACTTTAGTCTGTCAACTTTAGTCTTTCCACTATAGTCTCCACTTTCTTCTGTTAACTACAGTCTTTCCACTATAGTCTTTCCACTATAGTCTGTCCACTTTAGTCTTTCCACTTTAGTTTTTCCACTTTAGTCTGTCCACTTCTGTCTTTTCACTATAGTCTGTCCACTTTAGTCTTTCCACTTTAGTCTTTCCACTATAGTCTCCACTTTATTCTGTCCACTACAGTCTTTCCACTATAGTCTTTCCACTATAGTCTTTCCACTATAGTCTGTCCACATTAGTCTTTCCACTTTAGTCTTTCCACTTTAGTCTGTCCACTTTAGTCTTTCCACTATAGACTGTCCACTTTAGTCTTTCCACTATTCTCTGTCCACTTTAGTCTTTCCACTATAGTCTCCACTTTATTCTGTCCACTACAGTCTTTCCACTATAGTCTTTCCACTATAGTCTGTCCACTTTAGTCTTTCCACTTTAGTCTTTCCACTTTAGTCTGTCCACTTTAGTCTTTCCACTATAGTCTGTCCACTTTAGTCTTTCCACTACTCTCTGTCCACTTTAGTCTTTCCGCTTCAGTCTTTCCACTAGAGTCTGTCCACTTTAGTCTTTCCACTTTAGTCTGTCCACTTTAGTCTTTCCACTTTAGTCTTTCCACTTTAGTCATTTCCACTATCTTCTGTCCACTACAGTCTTTCCACAATAGTCTTTCCACTATAGTCGGTCCACTTTAGTCTGTCCACTTCAGTCTTTCCACTATAGTCTGTCCACTTTAGTCTTTCCACTTTAGTCTGTCCACTTTAGTCTTTCCACTATAGTCTGTCCACTTTAGTCTTTCCACTACTCTCTGTCCACTTTAGTCTTTCCGCTTCAGTTTTTCCACTAGAGTCTGTCCACTTTAGTCTTTCCACTTTAGTCTGTCCACTTTAGTCTTTCCACTTTAGACTTTCCACTTTAGTCATTTCCACTATCTTCTGTCCACTCTAGTCTTTCCACTTTAGTCTTTCCACTATAGTCTGTCCACTTTAGTCTTTCCACTATAGTCTGTCCACTTTAGTCTTTCCACTTTAGTCTTTCCACTATAGTCTCCACTTTATTCTGTCCACTACGGTCTTTCCACTATAGTCTTTCCACTATAGTCTGTCCACTTTAGTCTTTCCACTTTAGTCTTTCCACTTTAGTCTGTCCACTTTAGTCTTTCCACTATAGACTGTCCACTTTAGTCTTTCCACTATTCTCTGTCCACTTTAGTCTTTCCACTATAGTCTCCACTTTATTCTGTCCACTACAGTCTTTCCACTATAGTCTTTCCACTATAGTCTGTCCACTTTAGTCTTTCGACTTTAGTCTTTCCACTATTCTCTGTCCACTTTAGTCTTTCCACTATACTCTCCACTTTATTCTGTCCACTACAGTCTTTCCACTATAGTCTTTCCACTATAGTCTGTCCACTTTAGTGTTTCCACTTTAGTCTTTCCACTTTAGTCTGTCCACTTTAATCTTTCCACTATAGTCTGTCCACTTTAGTCTTTCCAATATTCTCTGTCCACTTTAGTCTTTCCACGTTAGTCTTTCCATTATAGTCTCCAATTTCTTCTGTCCACTACAGTCTCTCCACTATACTCTTTCCACTATAGTCTGTCCACTTTAGCCTTTCCACTATTCTCTGTCCACTTTAGTCTTTCCATTATACTCTCCTCATTATTCTGTCCACTGCAGTCTTTCCACTATAGTCTTTCCACTTTAGTCTGTCCACTTTAGTCTTTCCACTTTAGTCTTTCCACTTGAGTCTGTCCACTTTAGTCTTTCCACTATAGTCTGTCCACTTTGGTCTTTCCACTTTAGTCTTTCCGCTTTAGTCTTTCCACTTTAGTCTTTCCACTTTAGTCTTTCCACTTTTGTCTGTCCACTTTAGTCTTTCCACTATAGACTGTCCACTTTAGTCTTTAGACTATTCTCTGTCCACTTTAGTCTTTCCACTATAGTCTCCACTTTATTCTGTCCACTACAGTCTTTCCACTATAGTCTTTCCACTATAGTCTGTCCACTTTAGTCTTTCCACTTTAGTCTTTCCACTTTAGTCTATCCACTTTAGTCTTTCCACTATAGTCTGTCCACTTTAGTCTTTCCACTTTAGTCTTTCCGCTTTAGTCTTTCCACTATATTCTTTCCACTATAGTCTGTCCACTTTAGTCTTTCCACTTTAGTCTTTCCACTTTAGTCTGTCCACTTTAGTTTTTCCATTATAGTCTGTCCACTTTAGTCTTTCCACTTTAGTCTTTCAACTTTAGTCTGTCCTCTTAGTCTTTCCACTATAGTCTCCACTTTATTCTGTCCACTACAGTCTTTCCACTATAGTCTTTCCACTATAGTCTGTCCACTTTAGTCTTTCCACTTTAGTTTTTCCACTTTAGTCTGTCCACTTCAGTCTTTCCACTATAGTCTGTCCACTTTAGTCTTTCCACTTTAGTCTGTCCACTTTAGTCTTTCCACTTTATTCTGTCCACTTTAGTCTTTCCACTACTCTCTGTCCACTCTAGTCTTTCCGCTTCAGTCTTTCCACTAGAGTCTGTTCACTTTAGTCTTTCCACTTTAGTCCGTCCACTTTAGTCTTTCCACTTCAGTCTTTCCACTTTAGTCATTTCCACTATCTTCTGTCCATTTTAGTCTTTCCACTTTAGTCTTTCCACTTTAGTCTGTCCACTTTAGTCTTTCCACTATAGTCTGTCCACTTTAGTCTTTCCACTATAAACTGTCCACTTTTGTCTTTCCACTTTAGTCTTTCCACTATAGTCTCCACTTTATTCTGTCCACTACAGTCTTTCCACTATAGTCTTTCCACTATAGTCTGTCCACTTTAGTCTTTCCACTTTAGTCTTTCCACTTTAGTCTGTCCACTTTAGTCTTTCCACTATAGACTGTCCACTTTAGTCTTTCCACTATTCTCTGTCCACTTTAGTCTCTCCACTATAGTCTCCACTTTATTCTGTCCACTACAGTCTTTCCACTATAGTCTGTCCACTTTAGTCTTTCCACTTTAGTCTTTCCACTTTAGTCTGTCCACTTTAGTCTTTCCACTATAGTCTGTCCACTTTAGTCTTTCCACTTTAGTCTTTCCGCTTTAGTCTGTCCACTTAGTCTTTCCACTATAGTCTTTCCACTTTTGTCTGTCCACTTTAGTCTTTCCACTTTAGTCTTTCCACTTTAGTCTGTCCACTTTAGTCTTTCCACTATAGTCTGTCCACTTTAGTCTTTCCACTTTAGTCTTTCCGCTTTAATCTGTCCACTTAGTCTTTCCACTAGAGTCTGTTTAGTCTGTCCACTTTAGTCTTTCCACTATAGTCTCCACTTTATTCTGTCCACTACAGTCTTTCCACTATAGTCTTTCCACTATAGTCTGTCCACTTTAGTCTTTCCACTTTAGTTTTTCCACTTTAGTCTGTCCACTTCAGTCTTTCTACTATGTCTGTCCACTTTAGTCTTTCCACTTTAGTCTTTCCACTATAGTCTCCACTTTATTCTGTCCACTACAGTCTTTCCACTATAGTCTTTCCACTATAGTCTGTCCACTTTAGTCTTTCCACTATAGTCTGTCCACTTTAGTCTTTCCACTATACTCTCCACTTTATTCTGTCCACTACAGTCTTTCCACTATAGTCTTTCCACTTTAGTCTGTCCACTTAGTCTTTCCACTATAGTCTGTCCACTTTAGTCTTTCCGCTATTCTCTGTCCACTTTAGTCTTTCCACTATAGTCTCCACTTTATTCTGTCCACTAAAGTCTTTCCACTATAGTCTTTCCACTATAGTCTGTCAACTTTAGTCTTTCCACTTTAATCTTTCCACTTTAGTCTGTCCACTTTAGTCTTTCCATTATAGTCTGTCCACTTTAGTCTTTCCACTTTAGTCTTTCCACTTTAGTCTTTCCACTATAGTCTCCACTTTATTCTGTCCACTACAGTCTTTCCACTATAGTCTGTCCACTTTAGTCTTTCCACTTTAGTCTTTCCACTTTAGTCTGTCCACTTTAGTTTTTCCACTATAGACTGTCCACTTTAGTCTTTCCACTATTCTCTGTCCACTTTAGTCTTTCCACTATAGTCTCCACCTTATTCTGTCCACTACAGTCTTTCCACAATAGTCTTTCCACTTTAGTCTGTCCACTTTAGTCTTTCCACTATAGTCTGTCAACTTTAGTCTTTCCACTTTAGTCTTTCCGCTTTAGTCTGTCCACTTAGTCTTTCCACTATAGTCTTTCCACTTTAGTCTTTCCACTTTAGTCTTTCCACTTTTGTCTGTCCACTTTAGTCTTTCCACTATAGACTGTCCACTTTAGTCTTTAGACTATTCTCTGTCTACTTTAGTCTTTCCACTATAGTCTCCACTTTATTCTGTCCACTACAGTCTTTCCACTATAGTCTTTCCACTATAGTCTGTCCACTTTAGTCTTTCCACTTTAGTCTTTCCACTTTAGTCTATCCACTTTAGTCTTTCCACTATAGTCTGTCCACTTTAGTCTTTCCACTTTAGTCTTTCCGCTTTAGTCTGTCCACTTAGTCTTTCCACTATATTCTTTCCACTATAGTCTGTCCACTTCAGTCTTTCCACTTTAGTCTTTCCACTTTAGTCTGTCCACTTTAGTCTGTCCACTTTAGTTTTTCCATTATAGTCTGTCCACTTTAGTCTTTCCACTTTAGTCTTTAAACTTTAGTCTGTCCTCTTAGTCTTTCCACTATAGTCTCCACTTTATTCTGTCCACTACAGTCTTTCCACTATAGTCTTTCCACTATAGTCTGTCCACTTTAGTCTTTCCACTTTAGTTTTTCCACTTTAGTCTGTCCACTTCAGTCTTTCCACTATAGTCTGTCCACTTTAGTCTTTCCACTTTAGTCTGTCCACTTTAGTCTTTCCACTTTATTCTGTCCACTTTAGTCTTTCCACTACTCTCTGTCCACTCTAGTCTTTCCGCTTCAGTCTTTCCACTAGAGTCTGTCCACTTTAGTCTTTCCACTTTAGTCTGTCCACTTTAGTCTTTCCACTTTAGTCTTTCCACTTTAGTCATTTCCACTATCTTCTGTCCATTTTAGTCTTTCCACTTTAGTCTTTCCACTTTAGTCTGTCCACTTTAGTCTTTCCACTATAGTCTGTCCACTTTAGTCTTTCCACTATAAACTGTGCACTTTAGTCTTTCCACTTTAGTCTTTCCACTATAGTCTCCACTTTATTCTGTCCACTACAGTCTTTCCACTATAGTCTTTCCACTTTAGTCTTTCCACTATAGTCTGTCAACTTTAGTCTTTCCACTTTAGTCTTTCCGCTTTAGTCTGTCCACTTAGTCTTTCCACTATAGTCTTTCCACTATAGTCTGTCCACTTTAGTCTTTCCACTTTAGTCTTTCCACTTTAGTCTGTCCACTTTAGTCTTTCCACTATAGTCTGTCCACTTTAGTCTTTCCACTTTAGTATTTCCGCTTTAGTCTGTCCACTTAGTCTTTCCACTAGAGTCTGTCCACTTTAGTCTGTCAACTTTAGTCTTTCCACTATAGTCTCCACTTTCTTCTGTTAACTACAGTCTTTCCACTATAGTCTTTCCACTATAGTCTGTCCACTTTAGTCTTTCCACTTTAGTTTTTCCACTTTAGTCTGTCCACTTCTGTCTTTTCACTATAGTCTGTCCACTTTAGTCTTTCCACTTTAGTCTTTCCACTATAGTCTCCACTTTATTCTGTCCACTACAGTCTTTCCACTATAGTCTTTCCACTATAGTCTTTCCACTATAGTCTGTCCACATTAGTCTTTCCACTTTAGTCTTTCCACTTTAGTCTGTCCACTTTAGTCTTTCCACTATAGACTGTCCACTTTAGTCTTTCCACTATTCTCTGTCCACTTTAGTCTTTCCACTATAGTCTCCACTTTATTCTGTCCACTACAGTCTTTCCACTATAGTCTTTCCACTATAGTCTGTCCACTTTAGTCTTTCCACTTTAGTCTTTCCACTTTAGTCTGTCCACTTTAGTCTTTCCACTATAGTCTGTCCACTTTAGTCTTTCCACTACTCTCTGTCCACTTTAGTCTTTCCGCTTCAGTCTTTCCACTAGAGTCTGTCCACTTTAGTCTTTCCACTTTAGTCTGTCCACTTTAGTCTTTCCACTTTAGTCTTTCCACTTTAGTCATTTCCACTATCTTCTGTCCACTACAGTCTTTCCACAATAGTCTTTCCACTATAGTCGGTCCACTTTAGTCTGTCCACTTCAGTCTTTCCACTATAGTCTGTCCACTTTAGTCTTTCCACTTTAGTCTGTCCACTTTAGTCTTTCCACTATAGTCTGTCCACTTTAGTCTTTCCACTACTCTCTGTCCACTTTAGTCTTTCCGCTTCAGTTTTTCCACTAGAGTCTGTCCACTTTAGTCTTTCCACTTTAGTCTGTCCACTTTAGTCTTTCCACTTTAGACTTTCCACTTTAGTCATTTCCACTATCTTCTGTCCACTCTAGTCTTTCCACTTTAGTCTTTCCACTATAGTCTGTCCACTTTAGTCTTTCCACTATAGTCTGTCCACTTTAGTCTTTCCACTTTAGTCTTTCCACTATAGTCTCCACTTTATTCTGTCCACTACGGTCTTTCCACTATAGTCTTTCCACTATAGTCTGTCCACTTTAGTCTTTCCACTTTAGTCTTTCCACTTTAGTCTGTCCACTTTAGTCTTTCCACTATAGACTGTCCACTTTAGTCTTTCCACTATTCTCTGTCCACTTTAGTCTTTCCACTATAGTCTCCACTTTATTCTGTCCACTACAGTCTTTCCACTATAGTCTTTCCACTATAGTCTGTCCACTTTAGTCTTTCGACTTTAGTCTTTCCACTATTCTCTGTCCACTTTAGTCTTTCCACTATACTCTCCACTTTATTCTGTCCACTACAGTCTTTCCACTATAGTCTTTCCACTATAGTCTGTCCACTTTAGTGTTTCCACTTTAGTCTTTCCACTTTAGTCTGTCCACTTTAATCTTTCCACTATAGTCTGTCCACTTTAGTCTTTCCAATATTCTCTGTCCACTTTAGTCTTTCCACGTTAGTCTTTCCATTATAGTCTCCAATTTCTTCTGTCCACTACAGTCTCTCCACTATACTCTTTCCACTATAGTCTGTCCACTTTAGCCTTTCCACTATTCTCTGTCCACTTTAGTCTTTCCATTATACTCTCCTCATTATTCTGTCCACTGCAGTCTTTCCACTATAGTCTTTCCACTTTAGTCTGTCCACTTTAGTCTTTCCACTTTAGTCTTTCCACTTGAGTCTGTCCACTTTAGTCTTTCCACTATAGTCTGTCCACTTTGGTCTTTCCACTTTAGTCTTTCCGCTTTAGTCTGTCCACTTTAGTCTTTCCACTTTAGTCTGTCCACTTTAGTCTGTCCACTTTAGTCTTTCCACTTTAGTCATTTCCACTATCTTCTGTCCACTTTAGTCTTTCCACTATAGTCTGTCCACTTTAGTCTTTCCACTATAGTCTGACCACTTTAGTCTTTCCACTTTAGTCTTTCCACTTTAGTCTTTCCACTATAGTCTCCACTTTATTCTGTCCACTACAGTCTTTCCACTATAGTCTTTCCACTTTAGTCTTTCCACTTTTGTCTGTCCACTTTAGTCTTTCCACTATAGACTGTCCACTTTAGTCTTTAGACTATTCTCTGTCCACTTTAGTCTTTCCACTATAGTCTCCACTTTATTCTGTCCACTACAGTCTTTCCACTATAGTCTGTCCACTTTAGCCTTTCCACTATTCTCTGTCCACTTTAGTCTTTCCATTATACTCTCCTCATTATTCTGTCCACTGCAGTCTTTCCACTATAGTCTTTCCACTTTAGTCTGTCCACTTTAGTCTTTCCACTTTAGTCTTTCCACTTGAGTCTGTCCACTTTAGTCTTTCCACTATAGTCTGTCCACTTTGGTCTTTCCACTTTAGTCTTTCCGCTTTAGTCTTTCCACTTTAGTCTTTCCACTTTAGTCTTTCCACTTTTGTCTGTCCACTTTAGTCTTTCCACTATAGACTGTCCACTTTAGTCTTTAGACTATTCTCTGTCCACTTTAGTCTTTCCACTATAGTCTCCACTTTATTCTGTCCACTACAGTCTTTCCACTATAGTCTTTCCACTATAGTCTGTCCACTTTAGTCTTTCCACTTTAGTCTTTCCACTTTAGTCTATCCACTTTAGTCTTTCCACTATAGTCTGTCCACTTTAGTCTTTCCACTTTAGTCTTTCCGCTTTAGTCTTTCCACTATATTCTTTCCACTATAGTCTGTCCACTTTAGTCTTTCCACTTTAGTCTTTCCACTTTAGTCTGTCCACTTTAGTTTTTCCATTATAGTCTGTCCACTTTAGTCTTTCCACTTTAGTCTTTCAACTTTAGTCTGTCCTCTTAGTCTTTCCACTATAGTCTCCACTTTATTCTGTCCACTACAGTCTTTCCACTATAGTCTTTCCACTATAGTCTGTCCACTTTAGTCTTTCCACTTTAGTTTTTCCACTTTAGTCTGTCCACTTCAGTCTTTCCACTATAGTCTGTCCACTTTAGTCTTTCCACTTTAGTCTGTCCACTTTAGTCTTTCCACTTTATTCTGTCCACTTTAGTCTTTCCACTACTCTCTGTCCACTCTAGTCTTTCCGCTTCAGTCTTTCCACTAGAGTCTGTTCACTTTAGTCTTTCCACTTTAGTCCGTCCACTTTAGTCTTTCCACTTCAGTCTTTCCACTTTAGTCATTTCCACTATCTTCTGTCCATTTTAGTCTTTCCACTTTAGTCTTTCCACTTTAGTCTGTCCACTTTAGTCTTTCCACTATAGTCTGTCCACTTTAGTCTTTCCACTATAAACTGTCCACTTTTGTCTTTCCACTTTAGTCTTTCCACTATAGTCTCCACTTTATTCTGTCCACTACAGTCTTTCCACTATAGTCTTTCCACTATAGTCTGTCCACTTTAGTCTTTCCACTTTAGTCTTTCCACTTTAGTCTGTCCACTTTAGTCTTTCCACTATAGACTGTCCACTTTAGTCTTTCCACTATTCTCTGTCCACTTTAGTCTCTCCACTATAGTCTCCACTTTATTCTGTCCACTACAGTCTTTCCACTATAGTCTGTCCACTTTAGTCTTTCCACTTTAGTCTTTCCACTTTAGTCTGTCCACTTTAGTCTTTCCACTATAGTCTGTCCACTTTAGTCTTTCCACTTTAGTCTTTCCGCTTTAGTCTGTCCACTTAGTCTTTCCACTATAGTCTTTCCACTTTTGTCTGTCCACTTTAGTCTTTCCACTTTAGTCTTTCCACTTTAGTCTGTCCACTTTAGTCTTTCCACTATAGTCTGTCCACTTTAGTCTTTCCACTTTAGTCTTTCCGCTTTAATCTGTCCACTTAGTCTTTCCACTAGAGTCTGTTTAGTCTGTCCACTTTAGTCTTTCCACTATAGTCTCCACTTTATTCTGTCCACTACAGTCTTTCCACTATAGTCTTTCCACTATAGTCTGTCCACTTTAGTCTTTCCACTTTAGTTTTTCCACTTTAGTCTGTCCACTTCAGTCTTTCTACTATAGTCTGTCCACTTTAGTCTTTCCACTTTAGTCTTTCCACTATAGTCTCCACTTTATTCTGTCCACTACAGTCTTTCCACTATAGTCTTTCCACTATAGTCTGTCCACTTTAGTCTTTCCACTATAGTCTGTCCACTTTAGTCTTTCCACTATACTCTCCACTTTATTCTGTCCACTACAGTCTTTCCACTATAGTCTTTCCACTTTAGTCTGTCCACTTAGTCTTTCCACTATAGTCTGTCCACTTTAGTCTTTCCGCTATTCTCTGTCCACTTTAGTCTTTCCACTATAGTCTCCACTTTATTCTGTCCACTAAAGTCTTTCCACTATAGTCTTTCCACTATAGTCTGTCAACTTTAGTCTTTCCACTTTAATCTTTCCACTTTAGTCTGTCCACTTTAGTCTTTCCATTATAGTCTGTCCACTTTAGTCTTTCCACTTTAGTCTTTCCACTTTAGTCTTTCCACTATAGTCTCCACTTTATTCTGTCCACTACAGTCTTTCCACTATAGTCTGTCCACTTTAGTCTTTCCACTTTAGTCTTTCCACTTTAGTCTGTCCACTTTAGTTTTTCCACTATAGACTGTCCACTTTAGTCTTTCCACTATTCTCTGTCCACTTTAGTCTTTCCACTATAGTCTCCACCTTATTCTGTCCACTACAGTCTTTCCACAATAGTCTTTCCACTTTAGTCTGTCCACTTTAGTCTTTCCACTATAGTCTGTCAACTTTAGTCTTTCCACTTTAGTCTTTCCGCTTTAGTCTGTCCACTTAGTCTTTCCACTATAGTCTTTCCACTATAGTCTGTCCACTTTAGTCTTTCCACTTTAGTCTTTCCACTTTAGTCTGTCCACTTTAGTCTTTCCACTATAGTCTGTCCACTTTAGTCTTTCCACTTTAGTATTTCCGCTTTAGTCTGTCCACTTAGTCTTTCCACTAGAGTCTGTCCACTTTAGTCTGTCCACTTTAGTCTTTCCACTTTAGTCATTTCCACTATCTTCTGTCCACTTTAGTCTTTCCACTATAGTCTGTCCACTTTAGTCTTTCCACTATAGTCTGACCACTTTAGTCTTTCCACTTTAGTCTTTCCACTTTAGTCTTTCCACTATAGTCTCCACTTTATTCTGTCCACTACAGTCTTTCCACTATAGTCTTTCCACTATAGTCTGTCCACTTTAGTCTTTCCACTTTAGTCTTTCCACTTTTGTCTGTCCACTTTAGTCTTTCCACTATAGACTGTCCACTTTAGTCTTTAGACTATTCTCTGTCTACTTTAGTCTTTCCACTATAGTCTCCACTTTATTCTGTCCACTACAGTCTTTCCACTATAGTCTTTCCACTATAGTCTGTCCACTTTAGTCTTTCCACTTTAGTCTTTCCACTTTAGTCTATCCACTTTAGTCTTTCCACTATAGTCTGTCCACTTTAGTCTTTCCACTTTAGTCTTTCCGCTTTAGTCTGTCCACTTAGTCTTTCCACTATATTCTTTCCACTATAGTCTGTCCACTTTAGTCTGTCCACTTCAGTCTTTCCACTATAGTCTGTCCACTTTAGTCTTTCCACTTTAGTCTGTCCACTTTAGTCTTTCCACTTTATTCTGTCCACTTTAGTCTTTCCACTACTCTCTGTCCACTCTAGTCTTTCCGCTTCAGTCTTTCCACTAGAGTCTGTCCACTTTAGTCTTTCCACTATAGACTGTCCACTTTAGTCTTTCCACTATTCTCTGTCCACTTTAGTCTCTCCACTATAGTCTCCACTTTATTCTGTCCACTACAGTCTTTCCACTATAGTCTGTCCACTTTAGTCTTTCCACTTTAGTCTTTCCACTTTAGTCTGTCCACTTTAGTCTTTCCACTATAGTCTGTCCACTTTAGTCTTTCCACTTTAGTCTTTCCGCTTTAGTCTGTCCACTTAGTCTTTCCACTATAGTCTTTCCACTTTTGTCTGTCCCTTTCCACTTTAGTCTTTCCACTTTAGTCTGTCCACTTTAGTCTTTCCACTATAGTCTGTCCACTTTAGTCTTTCCACTTTAGTCTTTCCGCTTTAATCTGTCCACTTAGTCTTTCCACTAGAGTCTGTTTAGTCTGTCCACTTTAGTCTTTCCACTATAGTCTCCACTTTATTCTGTCCACTACAGTCTTTCCACTATAGTCTTTCCACTATAGTCTGTCCACTTTAGTCTTTCCACTTTAGTTTTTCCACTTTAGTCTGTCCACTTCAGTCTTTCTACTATAGTCTGTCCACTTTAGTCTTTCCACTTTAGTCTTTCCACTATAGTCTCCACTTTATTCTGTCCACTACAGTCTTTCCACTATAGTCTTTCCACTATAGTCTGTCCACTTTAGTCTTTCCACTATAGTCTGTCCACTTTAGTCTTTCCACTATACTCTCCACTTTATTCTGTCCACTACAGTCTTTCCACTATAGTCTTTCCACTTTAGTCTGTCCACTTAGTCTTTCCACTATAGTCTGTCCACTTTAGTCTTTCCGCTATTCTCTGTCCACTTTAGTCTTTCCACTATAGTCTCCACTTTATTCTGTCCACTAAAGTCTTTCCACTATAGTCTTTCCACTATAGTCTGTCAACTTTAGTCTTTCCACTTTAATCTTTCCACTTTAGTCTGTCCACTTTAGTCTTTCCATTATAGTCTGTCCCACTTTAGTCTTTCCACTTTAGTCTTTCCACTTTAGTCCTTTTCCACTATAGTCTCCACTTTATTCTGTCCACTACAGTCTTTCCACTATAGTCTGTCCACTTTAGTCTTTCCACTTTAGTCTTTCCACTTTAGTCTGTCCACTTTAGTTTTTTCCACTATAGACTGTCCACTTTAGTCTTTCCACTATTCTCTGTCCACTTTAGTCTTTCCACTATAGTCTCCACTTTATTTCTGTCCACTACAGTCTTTCCACTTTAGTCTTTCCACTTTAGTCTGTCCACTTTAGTCTTTCCACTATAGTCTGTCAACTTTAGTCTTTCCACTTTAGTCTTTCCGCTTTAGTCTGTCCACTTAGTCTTTCCACTATAGTCTTTCCACTATAGTCTGTCCACTTTAGTCTTTCCACTTTAGTCTTTCCACTTTAGTCTGTCCACTTTAGTCTTTCCACTATAGTCTGTCCACTTTAGTCTTTCCACTTTAGTATTTCCGCTTTAGTCTGTCCACTTAGTCTTTTCCACTAGAGTCTGTCCACT
The DNA here is from genome assembly GCA_030848855.1 of Branchinecta sandiegonensis. Lineage (NCBI taxonomy): Eukaryota > Metazoa > Arthropoda > Branchiopoda > Anostraca > Branchinectidae > Branchinecta > Branchinecta sandiegonensis. The sequence goes on along the minus strand of JAUPMV010000036.1, from coordinate 40,165 downwards.
TTTAGTCTGTCCACTTTAGTCTTTCCACTTTAGTCATTTCCACTATCTTCTGTCCACTTTAGTCTTTCCACTATAGTCTGTCCACTTTAGTCTTTCCACTATAGTCTGACCACTTTAGTCTTTCCACTTTAGTCTTTCCACTTTAGTCTTTCCACTATAGTCTCCACTTTATTCTGTCCACTACAGTCTTTCCACTATAGTCTTTCCACTATAGTCTGTCCACTTTAGTCTTTCCACTTTAGTCTTTCCACTTTTGTCTGTCCACTTTAGTCTTTCCACTATAGACTGTCCACTTTAGTCTTTAGACTATTCTCTGTCTACTTTAGTCTTTCCACTATAGTCTCCACTTTATTCTGTCCACTACAGTCTTTCCACTATAGTCTTTCCACTATAGTCTGTCCACTTTAGTCTTTCCACTTTAGTCTTTTCCACTTTAGTCTATCCACTTTAGTCTTTCCACTATAGTCTGTCCACTTTAGTCTTTCCACTTTAGTCTTTCCGCTTTAGTCTGTCCACTTAGTCTTTCCACTATATTCTTTCCACTATAGTCTGTCCACTTTAGTCTGTCCACTTCAGTCTTTCCACTATAGTCTGTCCACTTTAGTCTTTCCACTTTAGTCTGTCCACTTTAGTCTTTCCACTTTATTCTGTCCACTTTAGTCTTTCCACTACTCTCTGTCCACTCTAGTCTTTCCGCTTCAGTCTTTCCACTAGAGTCTGTCCACTTTAGTCTTTCCACTTTAGTCTGTCCACTTTAGTCTTTCCACTTTAGTCTTTCCACTTTAGTCATTTCCACTATCTTCTGTCCATTTTAGTCTTTCCACTTTAGTCTTTCCACTTTAGTCTGTCCACTTTAGTCTTTCCACTATAGTCTGTCCACTTTAGTCTTTCCACTATAAACTGTGCACTTTAGTCTTTCCACTTTAGTCTTTCCACTATAGTCTCCACTTTATTCTGTCCACTACAGTCTTTCCACTATAGTCTTTCCACTTTAGTCTTTCCACTATAGTCTGTCAACTTTAGTCTTTCCACTTTAGTCTTTCCGCTTTAGTCTGTCCACTTAGTCTTTCCACTATAGTCTTTCCACTATAGTCTGTCCACTTTAGTCTTTCCACTTTAGTCTTTCCACTTTAGTCTGTCCACTTTAGTCTTTCCACTATAGTCTGTCCACTTTAGTCTTTCCACTTTAGTATTTCCGCTTTAGTCTGTCCACTTAGTCTTTCCACTAGAGTCTGTCCACTTTAGACTGTCCACTTTAGTCTTTCCACTATAGTCTCCACTTTCTTCTGTCAACTACAGTCTTTCCACTATAGTCTTTCCACTATAGTCTGTCCACTTTAGTCTTTCCACTTTAGTTTTTCCACTTTAGTCTGTCCACTTCTGTCTTTCCACTATAGTCTGTCCACTTTAGTCTTTCCACTTTAGTCTTTCCACTATAGTCTCCACTTTATTCTGTCCACTACAGTCTTTCCACTATAGTCTTTCCACTATAGTCTTTCCACTATAGTCTGTCCACATTAGGCTTTCCACTTTAGTCTTTCCACTTTAGTCTGTCCACTTTAGTCTTTCCACTATAGACTGTCCACTTTAGTCTTTCCACTATTCTCTGTCCACTTTAGTCTTTCCACTATAGTCTCCACTTTATTCTGTCCACTACAGTCTTTCCACTATAGTCTTTCCACTATAGTCTGTCCACTTTAGTCTTTCCACTTTAGTCTTTCCACTTTAGTCTGTTCACTTTAGTCTTTCCACTATAGTCTGTCCACTTTAGTCTTTCCACTACTCTCTGTCCACTTTAGTCTTTCCGCTTCAGTCTCTCCACTAGAGTCTGTCCACTTTAGTCTTTCCACTTTAGTCTGTCCACTTTAGTCTTTCCACTTTAGTCTTTCCACTTTAGTCATTTCCACTATCTTCTGTCCACTACAGTCTTTCCACAATAGTCTTTCCACTATAGTCGGTCCACTTTAGTCTGTCCACTTCAGTCTTTCCACTATAGTCTGTCCACTTTAGTCTTTCCACTTTAGTCTGGCCACTTTAGTCTTTCCACTATAGTCTGTCCACTTTAGTCTTTCCACTACTCTCTGTCCACTTTAGTCTTTCCGCTTCAGTCTTTCCACTAGAGTCTGTCCACTTTAGTCTTTCCACTTTAGTCTGTCCACTTTAGTCTTTCCACTTTAGACTTTCCACTTTAGTCATTTCCACTATCTTCTGTCCACTCTAGTCTTTCCACTTTAGTCTTTCCACTTTAGTCTGTCCACTTTAGTCTTTCCACTATAGTCTGTCCACTTTAGTCTTTCCACTATAGTCTGTCCACTTTAGTCTTTCCACTTTAGTCTTTCCACTATAGTCTCCACTTTATTCTGTCCACTACAGTCTTTCCACTATAGTCTTTCCACTATAGTCTGTCCACTTTAGTCTTTCCACTTTAGTCTTTCCACTTTAGTCTGTCCACTTTAGTCTTTCCACTATAGACTGTCCACTTTAGTCTTTCCACTATTCTCTGTCCACTTTAGTCTTTCCACTATAGTCTCCACTTTATATTGTCCACTACAGTCTTTCCACTATAGTCTGTCCACTTTAGTCTTTCCACTTTAGTCTTTCCACTATTCTCTGTCCACTTTAGTCTTTCCACTATACTCTCCACTTTATTCTGTCCACTACAGTCTTTCCACTATAGTCTTTCCACTATAGTCTGTCCACTTTAGTGTTTCCACTTTAGTCTTTCCACTTTAGTCTGTCCACTTTAATCTTTCCACTATAGTCTGTCCACTTTAGTCTTTCCAATATTCTCTGTCCACTTTAGTCTTTCCACTTTAGTCTTTCCATTATAGTCTCCAATTTCTTCTGTCCACTACAGTCTCTCCACTATACTCTTTCCACTATAGTCTGTCCACTTTAGCCTTTCCACTATTCTCTGTCCACTTTAGTCTTTCCATTATACTCTCCTCATTATTCTGTCCACTGCAGTCTTTCCACTATAGTCTTTCCACTTTAGTCTGTCCACTTTAGTCTTTCCACTTTAGTCTTTCCACTTGAGTCTGTCCACTTTAGTCTTTCCACTATAGTCTGTCCACTTTGGTCTTTCCACTTTAGTCTTTCCGCTTTAGTCTGTCCACTTTAGTCTTTCCACTTTAGTCTGTCCACTTTAGTCTGTCCACTTTAGTCTTTCCACTTTAGTCATTTCCACTATCTTCTGTCCACTTTAGTCTTTCCACTATAGTCTGTCCACTTTAGTCTTTCCACTATAGTCTGACCACTTTAGTCTTTCCACTTTAGTCTTTCCACTTTAGTCTTTCCACTATAGTCTCCACTTTATTCTGTCCACTACAGTCTTTCCACTATAGTCTTTCCACTATAGTCTGTCCACTTTAGTCTTTCCACTTTAGTCTTTCCACTTTTGTCTGTCCACTTTAGTCTTTCCACTATAGACTGTCCACTTTAGTCTTTAGACTATTCTCTGTCCACTTTAGTCTTTCCACTATAGTCTCCACTTTATTCTGTCCACTACAGTCTTTCCACTATAGTCTTTCCACTATAGTCTGTCCACTTTAGTCTTTCCACTTTAGTCTTTCCACTTTAGTCTATCCACTTTAGTCTTTCCACTATAGTCTGGCCACTTTAGTCTTTCCACTTTAGTCTTTCCGCTTTAGTCTTTCCACTATATTCTTTCCACTATAGTCTGTCCACTTTAGTCTTTCCACTTTAGTCTTTCCACTTTAGTCTGTCCACTTTAGTTTTTCCATTATAGTCTGTCCACTTTAGTCTTTCCACTTTAGTCTTTCCACTTTAGTCTGTCCTCTTAGTCTTTCCACTATAGTCTCCACTTTATTCTGTCCACTACAGTCTTTCCACTATAGTCTTTTCACTATAGTCTGTCCACTTTAGTCTTTCCACTTTAGTTTTTCCACTTTAGTCTGTCCACTTCAGTCTTTCCACTATAGTCTGTCCACTTTAGTCTTTCCACTTTAGTCTGTCCACTTTAGTCTTTTCACTTTATTCTGTCCACTTTAGTCTTTCCACTACTCTCTGTCCACTCTAGTCTTTCCGCTTCAGTCTTTCCACTAGAGTCTGTCCACTTTAGTCTTTCCACTTTAGTCCGTCCACTTTAGTCTTTCCACTTCAGTCATTCCACTTTAGTCATTTCCACTATCTTCTGTCCATTTTAGTCTTTCCACTTTAGTCTTTCCACTTTAGTCTGTCCACTTTAGTCTTTCCACTATAGTCTGTCCACTTTAGTCTTTCCACTATAAACTGTCCAATTTTGTCTTTCCACTTTAGTCTTTCCACCATAGTCTCCACTTTATTCTGTCCACTACAGTCTTTCCACTATAGTCTTTCCACTATAGTCTGTCCACTTTAGTCTTTCCACTTTAGTCTTTCCACTTTAGTCTGTCCACTTTAGTCTTTCCACTATAGACTGTCCACTTTAGTCTTTCCACTATTCTCTGTCCACTTTAGTCTTTCCACTATAGTCTCCACTTTATTCTGTCCACTACAGTCTTTCCACTATAGTCTGTCCACTTTAGTCTTTCCACTTTAGTCTTTCCACTTTAGTCTTAGTCTTTCCACTATAGTCTGTCCACTTTAGTCTTTCCACTTTAGTCTTTCCGCTTTAGTCTGTCCACTTAGTCTTTCCACTATAGTCTTTCCACTTTTGTCTGTCCACTTTAGTCTTTCCACTTTAGTCTTTCCACTTTAGTCTGTCCACTTTAGTCTTTCCACTATAGTCTGTCCACTTTAGTCTTTCCACTTTAGTCTTTCCGCTTTAGTCTGTCCACTTAGTCTTTCCACTAGAGTCTGTTTAGTCTGTCCACTTTAGTCTTTCCACTATAGTCTCCACTTTATTCTGTCCACTACAGTCTTTCCACTATAGTCTTTCCACTATAGTCTGTCCACTTTAGTCTTTCCACTATACTCTCCACTTTATTCTGTCCACTACAGTCTTTCCACTATAGTCTTTCCACTTTAGTCTGTCCACTTAGTCTTTCCACTATAGTCTGTCCACTTTAGTCTTTCCGCTATTCTCTGTCCACTTTAGTCTTTCCACTATAGTCTCCACTTTATTCTGTCCACTACAGTCTTTCCACTATAGTCTTTCCACTATAGTCTGTCAACTTTAGTCTTTCCACTTTAATCTTTCCACTTTAGTCTGTCCACTTTAGTCTTTCCACTATAGTCTGTCCACTTTAGTCTTTCCACTTTAGTCTTTCCACTTTAGTCTTTCCACTATAGTCTCCACTTTATTCTGTCCACTACAGTCTTTCCACTATAGTCTGTCCACTTTAGTCTTTCCACTTTAGTCTTTCCACTTTAGTCTGTCCACTTTAGTTTTTCCACTATAGACTGTCCACTTTAGTCTTTCCACTATTCTCTGTCCACTTTAGTCTTTCCACTATAGTCTCCACTTTATTCTGTCCACTACAGTCTTTCCACAATAGTCTTTCCACTATAGTCTGTCCACTTTAGTCTTTCCACTTTAGTCTTTCCACTTTAGTCTTTCCACTTTAGTCTTTCCACTATAGTCTGTCAACTTTAGTCTTTCCACTTTAGTCTTTCCGCTTTCGTCTGTCCACTTAGTCTTTCCACTATAGTCTTTCCACTATAGTCTGTCCACTTTAGTCTTTCCACTTTAGTCTTTCCACTTTAGTCTGTCCACTTTAGTCTTTCCACTATAGTCTGTCCACTTTAGTCTTTCCACTTTAGTATTTCCGCTTTAGTCTGTCCACTTAGTCTTTCCACTAGAGTCTGTCCACTTTAGTCTGTCCACTTTAGTCTTTCCACTATAGTCTCCACTTTCTTCTGTCAACTACAATCTTTCCACTATAGTCTTTCCACTATAGTCTGTCCACTTTAGTCTTTCCACTTTAGTTTTTCCACTTTAGTCTGTCCACTTCTGTCTTTCCACTATAGTCTGTCCACTTTAGTCTTTAGACTATTCTCTGTCCACTTTAGTCTTTCCACTATAGTCTCCACTTTATTCTGTCCACTACAGTCTTTCCACTATAGTCTTTCCACTATAGTCTGTCCACTTTAGTCTTTCCACTTTAGTCTTTCCACTTTAGTCTATCCACTTTAGTCTTTCCACTATAGTCTGTCCACTTTAGTCTTTCCACTTTAGTCTTTCCGCTTTAGTCTGTCCACTTAGTCTTTCCACTATAGTCTCCACTTTATTCTGTCCACTACAGTCTTTCCACTATAGTCTTTCCACTTTAGTCTGTCCACTTAGTCTTTCCACTACAGTCTGTCCACTTTAGTCTTTCCACTATTCTCTGTCCACTTTAGTCTTTCCACTATAGTCTCCACTTTATTCTGTCCACTAAAGTCTTTCCACTATAGTCTTTCCACTATAGTCTGTCAACTTTAGTCTTTCCACTTTAATCTTTCCACTTTAGTCTGTCCACTTTAGTCTTTCCACTATAGTCTGTCAACTTTAGTCTTTCCACTTTAGTCTTTCCACTTTAGTCTTTCCACTATAGTCTCCACTTTATTCTGTCCACTACAGTCTTTCCACTATAGTCTTTCCACTATAGTCTGTCCACTTTAGTCTTTCCACTTTAGTCTTTCCACTTTAGTCTGTCCACTTCAGTTTTTCCACTATAGACTGTCCACTTTAGTCTTTCCACTATTCTCTGTCCACTTTAGTCTTTCCACTATAGTCTCCACTTTATTCTGTCCACTACAGTCTTTCCACAATAGTCTTTCCACTATAGTCTGTCCACTTTAGTCTTTCCACTTTAGTCTTTCCACTTTAGTCTTTCCACTTTAGTCTGTCCACTTAGTCTTTCCACTAGAGTCTGTCCACTTTAGTCTGTCCACTTTAGTCTTTCCAATATAGTCTCCACTTTCTTCTGTCAACTACAGTCTTTCCACTATAGTCTTTCCACTATAGTCTGTCCACTATAGTCTGTCCACTTTAGCCTTTCCACTTTAGTTTTTCCACTTTAGTCTGTCCACTTCTGTCTTTCCACTATAGTCTGTCCACTTTAGTCTTTCCACTTTAGTCTTTCCACTTTAGTCTGTCCACTTTAGTCTTTCCACTATATTCTGTCCACTTTAGTCTTTCCACTTTAGTCTTTCCACTTTAGTCTGTCCACTTTAGTCTTTCCACTATAGACTGTCCACTTTAGTCTTTCCACTATTCTCTGTCCACTTTAGTCTTTCCACTATAGTCTCCACTTTATTCTGTCCACTACAGTCTTTCCACTATAGTCTTTCCACTATAGTCTGTCCACTTTAGTCTTTCCACTTTAGTCTGTCCACTTTAGTGTTTCCACTATAGTCTCCACTTTCTTCTGTCAACTACAGTCTTTCCACTATAGTCTTTCCACTATAGTCTGTCCACTTTAGTCTTTCCACTTTAGTCTTTCCACTTTTGTCTGTCCACTTTAGTCTTTCCACTATAGACTGTCCACTTTAGTCTTTAGACTATTCTCTGTCCACTTTAGTCTTTCCACTATAGTCTCCACTTTATTCTGTCCACTACAGTCTTTCCACTATAGTCTTTCCACTATAGTCTGTCCACTTTAGTCTTTCCACTTTAATCTTTCCACTTTAGTCTATCCACTTTAGTCTTTCCACTATAGTCTGTCCACTGTAGTCTTTCCACTTTAGTCTTTCCGCTTTAGTCTATCCACTTATTCTTTCCACTATATTCTTTCCACTTTAGTCTGTCCACTTTAGTCTTTCCATTTTAGTCTTTCCACTTTAGTCTGTCCACTTTAGTTTTTCCATTATAGTCTGTCCACTTTAGTCTTTCCACTTTAGTCTTTCCACTTTAGTCTGTCCTCTTAGTCTTTCCACTATAGTCTCCACTTTATTCTGTCCACTACAGTCTTTCCACTATAGTCTTTCCACTATAGTCTGTCCAATTTAGTCTTTCCACTTTAGTTTTTCCACTTTAGTCTGTCCACTTCAGTCTTTCCACTATAGTCTGTCCACTGTAGTCTTTCCACTTTAGTCTGTCCACTTTAGTCTTTCCACTTTAGTCTTTCCACTTTAGTCATTTCCACTATCTTCTGTCCATTTTAGTCTTTCCACTTTAGTCTTTCCACTTTAGTCTGTCCACTTTAGTCTTTCCACTACAGTCTGTCCACTTTAGTCTTTCCACTATAAACTGTCCACTTTAGTCTTTCCACTTTAGTCTTTCCACTATAGTCTCCACTTTATTCTGTCCACTACAGTCTTTCCACTATAGTCTTTCCACTATAGTCTGTCCACTTTAGTCTTTCCACTTTAGTCTTTCCACTTTAGTCTGTCCACTTTAGTCTTTCCACTATAGACTGTCTACTTTAGTCTTTCCACTATTCTCTGTCCACTTTAGTCTTTCCACTATAGTCTCCACTTTATTCTGTCCACTACAGTCTTTCCACTATAGTCTTTCCACTATAGTCTGTCCACTTTAGTCGTTCCACTTTAGTCTTTCCACTTTAGTCTGTCCACTTTAGTCTTTCCACTATAGTCTGTCCACTTTAGTCTTTCCACTTTAGTCTTTCCACTTTAGTCTGTCCACTTAGTCTTTCCACTATAGTCTTTCCACTTTTGTCTGTCCACTTTAGTCTTTCCACTTTAGTCTTTCCACTTTAGTCTGTCCACTTTAGTCTTTCCACTATAGTCTGTCCACTTTAGTCTTTCCACTTTAGTCTTTCCGCTTTAGTCTGTCCACTTAGTCTTTCCACTAGAGTCTGTTTAGTCTGTCCACATTAGTCTTTCCACTATAGTCTCCACTTTATTCTGTCCACTACAGTCTTTCCACTATAGTCTTTCCACTATAGTCTGTCCACTTTAGTCTTTCCACTTTAGTCTTTCCACTTTAGTCCGTCCACTTTAGTTTTTCCACTATAGACTGTCCACTTTAGTCTTTCCACTATTCTCTGTCCACTTTAGTCTTTCCACTTTAGTTTTTCCACTTTAGTCTGTCCACTTCAGTCTTTCCACTTTAGTCTTTCCACTTTAGTCTTTCCACTTTAGTCTTTCCACTATAGTCTCCACTTTAGTCTTTCCACTTTAGTTTTTCCACTTTAGTCTGTCCACTTCAGTCTTTCCACTTTAGTCTTTCCACTTTAGTCTTTCCACTTTAGTCTTTCCACTATAGTCTCCACTTTATTCTGTCCACTACAGTCTTTCCACTATAGTCTTTCCACTATAGTCTGTCCACTTTAGTCTTTCCACTTTAGTCTTTCCGCTTTAGTCTGTCCACTTATTCTTTCCACTATATTCTTTCCACTATAGTCTGTCCACTTTAGTCTTTCCATTTTAGTCTTTCCACTTTAGTCTGTCCACTTTAGTTTTTCCATTATAGTCTGTCCACTTTAGTCTTTCCACTTTAGTCTTTCCACTATAGTCTGTCAACTTTAGTCTTTCCACTTTAGTCTTTCCACTTTAGTCTGTCCACTTTAGTCTTTCCACTTTAGTCTTTCCGCTTTAGTCTGTCCACTTAGTCTTTCCACTATAGTCTTTCCACTTTTGTCTGTCCACTTTAGTCTTTCCACTTTAGTCTTTCCACTTTAGTCTGTCCACTTTAGTCTTTCCACTATAGTCTGTCCACTTTAGTCTTTCCACTTTAGTCTTTCCGCTTTAGTCTGTCCACTTAGTCTTTCCACTAGAGTCTGTTTAGTCTGTCCACTTTAGTCTTTCCACTACAGTCTCCACTTTATTCTGTCCACTACAGTCTTTCCACTATAGTCTTTCCACTATAGTCTGTCCACTTTAGTCTTTCCACTTTAGTCTTTCCACTTTAGTCTGTCCACTTTAGTTTTTCCACTATAGACTGTCCACTTTAGTCTTTCCACTATTCTCTGTCCACTTTAGTCTTTCCACTATAGTCTCCACTTTATTCTGTCCACTACAGTCTTTCCACAATAGTCTTTCCACTATAGTCTGTCCACTTTAGTCTTTCCACTATAGTCTCCACTTTATTCTGTCCACTACAGTCTTTCCACTATAGTCTTTCCACTATAGTCTGTCCACTTTAGTCTTTCCATTTTAGTCTTTCCACTTTAGTCTGTCCACTTTAGTCTTTCCATTTTAGTCTTTCCACTTTAGTCTGTCCACTTTAGTTTTTCCATTATAGTCTTTCCACTTTAGTCTTTCCACTTTAGTCTTTCCACTATAGTCTGTCAACTTTAGTCTTTCCACTTTAGTCTTTCCACTTTAGTCTTTCCACTTTAGTCTATCCACTTTAGTCTTTCCACTATAGTCTGTCCACTTTAGTCTTTCCACTTTAGTCTTTCCGCTTTAGTCAGTCCACTTATTCTTTCCACTATATTCTTTCCACTATAGTCTGTCCACTTTAGTCTTTCCATTTTAGTCTTTCCACTTTAGTCTGTCCACTTTAGTTTTTCCATTATAGTCTGTCCACTTTAGTCTTTCCACTTTAGTCTTTCCACTTTAGTCTGTCCTCTTAGTCTTTCCACTATAGTCTCCACTTTATTCTGTCCACTACAGTCTTTCCACTATAGTCTTTCCACTATAGTCTGTCCAATTTAGTCTTTCCACTTTAGTTTTTCCACTTTAGTCTGTCCACTTCAGTCTTTCCACTATAGTCTGTCCACTTTAGTCTTTCCACTTTAGTCTGTCCACTTTAGTCTTTCCACTTTAGTCTTTCCACTTTAGTCATTTCCACTATCTTCTGTCCATTTTAGTCTTTCCACTTTAGTCTTTCCACTTTAGTCTGTCCACTTTAGTCTTTCCACTACAGTCTGTCCACTTTAGTCTTTCCACTATAAACTGTCCACTTTAGTCTTTCCACTTTAGTCTTTCCACTATAGTCTCCACTTTATTCTGTCCACTACAGTCTTTCCACTATAGTCTTTCCACTATAGTCTGTCCACTTTAGTCTTTCCACTTTAGTCTTTCCACTTTAGTCTGTCCACTTTAGTCTTTCCACTATAGACTGTCCACTTTAGTCTTTCCACTATTCTCTATCCACTTTAGTTTTTCCACTATAGTCTCCACTTTATTCTGTCCACTACAGTCTTTCCACTATAGTCTTTCCACTATAGTCTGTCCACTTTAGTCTTTCCACTTTAGTCTTTCCACTTTAGTCTGTCCACTTTAGTCTTTCCACTATAGTCTGTCCACTTTAGTCTTTCCACTTTAGTCTTTCCGCTTTAGTCTGTCCACTTAGTCTTTCCACTATAGTCTTTCCACTTTTGTCTGTCCACTTTAGTCTTTCCACTTTAGTCTTTCCACTTTAGTCTGTCCACTTTAGTCTTTCCACTATAGTCTGTCCACTTTAGTCTTTCCACTTTAGTCTTTCCGCTTTAGTCTGTCCACTTAGTCTTTCCACTAGAGTCTGTTTAGTCTGTCCACTTTAGTCTTTCCACTATAGTCTTTCCACTATAGTCTGTCCACTTTAGTCTTTCCACTTTAGTCTTTCCACTTTAGTCCGTCCACTTTAGTTTTTCCACTATAGACTGTCCACTTTAGTCTTTCCACTATTCTCTGTCCACTTTAGTCTTTCCACTATAGTCTCCACTTTATTCTGTCCACTACAGTCTTTCTACAATAGTCTTTCCACTATAGTCTGTCCACTTTAGTCTTTCCACTTTAGTCTTTCCACTTTAGTCTTTCCACTTTAGTCTTTCCACTATAGTCTGTCAACTTTAGTCTTTCCACTTTAGTCTTTCCGCTTTAGTCTGTCCACTTAGTCTTTCCACTAGAGTCTGTTTAGTCTGTCCACTTTAGTCTTTCCACTATAGTCTCCACTTTATTCTGTCCACTACAGTCTTTCCACTATAGTCTTTCCACTATAGTCTGTCCACTTTAGTCTTTCCACTTTAGTTTTTCCACTTTAGTCTGTCCACTTCAGTCTTTCTACTATAGTCTGTCCACTTTAGTCTTTCCACTTTAGTCTTTCCACTATAGTCTCCACTTTATTCTGTCCACTACAGTCTTTCCACTATAGTCTTTCCACTATAGTCTGTCCACTTTAGTCTTTCCACTATAGTCTGTCCACTTTAGTCTTTCCACTATACTCTCCACTTTATTCTGTCCACTACAGTCTTTCCACTATAGTCTTTCCACTTTAGTCTGTCCACTTAGTCTTTCCACTATAGTCTGTCCACTTTAGTCTTTCCGCTATTCTCTGTCCACTTTAGTCTTTCCACTATAGTCTCCACTTTATTCTGTCCACTACAGTCTTTCCACTATAGTCTGTCAACTTTAGTCTTTCCACTTTAATCTTTCCACTTTAGTCTGTCCACTTTAGTCTTTCCACTATAGTCTGTCCACTTTAGTCTTTCCACTTTAGTCTTTCCACTTTAGTCTTTCCACTATAGTCTCCACTTTATTCTGTCCACTACAGTCTTTCCACTATAGTCTTTCCACTATAGTCTCCACTTTATTCTGTCCACTACAGTCTTTCCACAATAGTCTTTCCACTATAGTCTGTCCACTTTAGTCTTTCCACTTTAGTCTTTCCACTTTAGTCTTTCCACTTTAGTCTTTCCACTATAGTCTGTCAACTTTAGTCTTTCCACTTTAGTCTTTCCGCTTTAGTCTGTCCACTTAGTCTTTCCACTATAGTCTTTCCACTATAGTCTGTCCACTTTAGTCTTTCCACTATTGTCTTTCCACTATAGTCTGTCCACTTTAGTCTTTCCACTTTAGTCTTTCCACTTTAGTCCGTCCACTTTAGTTTTTCCACTATAGACTGTCCACTTTAGTCTTTCCACTATTCTCTGTCCACTTTAGTCTTTCCACTATAGTCTCCACTTTATTCTGTCCACTACAGTCTTTCTACAATAGTCTTTCCACTATAGTCTGTCCACTTTAGTCTTTCCACTTTAGTCTTTCCACTTTAGTCTTTCCACTTTAGTCTTTCCACTATAGTCTGTCAACTTTAGTCTTTCCACTTTAGTCTTTCCGCTTTAGTCTGTCCACTTAGTCTTTCCACTAGAGTCTGTTTAGTCTGTCCACTTTAGTCTTTCCGCTATAGTCTCCACTTTATTCTGTCCACTACAGTCTTTCCACTATAGTCTTTCCACTATAGTCTGTCCACTTTAGTCTTTCCACTTTAGTTTTTCCACTTTAGTCTGTCCACTTCAGTCTTTCTACTATAGTCTGTCCACTTTAGTCTTTCCACTTTAGTCTTTCCACTATAGTCTCCACTTTATTCTGTCCACTACAGTCTTTCCACTATAGTCTTTCCACTATAGTCTGTCCACTTTAGTCTTTCCACTATAGTCTGTCCACTTTAGTCTTTCCACTATACTCTCCACTTTATTCTGTCCACTACAGTCTTTCCACTATAGTCTTTCCACTTTAGTCTGTCCACTTAGTCTTTCCACTATAGTCTGTCCACTTTAGTCTTTCCGCTATTCTCTGTCCACTTTAGTCTTTCCACTATAGTCTCCACTTTATTCTGTCCACTACAGTCTTTCCACTATAGTCTGTCAACTTTAGTCTTTCCACTTTAATCTTTCCACTTTAGTCTGTCCACTATAGTCTGTCAACTTTAGTCTTTCCACTTTAGTCTTTCCGCTTTAGTCTGTCCACTTAGTCTTTCCACTAGAGTCTGTTTAGTCTGTCCACTTTAGTCTTTCCACTATAGTCTCCACTTTATTCTGTCCACTACAGTCTTTCCACTATAGTCTTTCTACTATAGTCTGTCCACTTTAGTCTTTCCACTTTAGTCTTTCCACTATAGTCTCCACTTTATTCTGTCCACTACAGTCTTTCCACTATAGTCTTTCCACTATAGTCTCAACTTTATTCTGTCCACTACAGTCTTTCCACAATAGTCTTTCCACTATAGTCTGTCCACTTTAGTCTTTCCACTTTAGTCTTTCCACTTTAGTCTTTCCACTTTAGTCTTTCCACTATAGTCTGTCAACTTTAGTCTTTCCACTTTAGTCTTTCCGCTTTAGTCTGTCCACTTTAGTCTGTCCACTTTAGTCTTTCCACTATAGTCTGTCCACTTTAGTCTTTCCACTTTAGTATTTCCGCTTTAGTCTGTCCACTTAGTCTTTCCACTAGAGTCTGTCCACTTTAGTCTGTCCACTTTAGTCTTTCCACTATAGTCTCCACTTTCTTCTGTCAACTACAGTCTTTCCACTATAGTCTTTCCACAATAGTCTTTCCACTATAGTCTGTCCACTTTAGTCTTTCCACTTTAGTCTTTCCACTTTAGTCTTTCCACTTTAGTCTTTCCACTATAGTCTGTCAACTTTAGTCTTTCCACTTTAGTCTTTCCGCTTTAGTCTGTCCACTTTAGTCTGTCCACTTTAGTCTTTCCACTATAGTCTGTCCACTTTAGTCTTTCCACTTTAGTCTTTCCGCTTTAGTCTGTCCACTTAGTCTTTCCACTATAGTCTCCACTTTATTCTGTCCACTACAGTCTTTCCACTATAGTCTTTCCACTTTAGTCTGTCTACTTAGTCTTTCCACTATAGTCTGTCCACTTTAGTCTTTCCACTATTCTCTGTCCACTTTAGTCTTTCCACTATAGTCTCCACTTTATTCTGTCCACTAAAGTCTTTCCACTATAGTCTTTCCACTATAGTCTGTCAACTTTAGTCTTTCCACTTTAATCTTTCCACTTTAGTCTGTCCACTTTAGTCTTTCCACTATAGTCTGTCAACTTTAGTCTTTCCACTTTAGTCTTTCCACTTTAGTCTTTCCACTATAGTCTCCACTTTATTCTGTCCACTACAGTCTTTCCACTATAGTCTTTCCACTATAGTCTGTCCACTTTAGTCTTTCCACTATAGTCTGTCCACTTTGGTCTTTCCACTATACTCTCCACTTTATTCTGTCCACTACAGTCTTTCCACTATAGTCTTTCCACTTTAGTCTGTCCACTTAGTCTTTCCACTATAGTCTGTCCACTTTAGTCTTTCCGCTATTCTCTGTCCACTTTAGTCTTTCCACTATAGTCTCCACTTTATTCTGTCCACTACAGTCTTTCCACCATAGTCTTTCCACTATAGTCTGTAAACTTTAGTCTTTCCACTTTAATCTTTCCACTTTAGTCTGTCCACTTTATTCTGTCCACTACAGTCTTTCCACTATAGTCTTTCCACTTTAGTCTGTCCTCTTAGTCTTTCCACTATAGTCTGTCCACTTTAGTCTTTCCGCTATTCTCTGTCCACTTTAGTCTTTCCACTATAGTCTCCACTTTATTCTGTCCACTACAGTCTTTCCACAATAGTCTTTCCACTATAGTCTGTCCACTTTAGTCTTTCCACTTTAGTCTTTCCACTTTAGTCTTTCCACTTTAGTCTTTCCACTATAGTCTGTCAACTTTAGTCTTTCCACTTTAGTCTTTCCGCTTTAGTCTGTCCACTTAGTCTTTCCACTATAGTCTTTCCACTATAGTCTGTCCACTTTAGTCTTTCCACTTTAGTCTTTCCACTTTAGTCTGTCCACTTTAGTCTTTCCACTATAGTCTGTCCACTTTAGTCTTTCCACTTTAGTATTTCCGCTTTAGTCTGTCCACTTAGTCTTTCCACTAGAGTCTGTCCACTTTAGTCTGTCCACTTTAGTCTTTCCACTATAGTCTCCACTTTCTTCTGTCAACTACAGTCTTTCCACTATAGTCTTTCCACTATAGTCTGTCCACTTTAGTCTTTCCACTTTAGTTTTTCCACTTTAGTCTGTCAACTTCTGTCTTTCCACTATAGTCTGTCCACTTTAGTCTTTAGACTATTCTCTGTCCACTTTAGTCTTTCCACTATAGTCTCCACTTTATTCTGTCCACTACAGTCTTTCCACTATAGTCTTTACACTATAGTCTGTCCACTTTAGTCTTTCCACTTTAGTCTTTCCACTTTAGTCTATCCACTTTAGTCTTTCCACTATAGTCTGTCCACTTTAGTCTTTCCACTTTAGTCTTTCCGCTTTAGTCTGTCCACTTAGTCTTTCCACTATAGTCTCCACTTTCTTCTGTCCACTACAGTCTTTCCACTATAGTCTTTCCACTTTAGTCTGTCCACTTAGTCTTTCCACTATAGTCTGTCCACTTTATTCTTTCCACTATTCTCTGTCCACTTTAGTCTTTCCACTATAGTCTCCACTTTATTCTGTCCACTAAAGTCTTTCCACTATAGTCTTTCCACTATAGTCTGTCAACTTTAGTCTTTCCACTTTAATCTTTCCACTTTAGTCTGTCCACTTTAGTCTTTCCACTATAGTCTGTCAACTTTAGTCTTTCCACTTTAGTCTTTCCACTTTAGTCTTTCCACTATAGTCTCCACTTTATTCTGTCCACTACAGTCTTTCCACTATAGTCTTTCCACTATAGTCTGTCCACTTTAGTCTTTCCACTTTAGTCTTTCCACTTTAGTCTGTCCACTTCAGTTTTTCCACTATAGACTGTCCACTTTAGTCTTTCCACTATTCTCTGTCCACTTTAGTCTTTCCACTATAGTCTCCACTTTATTCTGTCCACTACAGTCTTTCCACAATAGTCTTTCCACTATAGTCTGTCCACTTTAGTCTTTCCACTTTAGTCTTTCCACTTTAGTCTTTCCACTATAGTCTTTCCACTTTAGTCTTTCCACTATAGTCTGTCAACTTAAGTCTTTCCACTTTAGTCTTTCCGCTTTAGTCTGTCCACTTAGTCTTTCCACTATAGTCTTTCCACTATAGTCTGTCCACTTTAGTCTTTCCACTTTAGTCTTTCCACTTTAGTCTGTCCACTTTAATCTTTCCACTATAGTCTGTCCACTTTAGTCTTTCCACTTTAGTATTTCCGCTTTAGTCTGTCCACTTAGTCTTTCCACTAGAGTCTGTCCACTTTAGTCTGTCCACTTTAGTCTTTCCACTATAGTCTCCACTTTCTTCTGTCAACGACAGTCTTTCCACTATAGTCTTTCCACTATAGTCTGTCCACTTTAGCCTTTCCACTTTAGTTTTTCCACTTTAGTCTGTCCACTTCTGTCTTTCCACTATAGTCTGTCCACTTTAGTCTTTCCACTTTAGTCTTTCCACTTTAGTCTGTCCACTTTAGTCTTTCCACTATAGTCTGTCCACTTTAGTCTTTCCACTTTAGTCTTTCCACTTTAGTCTGTCCACTTTAGTCTTTCCACTATAGACTGTCCACTTTAGTCTTTCCACTATTCTCTGTCCACTTTAGTCTTTCCACTATAGTCTCCACTTTATTCTGTCCACTACAGTCTTTCCACTATAGTCTTTCCACTATAGTCTGTCCACTTTAGTCTTTCCACTTTAGTCTGTCCACTTTAGTCTGTCCACTTTAGTGTTTCCACTATAGTCTCCACTTTCTTCTGTCAACTACAGTCTTTCCACTATAGTCTTTCCACTATAGTCTGTCCACTTTAGTCTTTCCACTTTAGTCTTTCCACTTTTGTCTGTCCACTTTAGTCTTTCCACTATAGACTGTCCACTTTAGTCTTTAGACTATTCTCTGTCCACTTTAGTCTTTCCACTATAGTCTCCACTTTATTCTGTCCTCTACAGTCTTTCCACAATAGTCTTTCCACTATAGTCTGTCCACTTTAGTCTTTCCACTTTAGTCTTTCCACTTTAGTCTATCCACTTTAGTCTTTCCACTATAGTCTGTCCACTTTAGTCTTTCCACTATAGTCTTTCCACTATAGTCTGTCCACTTTAGTCTTTCCACTTTAGTCTTTCCACTTTAGTCTATCCACTTTAGTCTTTCCACTATAGTCTGTCCACTTTAGTCTTTCCACTTTAGTCTTTCCGCTTTAGTCTGTCCACTTAGTCTTTCCACTATATTCTTTCCACTATAGTCTGTCCACTTTAGTCTTTCCATTTTAGTCTTTCCACTTTAGTCTGTCCACTTTAGTTTTTCCATTATAGTCTGTCCACTTTAGTCTTTCCACTTTAGTCTTTAAACTTTAGTCTGTCCTCTTAGTCTTTCCACTATAGTCTCCACTTTATTCTGTCCACTACAGTCTTTCCACTATAGTCTTTCCACTATAGTCTGTCCAATTTAGTCTTTCCACTTTAGTTTTTCCACTTTAGTCTGTCCACTTCAGTCTTTCCACTATAGTCTGTCCACTTTAGTCTTTCCACTTTAGTCTGTCCACTTTAGTCTTTACACTTTATTCTGTCCACTTTAGTCTTTCCACTACTCTCTGTCCACTCTAGTCTTTCCGCTTCAGTCTTTCCACTAGAGTCTGTCTACTTTAGTCTTTCCACTTTAGTCTGTCCACTTTAGTCTTTCCACTTTAGTCTTTCCACTTTAGTCATTTCCACTATCTTCTGTCCATTTTAGTCTTTCCACTTTAGTCTTTCCACTTTAGTCTGTCCACTTTAGTCTTTCCACTACAGTCTGTCCACTTTAGTCTTTCCACTATAAACTGTCCACTTTAGTCTTTCCACTTTAGTCTTTCCACTATAGTCTCCACTTTATTCTGTCCACTACAGTCTTTCCACTATAGTCTTTCCACTATAGTCTGTCCACTTTAGTCTTTCCACTTTAGTCTTTCCACTTTAGTCTGTCCACTTTAGTCTTTCCACTATAGACTGTCCACTTTAGTCTTTCCACTATTCTCTGTCCACTTTAGTCTTTCCACTATAGTCTCCACTTTATTCTGTCCACTACAGTCTTTCCACTATAGTCTTTCCACTATAGTCTGTCCACTTTAGTCTTTAGACTTTAGTCTTTCCACTTTAGTCTGTCCACTTTAGTCTTTCCACTATAGTCTGTCCACTTTAGTCTTTCCACTTTAGTCTTTCCGCTTTAGTCTGTCCACTTAGTCTTTCCACTATAGTCTTTCCACTTTTGTCTGTCCACTTTAGTCTTTCCACTTTAGTCTTTCCACTTTAGTCTGTCCACTTTAGTCTTTCCACTATAGTCTGTCCACTTTAGTCTTTCCACTTTAGTCTTTCCGCTTTAGTCTGTCCACTTAGTCTTTCCACTAGAGTCTGTTTAGTCTGTCCACTTTAGTCTTTTCACTATAGTCTCCACTTTATTCTGTCCACTACAGTCTTTCCACTATAGTCTTTCCACTATAGTCTGTCCACTTTAGTCTTTCCACTTTAGTCTTTCCACTTTAGTCTGTCCACTTTAGTTTTTCCACTATAGACTGTCCACTTTAGTCTTTCCACTATTCTCTGTCCACTTTAGTCTTTCCACTATAGTCTCCACTTTATTCTGTCCACTACAGTCTTTCCACAATAGTCTTTCCACTATAGTCTGTCCACTTTAGTCTTTCCACTTTAGTCTTTCCACTTTAGTCTTTCCACTTTAGTCTTTCCACTATAGTCTGTCAACTTTAGTCTTTCCACTTTAGTCTTTCCGCTT
This sequence comes from Branchinecta sandiegonensis, assembly GCA_030848855.1. NCBI lineage: Eukaryota > Metazoa > Arthropoda > Branchiopoda > Anostraca > Branchinectidae > Branchinecta > Branchinecta sandiegonensis. The sequence goes on along the minus strand of JAUPMV010000036.1, from coordinate 20,931 downwards.
TAGTCTGTCCACTTAGTCTTTCCACTATAGTCTTTCCACTATAGTCTGTCCACTTTAGTCTTTCCACTTTAGTCTTTCCACTTTAGTCTGTCCACTTTAGTCTTTCCACTATAGTCTGTCCACTTTAGTCTTTCCACTTTAGTATTTCCGCTTTAGTCTGTCCACTTAGTCTTTCCACTAGAGTCTACTATAGTCTGTCCACTTTAGTCTTTCCACTTTAGTCTTTCCACTTTAGTCTTTCCACTATAGTCTGTCAACTTTAGTCTTTCCACTTTAGTCTTTCCGCTTTAGTCTGTCCACTTAGTCTTTCCACTATAGTCTTTCCACTATAGTCTGTCCACTTTAGTCTTTCCACTTTAGTCTTTCCACTTTAGTCTGTCCACTTTAGTCTTTCCACTATAGTCTGTCCACTTTAGTCTTTCCACTATAGACTGTCCACTTTAGTCTTTCCACTATTCTCTGTCCACTTTAGTCTTTCCACTATAGTCTCCACTTTATTCTGTCCACTACAGTCTTTCCACTATAGTCTTTCCACTATAGTCTGTCCACTTTAGTCTTTAGACTTTAGTCTTTCCACTTTAGTCTTTTCACTATAGTCTCCACTTTATTCTTTCTAGTCTTTCCACTTTAGTCTTTCCACTTTAGTCTTTCCACTTTAGTCTTTCCACTATAGTCTGTCAACTTTAGTCTTTCCACTTTAGTCTTTCCGCTTTAGTCTGTCCACTTAGTCTTTCCACTATAGTCTTTCCACTATAGTCTGTCCACTTTAGTCTTTCCACTTTAGTCTTTCCACTTTAGTCTGTCCACTTTAGTCTTTCCACTATAGTCTGTCCACTTTAGTCTTTCCACTATAGACTGTCCACTTTAGTCTTTCCACTATTCTCTGTCCACTTTAGTCTTTCCACTATAGTCTCCACTTTATTCTGTCCACTACAGTCTTTCCACTATAGTCTTTCCACTATAGTCTGTCCACTTTAGTCTTTAGACTTTAGTCTTTCCACTTTAGTCTTTTCACTATAGTCTCCACTTTATTCTGTCCACTACAGTCTTTCCACTATAGTCTTTCCACTATAGTCTGTCCACTTTAGTCTTTCCACTTTAGTCTTTCCACTTTAGTCTGTCCACTTTAGTTTTTCCACTATAGACTGTCCACTTTAGTCTTTCCACTATTCTCTGTCCACTTTAGTCTTTCCACTATAGTCTCCACTTTATTCTGTCCACTACAGTCTTTCCACAATAGTCTTTCCACTATAGTCTGTCCACTTTAGTCTTTCCACTTTAGTCTTTCCACTTTAGTCTTTCCACTTTAGTCTTTCCACTATAGTCTGTCAACTTTAGTCTTTCCACTTTAGTCTTTCCGCTTTAGTCTGTCCACTTAGTCTTTCCACTATAGTCTTTCCACTATAGTCTGTCCACTTTAGTCTTTCCACTTTAGTCTTTCCACTTTAGTCTGTCCACTTTAGTCTTTCCACTATAGTCTGTCCACTTTAGTCTTTCCACTTTAGTATTTCCGCTTTAGTCTGTCCACTTAGTCTTTCCACTAGAGTCTGTCCACTTTAGTCTGTCCACTTTAGTCTTTCCACTATAGTCTCTACTTTCTTCTGTCAACTACAGTCTTTCCACTATAGTCTTTCCACTATAGTCTGTCCACTTTAGTCTTTCCACTTTAGTTTTTCCACTTTAGTCTGTCCACTTCTGTCTTTCCACTATAGTCTGTCCACTTTAGTCTTTAGACTATTCTCTGTCCACTTTAGTCTTTCCACTATAGTCTCCACTTTATTCTGTCCACTACAGTCTTTCCACTATAGTATTTCCACTATAGTCTGTCCACTTTAGTCTTTCCACTTTAGTCTTTCCACTTTAGTCTATCCACTTTAGTCTTTCCACTATAGTCTGTCCACTTTAGTCTTTCCACTTTAGTCTTTCCGCTTTAGTCTGTCCACTTAGTCTTTCCACTATAGTCTCCACTTTATTCTGACCACTACAGTCTTTCCACTATAGTCTTTCCACTTTAGTCTGTCCACTTAGTCTTTCCACTATAGTCTGTCCACTTTAGTCTTTCCACTATTCTCTGTCCACTTTAGTCTTTCCACTATAGTCTCCACTTTATTCTGTCCACTAAAGTCTTTCCACTATAGTCTTTCCACTATAGTCTGTCAACTTTAGTCTTTCCACTTTAATCTTTCCACTTTAGTCTGTCCACATTAGTCTTTCCACTATAGTCTGTCCACTTTAGTCTTTCCACTTTAGTCTTTCCACTTTAGTCTTTCCACTATAGTCTCCACTTTATTCTGTCCACTACAGTCTTTCCACTATAGTCTTTCCACTATAGTCTGTCCACTTTAGTCTTTCCACTTTAGTCTTTCCACTTTAGTCTGTCCACTTTAGTTTTTCCACTATAGACTGTCCACTTTAGTCTTTCCACTATTCTCTGTCCACTTTAGTCTTTCCACTATAGTCTCCACTTTATTCTGTCCACTACAGTCTTTCCAAAATAGTCTTTCCACTATAGTCTGTCCACTTTAGTCTTTCCACTTTAGTCTTTCCACTTTAGTCTTTCCACTTTAGTCTTTCCACTATAGTCTGTCAACTTTAGTCTTTCCACTTTAGTCTTTCCGCTTTAGTCTGTCCACTTAGTCTTTCCACTATAGTCTTTCCACTATAGTCTGTCCACTTTAGTCTTTCCACTTTAGTCTTTCCACTTTAGTCTGTCCACTTTAGTCTTTCCACTATAGTCTGTCCACTTTAGTCTTTCCACTTTAGTATTTCCGCTTTAGTCTGTCCACTTAGTCTTTCCACTAGAGTCTGTCCACTTTAGTCTGTCCACTTTAGTCTTTCCACTATAGTCTCCACTTTCTTCTGTCAACTACAGTCTTTCCACTATAGTCTTTTCACTATAGTCTGTCCACTTTAGTCTTTCCACTTTAGTTTTTCCACTTTAGTCTGTCCACTTCTGTCTTTCCACTATAGTCTGTCCACTTTAGTCTTTAGACTATTCTCTGTCCACTTTAGTCTTTCCACTATAGTCTCCACTTTATTCTGTCCACTACAGTCTTTCCACTATAGTCTTTCCACTATAGTCTGTCCACTTTAGTCTTTCCACTTTAGTCTTTCCACTTTAGTCTATCCACTTTAGTCTTTCCACTATAGTCTGTCCACTTTAGTCTTTCCACTTTAGTCTTTCCGCTTTAGTCTGTCCACTTAGTCTTTCCACTATAGTCTCCACTTTATTCTTACCACTACAGTCTTTCCACTATAGTCTTTCCACTTTAGTCTGTCCACTTAGTCTTTCCACTATAGTCTGTCCACTTTAGTCTTTCCACTATTCTCTGTCCACTTTAGTCTTTCCACTATAGTCTCCACTTTATTCTGTCCACTAAAGTCTTTCCACTATAGTCTTTCCACTATAGTCTGTCAACTTTAGTCTTTCCACTTTAATCTTTCCACTTTAGTCTGTCCACTTTAGTCTTTCCACTATAGTCTGTCCACTTTAGTCTTTCCACTTTAGTCTTTCCACTTTAGTCTTTCCACTATAGTCTCCACTTTATTCTGTCCACTACAGTCTTTCCACTATAGTCTTTCCACTATAGTCTGTCCACTTTAGTCTTTCCACTTTAGTCTTTCCACTTTAGTCTGTCCACTTTAGTTTTTCCACTATAGACTGTCCACTTTAGTCTTTCCACTATTCTCTGTCCACTTTAGTCTTTCCACTATAGTCTCCACTTTATTCTGTCCACTACAGTCTTTCCAAAATAGTCTTTCCACTATAGTCTGTCCACTTTAGTCTTTCCACTTTAGTCTTTCCACTTTAGTCTTTCCACTTTAGTCTTTCCACTATAGTCTGTCAACTTTAGTCTTTCCACTATAGTCTCCACTTTATTCTGTCCACTACAGTCTTTCCAAAATAGTCTTTCCACTATAGTCTGTCCACTTTAGTCTATCCACTTTAGTCTTTCCACTATAGTCTGTCCACTTTAGTCTTTCCACTTTAGTCTTTCCGCTTTAGTCTGTCCACTTAGTCTTTCCACTATAGTCTCCACTTTATTCTTACCACTACAGTCTTTCCACTATAGTCTTTCCACTTTAGTCTGTCCACTTAGTCTTTCCACTATAGTCTGTCCACTTTAGTCTTTCCACTATTCTCTGTCCACTTAGTCTTTCCACTATAGTCTTTCCACTATAGTCTTTCCACTTTAGTCTGTCCACTTAGTCTTTCCACTATAGTCTGTCCACTTTAGTCTTTCCACTTTAGTATTTCCGCTTTAGTCTGTCCACTTAGTCTTTCCACTATAGTCTCCACTTTATTCTGTCCACTACAGTCTTTCCACTATAGTCTTTCCACTTTAGTCTGTCCACTTAGTCTTTCCACTATAGTCTGTCCACTTTAGTCTTTCCACTATTCTCTGTCCACTTTAGTCTTTCCACTATAGTCTCCACTTTATTCTGTCCACTACAGTCTTTCCACTTTAGTCTTTCCACTATAGTCTCCACTTTATTCTGTCCACTACAGTCTTTCCACTATAGTCTTTCCACTATAGTCTGTCCACTTTAGTCTTTCCACTTTAGTCTGTCCACTTTAGTTTTTCCACTATAGACTGTCCACTTTAGTCTTTCCACTATTCTCTGTCCACTTTAGTCTTTCCACTATAGTCTCCACTTTCTTCTGTCCACTACAGTCTTTCCACAATAGTCTTTCCACTATAGTCTGTTCACTTTAGTCTTTCCACTTTAGTCTTTCCACTTTAGTCTTTCCACTTTAGTCTTTCCACTATAGTCTGTCAACTTTAGTCTTTCCACTTTAGTCTTTCCGCTTTAGTCTGTCCACTTAGTCTTTCCACTATAGTCTTTCCACTATAGTCTGTCCACTTTAGTCTTTCCACTTTAGTCTTTCCACTTTAGTCTTTGCACTATAGTCTCCACTTTATTCTGTCCACTACAGGTTTTCCACTATAGTCTTTCCACTATAGTCTGTCCACTTTAGTCTTTCCACTTTAGTCTTTCCACCTTAGTCTGTCCACTTTAGTTTTTCCACTATAGACTGTCCACTTTAGTCTTTCCACTATTCTCTGTCCACTTTAGTCTTTCCACTATAGTCTCCACTTTATTCTGTCCACTACAGTCTTTCCACAATAGTCTTTCCACTATAGTCTGTCCACTTTAGTCTTTCCACTTTAGTCTTTCCACTTTAGTCTTTCCACTTTAGTCTTTCCACTATAGTCTGTCAACTTTATTTCCACTTTAGTCTTTCCGCTTTAGTCTGTCCACTTAGTCTTTCCACTATAGTCTTTCCACTATAGTCTGTCCACTTTAGTCTTTCCACTTTAGTCTTTCCACTTTAGTCTGTCCACTTTAATCTTTCCACTATAGTCTGTCCACTTTAGTCTTTCCACTTTAGTATTTCCGCTTTAGTCTGTCCGCTTAGTCTTTCCACTAGAGTCTGTCCACTTTAGTCTGTCCACTTTAGTCTTTCCACTATAGTCTCCACTTTCTTCTGTCAACTACAGTCTTTCCACTATAGTCTTTCCACTATAGTCTGTCCACTTTAGCCTTTCCACTTTAGTTTTTCCACTTTAGTCTGTCCACTTCTGTCTTTCCACTATAGTCTGTCCACTTTAGTCTTTCCACTTTAGTCTTTCCACTTTAGTCTGTCCACTTTAGTCTTTCCACTATAGTCTGTCCACTTTAGTCTTTCCACTTTAGTCTTTCCACTTTAGTCTGTCCACTTTAGTCTTTCCACTATAGACTGTCCACTTTAGTCTTTCCACTATTCTCTGTCCACTTTAGTCTTTCCACTATAGTCTCCACTTTATTCTGTCCACTACAGTCTTTCCACTATAGTCTTTCCACTATAGTCTGTCCACTTTAGTGTTTCCACTTTAGTCTGTCCACTTTAGTGTTTCCACTATAGTCTCCACTTTCTTCTGTCAACTACAGTCTTTCCACTATAGTCTTTCCACTATAGTCTGTCCACTTTAGTCTTTCCACTTTAGTCTTTCCACTTTTGTCTGTCCACTTTAGTCTTTCCACTATAGACTGTCCACTTTAGTCTTTAGACTATTCTCTGTCCACTTTAGTCTTTCCACTATAGTCTCCACTTTATTCTGTCCACTACAGTCTTTCCACTATAGTCTTTCCACTATAGTCTGTCCACTTTAGTCTTTCCACTATAGTCTCCACTTTCTTCTGTCCACTACAGTCTTTCCACAATAGTCTTTCCACTATAGTCTGTCCACTTTAGTCTTTCCACTTTAGTCTTTCCACTTTAGTCTGTCCACTTTAGTTTTTCCACTATAGTCTGTCCACTTTAGTCTTTCCACTTTAGTCTTTCCGCTTTAGTCTGTCGACTTAGTCTTTCCACTATATTCTTTCCACTATAGTCTGTCCACTTTAGTCTTTCCATTTTAGTCTTTCCACTTTAGTCTGTCCACTTTAGTTTTTCCATTATAGTCTGTCCACTTTAGTCTTTCCACTTTAGTCTTTCCACTTTAGTCTGTCCTCTTAGTCTTTCCACTATAGTCTCCACTTTATTCTGTCCACTACAGTCTTTCCACTATAGTCTTTCCACTATAGTCTGTCCACTTTAGTCTTTCCACTTTAGTTTTTCCACTTTAGTCTGTCCACTTCAGTCTTTCCACTATAGTCTGTCCACTTTAGTCTTTCCACTTTAGTCTGTCCACTTTAGTCTTTCCACTTTATTCTGTCCACTTTAGTCTTTCCACTACTCTCTGTCCACTCTAGTCTTTCCGCTTCAGTCTTTCCACTAGAGTCTGTCCACTTTAGTCTTTCCACTTTAGTCTGTCCACTTTAGTCTTTCCACTTTATTCTGTCCACTTTAGTCTTTCCACTACTCTCTGTCCACTCTAGTCTTTCCGCTTCAGTCTTTCCACTAGAGTCTGTCCACTTTAGTCTTTCCACTATAGTCTGTCCACTTTAGTCTTTCCACTTTAGTTTTTCCACTTTAGTCTGTCCACTTTAGTCTTTCCTTTATAGTCTCAACTTTATTCTGTCCACTAAAGTCTTTCCACTATAGTCTTTCCACTATAGTCTGTCCACTTTAGTCTTTCCACTTTAGTCTTTCCACTTTAGTCTGTCCACTTTAGTCTTTCCACTATAGACTGTCCACTTTAGTCTTTCCACTATTCTCTGTCCACTTTAGTCTTTCCACAATAGTCTCCACTTTATTCTGTCCACTACAGTCTTTCCACTATAGTCTTTCCACTATAGTCTGTCCACTTTAGTCTTTCCACTTTAGTCTTTCCACTTTAGTCTGTCCACTTTAGTCTTTCCACTATAGTCTGTCCACTTTAGTCTTTCCACTTTAGTCTTTCCGCTTTAGTCTGTCCACTTAGTCTTTCCACTATAGTCTTTCCACTTTTGTCTGTCCACTTTAGTCTTTCCACTTTAGTCTTTCCACTTTAGTCTTTCCACTTTAGTCTGTCCACTTTAGTCTTTCCACTATAGTCTGTCCACTTTAGTCTTTCCACTATAGACTGTCCACTTTAGTCTTTCCACTATTCTCTGTCCACTTTAGTCTTTCCACTATAGTCTCCACTTTATTCTGTCCACTACAGTCTTTCCACTATAGTCTTTCCACTATAGTCTGTCCACTTTAGTCTTTAGACTTTAGTCTTTCCACTTTAGTCTTTTCACTATAGTCTCCACTTTATTCTGTCCACTACAGTCTTTCCACTATAGTCTTTCCACTATAGTCTGTCCACTTTAGTCTTTCCACTTTAGTCTTTCCACTTTAGTCTGTCCACTTTAGTTTTTCCACTATAGACTGTCCACTTTAGTCTTTCCACTATTCTCTGTCCACTTTAGTCTTTCCACTATAGTCTCCACTTTATTCTGTCCACTACAGTCTTTCCACAATAGTCTTTCCACTATAGTCTGTCCACTTTAGTCTTTCCACTTTAGTCTTTCCACTTTAGTCTTTCCACTTTAGTCTTTCCACTATAGTCTGTCAACTTTAGTCTTTCCACTTTAGTCTTTCCGCTTTAGTCTGTCCACTTAGTCTTTCCACTATAGTCTTTCCACTATAGTCTGTCCACTTTAGTCTTTCCACTTTAGTCTTTCCACTTTAGTCTGTCCACTTTAGTCTTTCCACTATAGTCTGTCCACTTTAGTCTTTCCACTTTAGTATTTCCGCTTTAGTCTGTCCACTTAGTCTTTCCACTAGAGTCTGTCCACTTTAGTCTGTCCACTTTAGTCTTTCCACTGTAGTCTCTACTTTCTTCTGTCAACTACAGTCTTTCCACTATAGTCTTTCCACTATAGTCTGTCCACTTTAGTCTTTCCACTTTAGTTTTTCCACTTTAGTCTGTCCACTTCTGTCTTTCCACTATAGTCTGTCCACTTTAGTCTTTAGACTATTCTCTGTCCACTTTAGTCTTTCCACTATAGTCTCCACTTTATTCTGTCCACTACAGTCTTTCCACTATAGTCTTTCCACTATAGTCTGTCCACTTTAGTCTTTCCACTTTAGTCTTTCCACTTTAGTCTATCCACTTTAGTCTTTCCACTATAGTCTGTCCACTTTAGTCTTTCCACTTTAGTCTTTCCGCTTTAGTCTGTCCACTTAGTCTTTCCACTATAGTCTCCACTTTATTCTGACCACTACAGTCTTTCCACTATAGTCTTTCCACTTTAGTCTGTCCACTTAGTCTTTCCACTATAGTCTGTCCACTTTAGTCTTTCCACTATTCTCTGTCCACTTTAGTCTTTCCACTATAGTCTCCACTTTATTCTGTCCACTAAAGTCTTTCCACTATAGTCTTTCCACTATAGTCTGTCAACTTTAGTCTTTCCACTTTAATCTTTCCACTTTAGTCTGTCCACATTAGTCTTTCCACTATAGTCTGTCCACTTTAGTCTTTCCACTTTAGTCTTTCCACTTTAGTCTTTCCACTATAGTCTCCACTTTATTCTGTCCACTACAGTCTTTCCACTATAGTCTTTCCACTATAGTCTGTCCACTTTAGTCTTTCCACTTTAGTCTTTCCACTTTAGTCTGTCCACTTTAGTTTTTCCACTATAGACTGTCCACTTTAGTCTTTCCACTATTCTCTGTCCACTTTAGTCTTTCCACTATAGTCTCCACTTTATTCTGTCCACTACAGTCTTTCCAAAATAGTCTTTCCACTATAGTCTGTCCACTTTAGTCTTTCCACTTTAGTCTTTCCACTTTAGTCTTTCCACTTTAGTCTTTCCACTATAGTCTGTCAACTTTAGTCTTTCCACTTTAGTCTTTCCGCTTTAGTCTGTCCACTTAGTCTTTCCACTATAGTCTTTCCACTATAGTCTGTCCACTTTAGTCTTTCCACTTTAGTCTTTCCACTTTAGTCTGTCCACTTTAGTCTTTCCACTATAGTCTGTCCACTTTAGTCTTTCCACTTTAGTATTTCCGCTTTAGTCTGTCCACTTAGTCTTTCCACTAGAGTCTGTCCACTTTAGTCTGTCCACTTTAGTCTTTCCACTAAAGTCTCCACTTTCTTCTGTCAACTACAGTCTTTCCACTATAGTCTTTTCACTATAGTCTGTCCACTTTAGTCTTTCCACTTTAGTTTTTCCACTTTAGTCTGTCCACTTCTGTCTTTCCACTATAGTCTGTCCACTTTAGTCTTTAGACTATTCTCTGTCCACTTTAGTCTTTCCACTATAGTCTCCACTTTATTCTGTCCACTACAGTCTTTCCACTATAGTCTTTCCACTATAGTCTGTCCACTTTAGTCTTTCCACTTTAGTCTTTCCACTTTAGTCTATCCACTTTAGTCTTTCCACTATAGTCTGTCCACTTTAGTCTTTCCACTTTAGTCTTTCCGCTTTAGTCTGTCCACTTAGTCTTTCCACTATAGTCTCCACTTTATTCTTACCACTACAGTCTTTCCACTATAGTCTTTCCACTTTAGTCTGTCCACTTAGTCTTTCCACTATAGTCTGTCCACTTTAGTCTTTCCACTATTCTCTGTCCACTTTAGTCTTTCCACTATAGTCTCCACTTTATTCTGTCCACTAAAGTCTTTCCACTATAGTCTTTCCACTATAGTCTGTCAACTTTAGTCTTTCCACTTTAATCTTTCCACTTTAGTCTGTCCACTTTAGTCTTTCCACTATAGTCTGTCCACTTTAGTCTTTCCACTTTAGTCTTTCCACTTTAGTCTTTCCACTATAGTCTCCACTTTATTCTGTCCACTACAGTCTTTCCACTATAGTCTTTCCACTATAGTCTGTCCACTTTAGTCTTTCCACTTTAGTCTTTCCACTTTAGTCTGTCCACTTTAGTTTTTCCACTATAGACTGTCCACTTTAGTCTTTCCACTATTCTCTGTCCACTTTAGTCTTTCCACTATAGTCTCCACTTTATTCTGTCCACTACAGTCTTTCCAAAATAGTCTTTCCACTATAGTCTGTCCACTTTAGTCTTTCCACTTTAGTCTTTCCACTTTAGTCTTTCCACTTTAGTCTTTCCACTATAGTCTGTCAACTTTAGTCTTTCCACTTTAGTCTTTCCGCTTTAGTCTGTCCACTTAGTCTTTCCACTATAGTCTTTCCACTATAGTCTTTCCACTTTAGTCTGTCCACTTAGTCTTTCCACTATAGTCTGTCCACTTTAGTCTTTCCACTTTAGTATTTCCGCTTTAGTCTGTCCACTTAGTCTTTCCACTATAGTCTCCACTTTATTCTGTCCACTACAGTCTTTCCACTATAGTCTTTCCACTTTAGTCTGTCCACTTAGTCTTTCCACTATAGTCTGTCCACTTTAGTCTTTCCACTATTCTCTGTCCACTTTAGTCTTTCCACTATAGTCTCCACTTTATTCTGTCCACTACAGTCTTTCCACTTTAGTCTTTCCACTATAGTCTCCACTTTATTCTGTCCACTACAGTCTTTCCACTATAGTCTTTCCACTATAGTCTGTCCACTTTAGTCTTTCCACTTTAGTCTTTCCACTTTAGTCTGTCCACTTTAGTTTTTCCACTATAGACTGTCCACTTTAGTCTTTCCACTATTCTCTGTCCACTTTAGTCTTTCCACTATAGTCTCCACTTTCTTCTGTCCACTACAGTCTTTCCACAATAGTCTTTCCACTATAGTCTGTTCACTTTAGTCTTTCCACTTTAGTCTTTCCACTTTAGTCTTTCCACTTTAGTCTTTCCACTATAGTCTGTCAACTTTAGTCTTTCCACTTTAGTCTTTCCGCTTTAGTCTGTCCACTTAGTCTTTCCACTATAGTCTTTCCACTATAGTCTGTCCACTTTAGTCTTTCCACTTTAGTCTTTCCACTTTAGTCTTTGCACTATAGTCTCCACTTTATTCTGTCCACTACAGTCTTTCCACTATAGTCTTTCCACTATAGTCTGTCCACTTTAGTCTTTCCACTTTAGTCTTTCCACCTTAGTCTGTCCACTTTAGTTTTTCCACTATAGACTGTCCACTTTAGTCTTTCCACTATTCTCTGTCCACTTTAGTCTTTCCACTATAGTCTCCACTTCATTCTGTCCACTACAGTCTTTCCACAATAGTCTTTCCACTATAGTCTGTCCACTTTAGTCTTTCCACTTTAGTCTTTCCACTTTAGTCTTTCCACTTTAGTCTTTCCACTATAGTCTGTCAACTTTATTTCCACTTTAGTCTTTCCGCTTTAGTCTGTCCACTTAGTCTTTCCACTATAGTCTTTCCACTATAGTCTGTCCACTTTAGTCTTTCCACTTTAGTCTTTCCACTTTAGTCTGTCCACTTTAATCTTTCCACTATAGTCTGTCCACTTTAGTCTTTCCACTTTAGTATTTCCGCTTTAGTCTGTCCGCTTAGTCTTTCCACTAGAGTCTGTCCACTTTAGTCTGTCCACTTTAGTCTTTCCACTATAGTCTCCACTTTCTTCTGTCAACTACAGTCTTTCCACTATAGTCTTTCCACTATAGTCTGTCCACTTTAGCCTTTCCACTTTAGTTTTTCCACTTTAGTCTGTCCACTTCTGTCTTTCCACTATAGTCTGTCCACTTTAGTCTTTCCACTTTAGTCTTTCCACTTTAGTCTGTCCACTTTAGTCTTTCCACTATAGTCTGTCCACTTTAGTCTTTCCACTTTAGTCTTTCCACTTTAGTCTGTCCACTTTAGTCTTTCCACTATAGACTGTCCACTTTAGTCTTTCCACTATTCTCTGTCCACTTTAGTCTTTCCACTATAGTCTCCACTTTATTCTGTCCACTACAGTCTTTCCACTATAGTCTTTCCACTATAGTCTGTCCACTTTAGTGTTTCCACTTTAGTCTGTCCACTTTAGTGTTTCCACTATAGTCTCCACTTTCTTCTGTCAACTACAGTCTTTCCACTATAGTCTTTCCACTATAGTCTGTCCACTTTAGTCTTTCCACTTTAGTCTTTCCACTTTTGTCTGTCCACTTTAGTCTTTCCACTATAGACTGTCCACTTTAGTCTTTAGAATATTCTCTGTCCACTTTAGTCTTTCCACTATAGTCTCCACTTTATTCTGTCCACTACAGTCTTTCCACTATAGTCTTTCCACTATAGTCTGTCCACTTTAGTCTTTCCACTATAGTCTCCACTTTCTTCTGTCCACTACAGTCTTTCCACAATAGTCTTTCCACTATAGTCTGTCCACTTTAGTCTTTCCACTTTAGTCTTTCCACTTTAGTCTGTCCACTTTAGTTTTTCCACTATAGTCTGTCCACTTTAGTCTTTCCACTTTAGTCTTTCCGCTTTAGTCTGTCGACTTAGTCTTTCCACTACATTCTTTCCACTATAGTCTGTCCACTTTAGTCTTTCCATTTTAGTCTTTCCACTTTAGTCTGTCCACTTTAGTTTTTCCATTATAGTCTGTCCACTTTAGTCTTTCCACTTTAGTCTTTCCACTTTAGTCTGTCCTCTTAGTCTTTCCACTATAGTCTCCACTTTATTCTGTCCACTACAGTCTTTCCACTATAGTCTTTCCACTATAGTCTGTCCACTTTAGTCTTTCCACTTTAGTTTTTCCACTTTAGTCTGTCCACTTCAGTCTTTCCACTATAGTCTGTCCACTTTAGTCTTTCCACTTTAGTCTGTCCACTTTAGTCTTTCCACTTTATTCTGTCCACTTTAGTCTTTCCACTACTCTCTGTCCACTCTAGTCTTTCCGCTTCACTCTTTCCACTAGAGTCTGTCCACTTTAGTCTTTCCACTTTAGTCTGTCCACTTTAGTCTTTCCACTTTATTCTGTCCACTTTAGTCTTTCCACTACTCTCTGTCCACTCTAGTCTTTCCGCTTCAGTCTTTCCACTAGAGTCTGTCCACTTTAGTCTTTCCACTATAGTCTGTCCACTTTAGTCTTTCCACTTTAGTTTTTCCACTTTAGTCTGTCCACTTTAGTCTTTCCACTATAGTCTCCACTTTATTCTGTCCACTAAAGTCTTTCCACTATAGTCTTTCCACTATAGTCTGTCCACTTTAGTCTTTCCACTTTAGTCTTTCCACTTTAGTCTGTCCACTTTAGTCTTTCCACTATAGACTGTCCACTTTAGTCTTTCCACTATTCTCTGTCCACTTTAGTCTTTCCACAATAGTCTCCACTTTATTCTGTCCACTACAGTCTTTCCACTATAGTCTTTCCACTATAGTCTGTCCACTTTAGTCTTTCCACTTTAGTCTTTCCACTTTAGTCTGTCCACTTTAGTCTTTCCACTATAGTCTGTCCACTTTAGTCTTTCCACTTTAGTCTTTCCGCTTTAGTCTGTCCACTTAGTCTTTCCACTATAGTCTTTCCACTTTTGTCTGTCCACTTTAGTCTTTCCACTTTAGTCTTTCCACTTTAGTCTGTCCACTTTAGTCTTTCCACTATAGTCTGTCCACTTTAGTCTTTCCACTTTAGTCTTTCCGCTTTAGTCTGTCCACTTAGTCTTTCCACTAGAGTCTGTTTAGTCTGTCCACTTTAGTCTTTCCACTATAGTCTCCACTTTATTCTGTCCACTACAGTCTTTCCACTATAGTCTTTCCACTATAGTCTGTCCACTTTAGTCTTTCCACTTTAGTCTTTCCACTTTAGTCTGTCCACTTTAGTTTTTCCACTATAGACTGTCCACTTTAGTCTTTCCACTATTCTCTGTCCACTTTAGTCTTTCCATTATATTCTCCACTTTATTCTGTCCACTACAGTCTTTCCACAATAGTCTTTCCACTATAGTCTGTCCACTTTAGTCTTTCCACTTTAGTCTGTCCACTTTAGTCTTTCCACTTTAGTCTTTCCACTATAGTCTGTCAACTTTAGTCTTTCCACTTTAGTCTTTCCGCTTTAGTCTGTCCACTTATTCTTTCCACTATAGTTTTCCACTATAGTCTGTCAACTTTAGTCTTTCCACTTTAGTCTTTCCGCTTTAGTCTGTCCACTTAGTCTTTCCACTATAGTCTTTCCACTATAGTCTGTTCACTTTAGTCTTTTCACTTTAGTCTTTCCACTTTAGTCTGTCCACTTTAATCTTTCCACTATAGTCTGTCCACTTTAGTCTTTCCACTTTAGTATTTCCGCTTTAGTCTGTCCACTTAGTCTTTACAATAGAGTCTGTCCACTTTAGTCTGTCCACTTTAGTCTTTCCACTATAGTCTCCACTTTCTTCTGTCAACTACAGTCTTTCCACTATAGTCTTTCCACTATAGTCTGTCCACTTTAGCCTTTCCACTTTAGTTTTTCCACTTTAGTCTGTCCACTTCTGTCTTTCCACTATAGTCTGTCCACTTTAGTCTTTCCATTTTAGTCTTTCCACTTTAGTCTGTCCACTTTAGTCTTTCCACTATAGTCTGTCCACTTTAGTCTTTCCACTTTAGTCTTTCCACTTTAGTCTGTCCACTTTAGTCTTTCCACTATAGACTGTCCACTTTAGTCTTTCCACTATTCTCTGTCCACTTTAGTCTTTCCACTATAGTCTCCACTTTATTCTGTCCACTACAGTCTTTCCACTATAGTCTTTCCACTATAGTCTGTCCACTTTAGTCTTTCCACTTTAGTCTGTCCACTTTAGTCTGTCCACTTTAGTGTTTCCACTATAGTCTCCACTTTCTTCTGTCAACTACAGTCTTTCCACTATAGTCTTTCCACTATAGTCTGTCCACTTAGTCTTTCCACTTTAGTCTTTCCACTTTTGTCTGTCCACTTTAGTCTTTCCACTATAGACTGTCCACTTTAGTCTTTAGACTATTCTCTGTCCACTTTAGTCTTTCCACTTTAGTCTTTCCACTTTAGTCTTTCCGCTTTAGTCTGTCCACTTAGTCCTTCCACTATATTCTTTCCACTATAGTCTGTCCACTTTAGTCTTTCCCTTTTAGTCTTTCCACTTTAGTCTGTCCACTTTAGTTTTTCCATTATAGTCTGTCCGCTTTAGTCTTTCCACTTTAGTCTTTCCACTTTAGTCTGTCCTCTTAGTCTTTCCACTATAGTCTCCACTTTATTCTGTCCACTACAGTCTTTCCACTATAGTCTTTCCACTATAGTCTGTCCACTTTAGTCTTTCCACTTTAGTTTTTCCACTTTAGTCTGTCAACTTCAGTCTTTCCACTATAGTATGTCCACTTTAGTCTTTCCACTTTAGTCTGTCCACTTTAGTCTTTCCACTTTATTATGTCCACTTTAGTCTTTCCACTACTCTCTGTCCACTCTAGTCTTTCCGCTTCAGTCTTTCCACTAGAGTCTGTCCACTTTAGTCTTTCCACTTTAGTCTGTCCACTTTAGTCTTTCCACTTTAGTCTTTCCACTTTAGTCATTTCCACTATCTTCTGTCCATTTTAGTCTTTCCACTTTAGTCTTTCCACTTTAGTCTGTCCACTTTAGTCTTTCCACTATAGTCTGTCCACTTTAGTCTTTCCACTATAAACTGTCCACTTTAGTCTTTCCACTTTAGTCTTTCCACTATAGTCTCCACTTTATTCTGTCCACTACAGTCTTTCCACTATAGTCTTTCCACTATAGTCTGTCCACTTTAGTCTTTCCACTTTAGTCTTTCCACTTTAGTCTGTCCACTTTAGTCTTTCCACTATAGACTGTCCACTTTAGTCTTTCCACTATTCTCTGTCCACTTTAGTCTTTCCACTATAGTCTCCACTTTATTCTGTCCACTACAGTCTTTCCACTATAGTCTTTCCACTATAGTCTGTCCACTTTAGTCTTTCCACTTTAGTATTTCCACTTTAGTCTGTCCACTTTAGTCTTTCCACTATAGTTTGTCCACTTTAGTCTTTCCACTTTAGTCTTTCCGCTTTAGTCTGTCCACTTAGTCTTTCCACTATAGTCTTTCCACTTTTGTCTGTCCACTTTAGTCTTTCCACTTTAGTCTTTCCACTTTAGTCTGTCCACTTTAGTCTTTCCACTATAGTCTGTCCACTTTAGTCTTTCCACTTTAGTCTTTCCGCTTTAGTCTGTCCACTTAGTCTTTCCACTAGAGTCTGTTTAGTCAGTCCACTTTAGTCTTTCCACTATAGTCTCCACTTTATTCTGTCCACTACAGTCTTTCCACTATAGTTTTTCCACTATAGTCTGTCCACTTTAGTCTTTCCACTTTAGTCTTTCCACTTTAGTCTGTCCACTTTAGTTTTTCCACTATAGACTGTCCACTTTAGTCTTTCCACTATTCTCTGTCCACTTTAGTCTTTCCACTATAGTCTCCACTTTATTCTGTCCACTACAGTCTTTCCACAATAGTCTTTCCACTATAGTCTGTCCACTTTAGTCTTTCCACTTTAGTCTTTCCACTTTAGTCTTTCCACTTTAGTCTTTCCACTATAGTCTGTCAACTTTAGTCTTTCCACTTTAGTCTTTCCGCGTTTTAGTCTGTCCACTTAGTCTTTCCACTATAGTCTTTCCACTATAGTCTGTCCACTTTAGTCTTTCCACTTTAGTCTTTCCACTTTAGTCTGTCCACTTTAGTCTTTCCACTATAGTCTGTCCACTTTAGTCTTTCCACTTTAGTATTTCCGCTTTAGTCTGTCCACTTAGTCTTTCCACTAGAGTCTGTCCACTTTAGTCTGTCCACTTTAGTCTTTCCACTATAGTCTCCACTTTCTTCTGTCAACTACAGTCTTTCCACTATAGTCTTTCCACTATAGTCTGTCCACTTTAGTCTTTCCAGTTTTGGCCTTTCCACTTTAGTCTATCCACTTTAGTCTTTCCACTATAGTCTGTCCACTTTAGTCTTTCCACTTTAGTCTTTCCGCTTTAGTCTGTCCACTTAGTCTTTCCACTATAGTCTCCACTTTATTCTGTCCACTACAGTCTTTCCACTATAGTCTTTCCACTTTAGTCTGTCCACTTAGTCTTTCCACTATAGTCTGTCCACTTTAGTCTTTCCACTATTCTCTGTCCACTTTAGTCTTTCCACTATAGTCTCCACTTTATTCTGTCCACTAAAGTCTTTCCACTATAGTCTTTCCACTATAGTCTGTCAACTTTAGTCTTTCCACTTTAATCTTTCCACTTTAGTCTGTCCGATTTAGTCTTTCCACTATAGTCTGTCCACTTTAGTCTTTCCACTTTAGTCTGTCCACTTTAGTCTGTCCACTTTAGTGTTTCCACTATAGTCTCCACTTTCTTCTGTCAACTACAGTCTTTCCACTATAGTCTTTCCACTATAGTCTGTCCACTTTAGTCTTTCCACTTTAGTCTTTCCACTTTTGTCTGTCCACTTTAGTCTTTCCACTATAGACTGTCCACTCTAGTCTTTAGACTATTCTCTGTCCACTTTAGTCTTTCCACTATAGTCTCCACTTTATTCTGTCCACTACAGTCTTTCCACTATAGTCTTTTCACTATAGTCTGTCCACTTTAGTCTTTTCACTTTAGTCTTTCCACTTTAGTCTATCCACTTTAGTCTTTCCACTATAGTCTGTCCACTTTAGTCTTTCCACTTTAGTCTTTCCGATTTAGTCTGTCCACTTAGTCTTTCCACTATATTCTTTCCACTATAGTCTGTCCACTTTAGTCTTTCCATTTTAGTCTTTCCACTTTAGTCTGTCCACTTTAGTTTTTCCATTATAGTCTGTCCACTTTAGTCTTTCCACTTTAGTCTTTCCACTTTAGTCTGTCCTCTTAGTCTTTCCACTATAGTCTCCACTTTATTCTGTCCACTACAGTCTTTCCACTATAGTCTTTCCACTATAGTCTGTCCACTTTAGTCTTTCCACTTTAGTTTTTCCACTTTAGTCTGTCCACTTCAGTCTTTCCACTATAGTCTGTCCACTTTAGTCTTTCCACTTTAGTCTGTCCACTTTAGTCTTTCCACTTTATTCTGTCCACTTTAGTCTTTCCACTACTCTCTGTCCACTCTAGTCTTTCCGCTTCAGTCTTTCCACTAGAGTCTGTCCACTTTAGTCTTTCCACTTTAGTCTGTCCACTTTAGTCTTTCCACTTTAGTCTTTCCACTTTAGTCATTTCCACTATCTTCTGTCCATTTTAGTCTTTCCACTTTAGTCTTTCCACTTTAGTCTGTCCACTTTAGTCTTTCCACTATAGTCTGTCCACTTTAGTCTTTCCACTATAAACTGTCCACTTTAGTCTTTCCACTTTAGTCTTTCCACTATAGTCTCCACTTTATTCTGTCCACTACAGTCTTTCCACTATAGTCTTTCCACTATAGTCTGTCCACTTTAGTCTTTCCACTTTAGTCTTTCCACTTTAGTCTATCCACTTTAGTCTTTCCACTATAGTCTGTCCACTTTATCTTTCCACTTTAGTCTTTCCGCTTTAGTCTGTCCACTTAGTCTTTCCACTATAGTCTCCACTTTATTCTGTCCACTACAGTCTTTCCACTATAGTCTTTCCACTTTAGTCTGTCCACTTAGTCTTTCCACTATAGTCTGTCCACTTTAGTCTTTCCACTATTCTCTGTCCACTTTAGTCTTTCCACTATAGTCTCCACTTTATTCTGTCCACTAAAGTCTTTCCACTATAGTCTTTCCACTATAGTCTGTCAACTTTAGTCTTTCCACTTTAATCTTTCCACTTTAGTCTGTCCACTTTAGTCTTTCCACTATAGTCTGTCCAATTTAGTCTTTCCACTTTAGTCTTTCCACTTTAGTCTTTCCACTTTAGTCTTTCCACTTTAGTCTTTCCACTATAGTCTCCACTTTATTCTGTCCACTACAGTCTTTCCACTATAGTCTTTCCACTATAGTCTGTCCACTTTAGTCTTTCCACTTTAGTCTTTCCACGTTAGTCTGTCCACTTTAGTTTTTCCACTATAGACTGTCCACTTTAGTCTTTCCACTATTCTCTGTCCACTTTAGTCTTTCCACTATAGTCTCCACTTTATTCTGTCCACTACAGTCTTTCCACAATAGTCTTTCCACTATAGTCTGTCCACTTTAGTCTTTCCACTTTAGTCTTTCCACTTTAGTCTTTCCACTTTAGTCTTTCCACTATATGATATGATATGATATGATATGATATATATTTACACAAAAAGCCCGAGGGCCATGGCAATACAAAACAAAATAAAAATAAATTTTCACTAAATTACTAATAAACCTAAATGAATCTTTCACGATGCTTCATCGAAAGCTTAAGGAATCTTCCCAACTGGCGAACTCCCGAAAAACATTCATCCTTCATTACTTTAACCAACCATTCCTCATCGTACACTCTTTTTCCAAACACTTCATCCCTCAACCCATCCAATTCACTACATTCACACATCAGGTGCAACACATTCTCATTCATCTCCCCACACATAGGGCAGTAGTAAGGACCAATCCGACTTAAACCCCTTCCCACATACCTCCTCCTATCCCCTAGCGGTAAACAATCACCCCTCATACTTATCACCCACGCTAACTCCTCCCTATTCAACCCTGCTTTAAAATAAATACTTTCCCCCCATGTCTCTTTAGCATCTCTGTAAAACCTCAACGAGCTAGACTTACCGACATCACACTGCCACAGCTGTATTTCCTGATCCATCAACACCTTTTTAACCACACCTGCAACATCTCCTACTTCATGACCTTGCCCCTCCCCGTTATTCCAAAGCGAGCTAACCCCACACTGGTCCAAAATTTGTTTTATTTGGGACGCCCAAGAATCACTCGACTCATCCCGTAATGATTCCATATATGCTGCTTTAAGCACCCGTACTCGCGGCATATTAATAATTCTTTCCCAAAAACTCACCATATTAACCAACCTTCTATTTCTTAACGAAACTAGACCTAGATCTCCTCTCACCACTAAACCATTAATCCTATTGCTTAACCCTAGTAACCTCTTAAAATAACCTAGTTGTACTTGTTCTATTTTTTCTGCCTTACTAAATCCCCAAATATCTGAATCATAATGCATTACTGGCACCACTTTCGTTGAAAATATTTCTTTATGCAGCTTCAGATTCGTTACCTCCTTTAGACTACTTCTTAAAATCAAATTACCACAATTTTTTCCCTTTCTCACATTCTGTTCCACCTGCTTACCAAACGTTCCCCCAACCGCTTTAAATTTGCATCCCAAATAAACACATTCCTCCTTCACCTCCAATACAGCTTCACCGTACTTAAAAATCTCTCCTTCTTTCCGCTTTCCACCCTTTCTAAATACCACTACCATCGTTTTCTTGACATTCAAATCTAGCTCTTTCTTTTCAAGGTATAACTTCAAAATATCCAATAGTTTTTGCAATTTTGTATGGGATTCTGCCACCAGGGTTAGATCATCTGCAAAAAGCAACAAACAAAGAGACACTACGTCAAGCGTTAACAAAGGAGCATTATTGTCTACCATAAACTTTTCAACATCATTAATAAAAACAGAAAACAACTTAGGGGAAAGCGTGCAACCCTGCTTAACACCTAGAACAGACTTAATCTCTCTTGACAGTTTACCAAGTACTCTCACCACCACCCTCGTATTAACATACATCTCCACAATCAACAATACAAACAATTTTGGAAGACCAATTTCTAGTA